>OY856187.1:286086383-286198200 GCA_963693315.1 Diogma glabrata | reverse complement strand
AATCTCAAAATCCAACTGGACAAATGTGAATTTCTCAGAAGAGAAACCGAATTCTTAGGCCATGTCATAACACCAGAAGGAGTGAAACCCAACAAAGACAAAATACAAAAGATTTTGGACTGGCCATTACCCAAAAATCAAAAGGAAATCAAACAGTTTTAGGACTATCAGGGTATTATAGGAGGTTCATAAAGGACTATTCTAAAATCTCAAGAAATATGACAAAATATTTGAAAAAAGACATTCCAATTAATTTGACGGACCCAGAATATATTTCATCATTTGAGACATTAAAAACTACAATAGCGACGGATCAGATACTAACCTATCCAGATTTCTCAAAGCCCTTTATATTGACAACAGACGCTTCAGATTACGCTTTAGGCGCAGTTCTGTCACAGATCCAAAATAAAATTGAAAGACCTATTGCATTCGCATCTCGCACACTAAATTCAACAGAGACTAAATATGCAACAAATGAAAAAGAGGCATTAGCCATAATATGGGCCGTGAAGAAATACAAACACTACCTGTACGGTAATAAGTTTACACTAGTAACGGATCATAAACCGCTAATTTTTATCAAAACATCAGAGAAAAACTCCAAAATCTTAAGATGGAGACTAGAATTAGAAAATTTCGATTACGACATAATATACAAAGAGGGAAAAGCAAATGTAGTGGCAGATGCATTAAGCAGAATTCCAAAAGAAAATGAATTAAACGAAGTGCACATGAACGAATTCTCAGAAAACACTTCACGTGAATCTGAAGAAATTCAAAGAAATTCTCACCCTTCGGACGAAATAGAAACTGTTCACTCCGCAAGTACGTCAGATGACTACTTTATTCATTTCGCAGATCGCCCAATTAACTATTACAGAAATCAAATAATTTTCAAAACTTCTAGACTAGATACAATAATCACAGAAGACCTTTTCCCAAATTTTAAAAGAATTATCTTTTCAAAAACAGCTTTCGAAGAAAACGATATAACTGAATTTTTAAAAAAATATCACAATGGCAAACAATCCGCTATCTTAGCTCCAGAAAATTTATACGGATTAATACAGGAATCATTTAGAAAAAATTTTTCACAACGAGGTCATTTTGTTTTCGTCACAAAAATTGTTGAAGATGTAATGAATGAAAATAGACAAGACACAATTATAGTCAAAGAACATGAGAGAGCACATCGAGGAATAAAAGAGGTAGAGAGCCAACTAAAGAGATCGTATTTTTTCCCAAAAATGCTTAACAAAATAAGAAATCACATAAACGCTTGTAATATATGCAATTCACATAAATATGATCGCAAACCATATAACATAAAAATATCTGCAAGACCTATTACAAAAAAACCATTAGAGCGAATACATATTGATATCTTTAGTATAAATAAAAATAGTTTCTTATCGGTAATAGATTCGTTTTCCAAACACCTTCAAATGATTCAAATTAACACCAAAAATTTAGTCGATATTACCAACGCTCTAAATACATACTTTACACTTTTCGGAATTCCGAACACCATAATTTCTGATCATGAAACCACTTTTCAATCAGCACAATTCAAAGAATATCTAAATAAACTTAACGTTAAAATAGAATATGCATCCTCCTCAGAATCCAATGGACAGATTGAGAAAACGCATGCAACAATAATAGAGATATTCAACACAAACAAGGAAAAACTTGTAACTACAAATACTTCAGCTGCCATAGAATTGTCGGTTGCACTTTACAATAATTCTGTACATTCAGCCACAGGCTTCACGCCAAATGAAGTTATATTTAATCAAAATAACTTAACAAGCCCAATAGAAATTCAAGCACATGCGAATAATATATTCCTAGAGGTGAAAAACAATTTAGAGATAGCAGCAAAGAAAATGGAAAAGCAGAATGAGAAAAAAGAAAAACCACCTGGTTTAACAGAAAACCAAGTAGTATTTCTTAAACCAAATATTAGATCGAAAACTCAACCAAGAGGGTTGCATGTTAAAGTCCAAGATGTAGCATTGAAAACATTTAAAATTAATAAAAACATAAAACGGAATAAAAATAAATTAAAAAGACTAAAGAAAACTAATATAACTTAATTTTATTCTCTCTATTATTTCAGAAGAACTACACTTATTTTGTGTTTTGAACAAATTTTAATCAATGTATCAATAAATATTTTTTTTAATATAATTAAATCAATATTCAATATATTTTAATAAAATCAATATATTTTCAATATAATTAAATTTAAATCATTTTCAAAGAAATAAAATTTTCCTTTAAAATAAAATATCAAAAAGATACAAGCTTATTGCAATATTCATATTTAAATCAGTAAAAAATATTTTCAATATAAGTTAAATTTCAATAATTTTCTAAAAATAAAATTTTCTTTTAAAATAAATTTTCTTTTAAATCAACTAATATATTTTCAATAAAATTAAATTTAAATCATTTCGCAAAAATAAAAATTAATTAAAGATAAAATGTATGCAATACTAAAAATGATTATACTAATTATTACTCTCAAGTACTGTAATAATCAAAAATTGGAAATTAAAAACTTAAATAATGACCCAGTTTTATTATTAGAATTAAATAAATGTAAAATTCAAATTGGAAATATTAGAATTATCCATCCGATAAATTTGACAAATTTAGAATTAACTATAGGGTCAATCAGTAGAATAGTTACTAACAAAATAGACGATAAGTTAGAATTACACAATATAATACAACAAAAAGTTAAAAAACTGGTCAATAATTTCAACCAAATAAAACCTATACAACATGGAAGATATAGAAGATGGGATTCTTTAGGTTCAGCATGGAAGTGGTTAGCAGGCAACCCAGATGCTCAAGATCTACGAATAATCAATAGTACAATGAACGAGCTGATTAGTGAAAATAACCAACAATGGAAAATAAATGAACAGATTAATAAAAGAATCCAACTCCTTACGGATACAGTTAATAAAGCAGTAAAATCTACAGCGATGTCTAACAAAATACTTCTGTCCGAAATAGAGATGATAGCAACAATAATTAATATTGACACCATCAACACCATATTAGAAGACATCCAAGATGCGATCGTCAGAACTAAATTAGAACTACCAAGCAACAAAATTTTGTCTTTGAAAGAAATCCTCTCTGTCAAAGATTTATTAGTTGACCAGGGTGTTAACATAACATTACCAGATGAAGCTCTACAGTATGTTATCCCCAAAATTGCTGTAAATCATGAAACACTACTCTATATACTACAAGTGCCAAAACTGGAGAAAGAAGAATCAACAGCAATAATGATCGTACCGTTGGTTATTAATAATACAATCATTAATAACTACCCACAACACGTAATAAAATCAAGACAACGAATATTTACAACGATAAATTATGCTGATTACGTCCAAAAACATTCAAAAATTAAAGAATTTCGAGATAACTGCATTAAGCCACTAATCATGGGAACAGATAGCCAATGTAATGTGACAGCAGATATGGATACATCAATACAATATATTTCTGAAAACAAACTTTTAGTAAATAATGCAAAGAACGAAAGTTTATCTTCAAATTGTGGACCTCATAACCGAACACTTACAGGAAACTTTCTGATAAATTTTTGGAATTGTACAATAACATTTAACAACAGAAAATTCCATTCATACGAAATAAGAAGTCAAATACAAGAAATTCAAGGTGCTCTGCATAACATTCGAACAACACGAAAGCTTATATCAACCTTGAATATTGAAACCATCAATCAAGAAAATATTGAAAACAGGAAAAAGCTAAGCAATGTATATTTGAGACAAGCAAATCACCAAACCTGGATCTGGACGTTGACAGGAAGCATTTCTGCATCATCGATAGTTATCATCATATTACTGTTCTACATCATAACTCGTAGAAACGGTGCAAGAATTACAATAAAAAACTCTAGTAAACCAGCAATAGAAGAACACAAAACGGAAAAAGCAAATAGATTTTCCGACTTGTTGAAGGAATGTGGGATTACACCAAAGACCGAGGACGCCCTTTCTTCACCCCCCGGAGGAGTTATATTATAGCATTCCATTACAAATCGTATTCAAACATTCAGTTCTCACACATAAATATTAACGTCAGCATTTTAACAAGACAAAACATGTTGAGAACAAGAACCTCAAAGAATGTTGTAAAGACCATAACCATTATATTAAATATTATATTACTCACTTTAGCAATTAAGCATTTTATAAATTGAAATGAATTTATTAGAAATAATGTTTAAGTTAGTCTTAGGTGAACTTTAAAAGTGTGAACAACTAATTAAAATAAAGGAATAATTAATTAAATAAATTAAAATTTATTTTTTTTATTCTAATTATGATCCAAGACTCATAACTATATATATATATATATATATATATATATATATATATATATATATATATATATATATATATATATATATATATATATATATATATATATATATATATATATATATATATATATATATTTATATATATATATATATATATATATATATATATATATATATATATATATATATATATATATATATATATATATATATATATATATATATATATATATATATATATATATATATATATATATATATATATATATATATATATATTTTTTAAAAAAATATTTTTGAAAACACTTATATCAGTCTTAAAAATTTAATTTTTATTTAATTAATAAAAACAATATTTCGGCACATTGCCATTTTCAAGTTGAAAAAAAATATATAAAAAATTATAAAATAATACACAAATTAGGTTCACAAAAAACTATCCGTATAAAATGAAAAACTAAAATGAATTGAAAATTTAAAAAACAAAAAGACTAGGCTAATAAAAACGATCTAAAAAATCCCAGTGGCAGGTATATCCGCTAGAAATAGGCAGATTTCGGGGTCAGAAGGTTTTGTGTCCAAATAAAATTAGATAAGTCAGATTAGTTTAAATAAAAAATATAAGTAGAAACAGAATAATTCAAAAAAATTATCGAACCAAATTAAATACATTATCCGAACTAACTCCATCAATACAATTTCGGAACAGTTTTATTTAAGTTGGTTTAAACTACTTTTAATAACATATCAAATCTACCAAAGATCAAATGAACTACGTCACAACTACAATTATACCATCACACATAATTTATAATCAAACATTATCAAACAATTTTATTTCAAAATCATCTTTTGTTGTTTTGTTTTTTTGTTCTTATTTAATCTTTTTTCAAACGGTTACTTAGTAAAAAAAAAATAAAAACAAAAGAGATTTTGATAATTTTTCTATGGTATTAAATGGGTTGATATTTTTCTTGTAAGGGTTGCATTATAATGCTTATAAAAATGGAACCTTTTGGGTTAGAAAGCTGAAATTTTTTGAGGCTATAGTTGAAAAGTATGTTTAAAAGCAAAGATGAATTTAAATAACATTAACTGAAACATGATGAAAGCATTGCCTTTTGCGTTTGTTTTCATTTCAACAGCTGTAGGGTCTCAACCGTTAGACTTAAACTATTATTTTTGAAAATTTTGGAAAGATTTATATTTTAAGTACGTGAAAAAAAGTTTTCAAATATGAGCTTGGCCATTTCAGCTAGATCAAGGGCAGCAAAGTTTAGTAAATTTTTAAAACAGCTGATTTTTGAGGAACCTGAAACGCCAAAGTAGTCATCTGGATAAAAATGATAAAAAATGGTTCAAATATTCAATATTTTTAAATTTTATTAAAATGTTATTATTCAAACGGAAGTTATAGCGCCCTAGATTATTCGACTTTTTAGGCTCTAGCTGCTTAACCGGTACCCGGATATGGCCAGTTCACGAACTTGTCCAAGACATTATTTGCCGAAACATACACAGAAAATTATTTTGGTGTAGGTCAAAAAATGCGACTGTGAGAGTGCCGCTAAATTTCGTTATATATATATATATATATATATATATATATATATATATATATATATATATATATATATATATATATATATATATATATACATATATATATATATATATATATAATTTTTTTTTTTTTTGTTTTTCCATCTCCGCTTATCACATATAGTCGTTTGGCATCAAAATTTTTCCGAAATTCCGAGATGAAGCCCATTGCAATAGGTAGATTTTTATATGAAATCTACCTAAAAGCTACGTTGATTTTTTCGAACATATTTTTTTCAAATTTAGCAAGTATTTATATTCACTATGTAGAAATTTGGTATCAGTATGTGCATTACATGCCATCGGTAATTTAAGTTGGATATGTGCAGCCTCAAGGATATCTCTTTTGTTTGAATTCTTTTCTAGATCCAATATTCTTGTTTTATCGAATTCAAAACTATGTTGATCATTAATGCTATGTTTTGCTAATGCGGTCAAATCACTTTTATTTCGAACATCTCTTTTGTGCTGAAGAATACGATTTTTTAGTTGTTGTTTGGTTTGTCCAATATACACTGTTTTTTTACACTTGCAAGGTATTTCATATATAAGATTTGTTTGGTCGAATTTATTTATTTTATCTTTTGTTTTGGAAAATAAGCTATTGTAAATGGTGTTTGTTATTTTATTGGCGATTTTTGATTTTTTGGTATGTTGTTTTATTATTTTTAGGCATTTATCTGTTAACTTAGGTATATATGTTACAGACCCAAAAAACGGAGCTTGAAGATTTTGACTGGAACTAGGATTTTGTTGTTGTAAAGTTATATTTTGCTGAATGTTAATCTGTGTGTTATTATTTGTAATGGATGTTGATGTAATATGGTTTAATTTATTAATTTCTTGATGTACTAATTTATTTGTTAATTTAGACGGATAATTATTTTCTTTTAAAATATTTTTAATAACTTTTATATTATCTCCATAAAAAGATTTGTCACTAAGACTAAAAACTTTTTTAACAAAAGACCTAGCTACATTAATTTTCATTGTAAAAGGATGGGCTGATACATAATTTAATAATCTATTCGATGTTGTTTCTTTTTTGTACCAATTAGTAATAATTGAATTATTTTTCCTAATGAGCTGGATAGTTTTATACGGATAGTTTTTTGTGAACCTAATTTGTGTATTATTTTATAATTTTTTATATATTTTTTTTCAACTTGAAAATGGCAATGTGCCGAAATATTGTTTTTATTAATTAAATAAAAATTAAATTTTTAAGACTGATATAAGTGTTTTCAAAAATATTTTTTTAAAAAATAAATATCAAACAGTTAAAAATACTAAAATATATATATATATATATATATATATATATATATATATATATATATATATATATATATATATATATATATATATATATATATATATATATATATATATATATATATATATATATATATATATAAATATATATATATACATATATATATATATATATATATATATATATATATATATATATATATATATATATATATATATATATATATATATAATATATATATATATATATATATATATATATAGGGTCATTCCATTTTAAAGTCAACCTTCAAGCTAAAGTTTTTTTTCTTCACAAAACTGTAACTGTGGCCTATAATTTTTTTTTCATATATTTTACTATAAGATATGGCAACAATTGCGAAAATTCCAATATAGTTATTTTGTTTAGAATGCAATTAAGCCCATGGTTGTGAAAAAGGCTTAATATACGAATGAAAATATATCTAAAAAGAATATACCATAGCACAAATATAATAAACTGAATTGTTTTAGACTTTTTATTTTCTGAAAGCTAAAGTTTGGAGTGTCTGAATTGGACTGCTTTGCTTTCCAAATAAATGAGGTAAGCATTCTAAATAAATGAATTCTTTTGTGTTACGTTATTCACGTTACGTTAGTCACACATCATTTTAATCAAAAGCGTTAATTTATGAAAAACTAACATATTTTTTAAAAAGTTATTGGCTTTTTTAAAAAATACATTAATTGCATTGAAGAAACTTATCAAAAAATTTTATGTACATTTTCAACATCTAGAGAATTTTGGTTCATAATTTAGGTGTTAATTTAATGGTATTAAAAATGTTACGTTAGTCACATTTAAATCTTTTGTTAAAAACTAAACTAAAAATTTTAATTTAAATAAAACAGCTTACTGATTTAGATAAATAAACTCGATTTACATTTTAAAAAGTCAACAAGTGCTTTAAATAATCTTTACTATTTTAGTTATATGGGGACAAAGTTGTGAATTTCGGTATAAATGTTACGTTAGTCACTTTGGAATGACCCTATATATATATATATATATATATATATATATATATATATATATATATATATATATATATATATATATATATATATATATATATATATATATATATATATATATATATATATATATATATATATATATATATATATATATATATATATATATATATATATATATATATATATATATATATATATATATATATATATATATATATATATATATATATATATATATATATATATATATATATATATATATATATATATATATATATATATATATATATATATATGTATGTATAACATTTTTTTTTTGTTTTTTCGTCTCCGCTTATCATATATAGTCGTTTGGCAAAAAATTTTCCGAAATTCCGAGATGAAGCCCATTGCAATAGGTAGATGTTTATATGAAATCTACCTAAAAATATTATTTTTCTTCTGTCCATAAAAAACACGAAATTTTTCATACAACTTTATATGAACATTTTAGAATATTTGTATTTTGTTTGTGACCTAAATAAGAAGAACATGTTATGCTGATATTATCATTGATTTATATAAACATACCTAAGACGTTTAATTGTAATAAAATGAGAAAATTCATTGATAATTGATTGATTAGCATTGATTTATAATTTCAGTTCTTTTTTGATCTGCTTGACTATTGTTGAATTGGTTTAGGAAAATTATAAGGATACAGAAAATTTAAAGAAACCTTACATACACCTTTTAAATACTTTTAATACTTTTAAATTCAAAAAGAAAAAATAATTCAATTTTTCAATTTCGTAGTAACCTTTTAAACAAACAATTTTTTCATTTTCATTTCAAAAAATTTCATTTAAATTTAAATTATTATGTCAGTTTGTTTGTATATATATATATTTTTTGTCTAAAAAACCAATTGTGAAATATTTTTAAACATACACTTGATAATACCACAATTTGGCGAAATATTGTTTAAACAATTTAAAATATTTTATTAAATAAAAATTAAAAAATAAAATAAAATAAACAGGCTGAAAAAAGGTGCGTTTTTAATTTTCAAAGCTTAGAATTATTATCCTATTATTTTAGTTTCTCATATATTTTATTTTATTATTTTTAAAAGAATATTTTTCTGTTACACAAAAAATTTATATTGAAAATAAATGTCAAGTATCAAAAATAAAATTGAATTATAGTTATCGTTGAAATTGAAGATAAAACCAAACCAGAACCAAAAAACGGTTCTTATCCATACGAAAAAATATTATTATATCAAATTCTAGTATCTTATAATTCTAAACTACATAATGGTTAGATCCATTGCTATCGTATAGATAAAAATCTTAATTAAATCTTGAAATCAAATATTTTTTTACTTGACCCTAAAGTTTTATACATGCTCGTAAAATAAAATAATATAATAAATAATGACTCGTAACAACACCATAGATGGCTCATGTCAGATGTTTACCTTTTAGAAATCGATCAAAGGCTTTGTCTTGCTGTTCTTCGGTAATGGTGTCATCGTGCATAAACAATTGCTTCCGGCGGACGTGACACATTTTAGTGGTATCTACAGAGTTGTACGTTTTAGAATGTGTTTGTCCTATTTTGCCCCATTTTTGCTTCAAATCTGTACTACTAAGTGAGTACAGATTTGGATACCCTAAAAATAATACCATATGGATTACTTTATTAACACAAATATTTATAAATGCTTACCGAATAATATGTAGCAAACAAGCGGCTGTTGTGCTTTGGAGGATCGTTCTTTCAAAACTTCACTTTAAATAATAACACAAACACTTTAGTGATGAAAATTTTTATTTATTTGTTTATAGATTATTATCGGTTAAATCACACATAGCATTTTAAATGAAAAATAGCTTAAAACAGTTGAACTTGTTTAATTTTATTGGTTACAACTTGACTTTTTTTTACCACTAATTAACTGACTGATTTCTATCTACTACAAACTATTACTATTTTAATTTTGTTTTAAAAATATATATATAAAATTGAAACTCTTAAATAGTTGCTGGATTGACTTTATTGATTTACTGATTTACTTCACTTGATTGACTTTATAACTGATTGACATAACGGATTAACTTAACTTTACTTTTTTCTTTTGCCACTTTTTTTTTTTTTTTTTTTTTTATTCTATGTTAGGCATGTTTAGTGTTAACCAATATAGATCAACGTCTCTGAATATCCGAAGATACCATGCTAACTAAGGAACTAGGGCTTGAAAGTATTATTCAAATATCTTTGAGGAATTTATTAATGTTGATCTTAAAGTTTTGAGGATTAAAATTATCAGGAAAGACCCACGCCGGTAAGGCATTCCAGAGATGAGAAACTCTGTTAAAAAAATCGCGTTGAAAAGCAACAGTTCTACACCTAGTCACTCGAACCGTAAAAGGATGGGCTGATATTGAATGACTGATAAATAAATGACTGATTTCTATCTACTACAAACTATTACTATTTTAATTTTGTTTTAAAAATATATATATAAAATTGAAACTAACTCTTAAATAGTTGCTGGATTGACTTTATAGATTTACTGATTTACTTCACTTGATTGACTTTATAACTGATTTACTTAACGGATTAACTTCTACAACGATTGACTTTTCAGATTACTTTTTAGACTGAAATTTTTATATCTAACTACAGACCGAAACTTAACTGATTTAACGGATTGTTTCTTTCAGACTAACTCACTTTGTTCATCTTACAAATAATTTTAAATAATTATTTTATTTAGTATAATGACACAGTTTTTGTGTTTCAATTAAAATAATTGCCAAATTGAAATTATCACCGAATTGCAAAATTATTACTTTAAATTTATAAACCAAAATTATTGCTTATATCTATTTTTACTTTGTAGTTTATTCTATAATTTAATTGACATAGTTTATTTTTATTAAATAATTTCCAAATTGTTACATAAGCCGCAATTAGACTATTGCAGAACTCTGCAATATTTCTGCAACGGTAGTGTGTAAAATATTCATTGCAGAAAAGTTTGGCAATGAACTCATTGCAAAACATTGCAATGACTCATTGCAATGTTTTGCAATGAGTTCATTGCCAAATTTTTCTGCAATGCATATTTTACACACTACCATTGCAGAAATATTGCAGAGTTCTGCAATAGTCTGATTGCGGCTTTAGGAATTATTAGCAAAATTATTGTAACTAGGAGGGCCCGGCGTGCTTCGCTACGCTTATAAATAAAGTTTTTGCGTAGACATTTTGTTGACGTAGAAGCAATGATTTCAAAAAGTGGTAATGAGAAATGCTAGCATATAATTTTTAATTTTTCTTTTTAAATATATGAATGAAAAATAATCAGAACTCTAGCTGATCAGTTCGGATATATGAAAAATTAGCGATCAAATAAGTTAGTGATCAAATAAGCTTACTTGAAAACTTATTTGATCGCTAATTTTTCATATATCCGAACTGATCAGCTAGAGTTTTGATTATGTTTCATTCATATATTTAAAAAGAAAAATTAAAAATTATATGCTAGCATTTCTCATTACCACTTTTTGAAATCATTGCTTCTACGTCAACAAAATGTCTACGCAAAAACTTTATTTATAAGCGTAGCGAAGCAGGCCGGGCCCTCCTAGTTTCAATTATTCAGTTATTTTTCTTTTTACTTGCAAAAAAATACTTCAGTCGGATGAAATTTGTGGCACCTATTCACAAAACATTGACACCAATACCAAAACTACGTGAAAAAGCCTCAAAAATTCAACCGCGCATAACTCCGATTCAGAGTACACAAAAAATAAAAGCAGAAATAACTTTTTTCCTTTCGTCAATACCAACAAAATATCAAAATTTCAGATTTTTTAAAAATCAAAAATTTAAAAATCAACAAAAAAATGTACGTTTTCAAAATAATAGCCCTCCTATAATAAAAAACCAAAGAAAAATATTACGTCTATCGACCCCTAAATCAATTCACAAACTAAATTCTCTAAACTTCAAAGGAAATGTATAAACTAACTAAGAGAAAATAAATATAAAAAAAGAAAAAAAAGTTTTAAGTTTTAAACCATTACCAAAACTACGTGAAAAAGCCTCAAAAATTCAACCGCGCATAACGCCGATTCAGAGTACACAAAAAATAAAAGCAGAAACAACTTTTTTTCCTTTCGTCAATACCAACAAAATATCAAAATTTCAGATTTTTTAAAAATCAAAAATTTAAAAATCAACAAAAAAATGTACGTTTTCAAAATAATAGCCCTCCTATAATAAGAAAACAAAGAAAAATATTACGCAAATATCTTTATATCAATAAACAAAATAATCGAAATAATATCGAAAACCGTCCTTGTTCAAAGACAAAAGACGACTGAAATGAATGATTTAAAAAAGAAAATTAATTTTTAAGTTTCGTTTTTGTTGTTCGTTGTTCGATAGCTAATATATAAAAAAGAAAATATCATTCATAAAATATCATCATAAATATCATTCATAAAATATCATTCATAAAATCAACATTATTACGCATATTACGCATATTACGCATATAATCTCTTTTATTCTGACGACTCGAAAGCCGTCCTTTGTTCAAAGACAAAAGACGACTGAAATGAATGAGAAAAAAAAGTTTCGTTTTTGTTGTTCGTTGTTCGCTAATATATAAAAAAGAAAATATAAAAAAATAAAATAAATTTTTAATTTCGTTTTTATATGTATGTAAACTTATAATGCATATGTATATAAAAAGTTTTCCGTATATAATAACTTTTTTATTTATGATCCGATTTGTGTGAATCCGAATCCGATTATAGGTTACACTAATATCAGTTAGCTGTGAAAATTTGAAATGAATCCATCTGCGAATAAAAAAGCCTTAGGCTCCACAAAGTTTTGATCTAGCGTATTGATATATAAGATATACAGGTTAAAAACGAATGTAGGTTATATGTTGAAAATACAGTTTTTATTAAAATTTTGGTAACAGTTATTTAATAACTTAAATTTGTTTGTTATGATTTAGTGCACGGGCACAACACGGCAATATGTTTGCACTTCTCTCCGATCCCTGCTTTACATGAACAGATGCAGCGCCATAAATTCGAGGTTTTCCTTAAATTTTCTAATCTAACCTCATGAGGGTTAGATTTTACTCCAGAGGCTTGCACAACCAGTCCCATGACCCTATCCGCTGGTCATAGGAGTAACTAGGTAGGGGCTCAGAGGGCCCGGCCCCCTCTAGACGAATTTTGGCCCCCCCTAGAACACGAAGCTCATGAAGCATATAACAGTTAGGGAACTAAAGAATTTGCTGTTCAAAATTATTTCAAAACGTTAGCATCAATATTTAATTAAATTATTTGCTTTTTATTTGTGATATATAATCATCTCGATAGAAAAAACCATCTACCATTAAAGTATTAGAAATAAACCAAATCGAACTATTTATTGACAAGAATGAAAAAAAATTTTACAGTTTATATCACTGATCTTCATTTCAATTTAATAAGTACTACCAATAGGCAATAATGCTGCCACAAAAGTATCTGCAAAATGGTCGCTTATCTTATCGGTTCACCATATTATCGAAGTTTAAAAGAGAAAACATTTTCTTTCCAACATGTGACGTGTCAGATCAGATGTAAGAATTTCAAATGAATTCACAATTTCTGGAAAACTACTCCTTCCAATTTGTTCAACGAAAAACAATATGGACTTCGTTTTAAAAAATACGGTCTTATTTCTCCATAAGACATAAGACTTAAAACCACACCGAAACAACAACACTACTCGTAGTTTTAAGTTTGTTTGTATCGCCATTAGCAAATTGATGGCGTAAGTCGAAGTCTGATGGATTTATTTCTGGAATTATCTGAATTCTGTATGGCTGAAAATTAGGGTTGCACCGATTAATCGGTAGATAATCGGTAATCGGCCATATCGCCCATTTTGACGATTAATCGGTATCGGCTTTTTTGTCCGATTAATCGGCCGATTATCAAGATATGCGTTTTTAATTGTTTATTCAATTTTAAACACAACAAATATTAAATTTTAAAACACCATAGTCAGCCATAGTTAAAAACCTTTTTAAAAATGTATAAGATTGTTTAAAAATATGACAATTCCGTCTGAAAATTATACAAAAAATTGCGATGTTACTTAAATTAAAAGATCTTTCAAATGACACTTCTCTAAACTGTGTCACGAATGTTAGTTTTACCAATTCATAAATTCTTACTTGAGACATCATTGTATTTTTCATTGTAAACTTATTAATTTTTTAATCATTCCGAACTCTGTTTTTCAGTCAATTAGGTTCGGAACAAAGCGAAAAACACCATGAAAGGACTGCTATTAATCAAAATTATATAAAAAATGCGCGATGTAAATTTCAAACATAAATGTAAAAATACTGATGTACCGTCCTTTTATTTGATACGCTAGTGGGCTAGGTAAAAAATGTATATGTTTTATGTAAGGCTACATCGCATCACTGCAAAACAAACAAAAATAACTTCATTTATTAATAACCATGTCATTTTGGGTGGACAGGATAATTTTATACGCATCTTAAATTTCAGTCAGATAGGGTTTGTTGTTTATGAAAGACTCGATATAATAGAAAAATCATGTATGCTTAAAAACATGCAGCATATCAGTCAGAAATATTTCCAAACCAGTAAGAGCATGGTTCCGAGGGCTGAACAGTCTGTAGGGTTAATACTGCGAAGCACCCAGAAAATATCGAAAGTAACCGAAAATAAATTTAAAAAGAGTTCAGAACTAGATCTAGGATACTATATAATTCAATTGGCAATAAAACATTTGTTTAGCTTAGAAACATGAAATATTCACTAAAGCTATTTTGTCTGGACTAAAATGCTCTCAGTTCAATACGTTATAAGAAGTTCAGTTTCTTTCAGATTGGAAAAACTCGATTTGTGTTAAAAAAATTTGGTGCAAAGTTTCTCGTTCGGTCATTAATGGCAGTATAGTTCTCGAAGTTTGCCATTCGTGGCTTCTGTCTTATAAATACGTAAGTTTTTATTATTTCCATTCCAATGCTTGAAATAATGCCTGAAATAATGACAACGTAGTCGTTCCCAAATACATGAATCCACTAAATGTGACACAGTTCACTTTTATAGATATTGGGTAAAAAATAAGCAAGCAGGACTGCAGATTGTTTTACCTACAAATGGAAAATAGTTGCCAGAAAAATGCAAAAAAGCACTTTCAACAGTTACAGAATTTTTTTATTTAAATATTGTCGAACTATAAATTAAAAAAATAAAAGCGACATTTGCATAATATTTTAAACTAAGGTTACAAAGCGTCCCGGTTTTGGTGGAATTGTCCCGACTTTTAAAGAAAAGTCCCGCGTTCTAATTAATAGTCTAAATAAAAAATTCTTTGTGTGGATTTGCTTTACTCATTTTCATCAAATAATCGGCAGCCGATCAATCGGTATCGGCCGATAAAGAAAGCCGATTAATCGGTAATCGGTAATCGGCAATTTTGCTTATCGGTGCAACCCTACTGAAAATGAAGATCGTTGTGCACAGTACTTCATTAAATGGTTGGGGGACTGTGTGATTGATTACTGTAAAAAATGAATTGTTATTTTTGGACTAATTTTTATTTTTTCAATAGCTTTGACACAGGGTGCCTCAAAATATGTTAAGAAATTTAGAGACTAGACATATTGATTTTGTATAATTTTTGTTTGTTTGAAAGTTACTAAGTAAGGATTTATAATTTATAATACAATTTATAATTTTATATGATTTTTTTCAATTTTAATTTGCCAAAAATGTCGGTTTTAAAGGGAACATTTTTTTCTTTCATTTTTATGATTTAAAGATTTGTTATTTACACTAATATATATCTAAAAATAAACATAAATAACTGCATTAAAATCGGTAGATGTTGTAGCAATGGCATCAAAAGTGACACTAAACACCGTTAATTTCACCGTTCATATTCTATAGGTGCCGGGTTACAGTGCCGTTAAGGGCCACTATATAACGGAAGCACTTGCTAAGCAGTCGATCTTCTACAAGAAATGGAAACTCTAAGCGGATCGTTTGCCCCTCTCAAACAACTAACTTCTGACAGTGGTAAATGCGTAAAATATAAATATGCGTAAATGCGTAAATATAAACTCACGCAAATACTTAGCTTCATGAGAAGCTCCAAATAGTTCGAGTTGGGGAACGAGATTCTTTGGTATCACAACCTACGTATTTTGGTCTTACTATGTCGTCCTGATGTTGTGTTTTTGGTGATAGTTCCTACATACTAACCTAACATAAATAACCTAGAAAAAAGAATATAATTGATAGTAAATTTGAAAATAAGCTTCAAATTGACACACCCGTTATGTATTAAAAGGAAGAAATAAAAACGGAAAATTTTTATTAATTATTTTACTCAGCAATATTATGGGGCCAGGCCCACCCTAGAACAATTTCCTAGTTACGCCAATGCCGCTGGTGGAACTATTCCAATAGCATGCACCCGTCCTGCATTTAAAAGCTCCGCCCCTCGCGTATTGGTCGTTTGCCATTACTGAAATAATCAATAAGGTCAATGGGAGAAATAATTATACTTACCTCAAAATTGCTATTTGCTGTAGAATTCGTTGGTTCTATATTCTCCTGTGTGTTGTATAGTAATGAACATGTAAACACACCTTTATTATTTTATATTTAGTTAAGTTGTAGAGACCAGCTTAAAACGTCATCAGACACACAACTTGTTATAAAGATGGTAAGAAACAAACAACCATTAATATTGATCTCTTTATTAATAATTATAATAAATATAAATGTATAAAAATAACAAGTGTCTTTTAAATAACAAATAAACTATCTTAGAGCATCAAGATAGAACATGGCGCAGTTGATCTAAGAAACCAGATAATCGGATCATTAATATATATACAGATTACAAAAATCTAACCTAAAAGTTGATGAAAAATAACGTGACGACGTGTTTAGTTAAAAAACATTTGGTAATAAACCACAAACAAAATATAATAAAAACAAAGCAAACTGCTTATAATAAGAAGTTTGAGTGAACAAAAAGATACTTTAATAAAATATTAAATATTCATCTAAAATTGTGATAATAATTTTCACAATACAAAATGGCTGTATCATACAGGCTACCTCCAATATTAAAATTAAATGGTAGCATTAGTGATAATTGGAAAAAATTTCACAATAACTTCACAATATATATGAAGGCAACTGGAAATGACAAAAAAGAGACTGATGTGAGAGCGGCAATATTTTTAAACCTTATTGGAGAAGAAGCTTTGGAATTGTTTGAATCATTTGATCTCGATGAGGAAGAACAACAAAACTATGACGATGTGGTAGCTGCATTTGAGGCGCATTGTACACCAAAAATGAACATCATATATGAAAGACATATATTTTATAAAAGACATCAACAAGATGGAGAGAAATTTGAACTATTTTTGAGTGATGTACGTAGGCTAGCCAAAACTTGCGAATTTGGAACACAGGAAGAAGCATTGATACGTGATCGTATTGTGTTTGGAATTAATGATCTTCAGCTTCAAGAAACCCTGATTAAAGCGGGTGATCCATCTATGCAGAAGACGATAGACACGTGTAGAATAGCTGAAATAACTAAATGTCAAACGAAGGTAGTACAAGGGGATGAAGTTAATTTTATTAAAAGAAATTCAGGTAATAATTTTCCAAATTTTGTTTCTAAAAATAAATCACAAAATGTTAATTCCAATAATAACAATAGAAATTTAAATAAAAATTTATATACAAATTATAATAGAAATTTAAATAGAAATTACAATAGGAATGAACAAAATTCCAAATTACAAAATTTAAATAGTTCAATTAAATTATGCAGAAAATGCAATGGTAGTCATGAAAAAGGTAAATGTCCGGCATTTGGCTATAGATGTTATAAATGCAAAATTTTAAATCATTTTACTAGTTGTTGCAAAGCAAAAAATGTCAAGGTTATTGAATGTGACATCAACAATCATGACGACTATTGCATTGACACTGTAAATACAAATTTAAATATAGAATTTCAGAATAGTTGGTATGAAACTATATTGATTGAAAAATTGAATTGTAATATGAAATTAGACACAGGTTCTGATGTCAATATTTTGCCTTTAAATTTTTTTAGACAATTAGAGATAAATAATAATGAAATTTTAAAGTATGATGTAATTTTGAGAGCGTACGGAGGTTCAGAAATTAAACCGGTTGGAAAAGTTCTGTTGAGAATTAAATATAAAAATATTAATTTAGTAGAAGAATTTGTGTTGATTAATGCCAATTTAACACCAATACTAGGACTTACAACATGTAATAGACTGGGGTTAATACAAAGGGTGCATAGCATAGTTGGAACGAAACAAACTTTTGTTCAAAATAATAAAGAAATTTTTGAAGGTTTAGGTAAATTTCCACATGAGTTAGAAATACATTTAAAAGATAACACGACTTCTGTTACAAAGCCGCCTAGAAGAATACCTATTAAAATTAGGGAAGAAGTTAAAAAGCAGCTAGATAAACTAGTAAGCTTAGAAATAATAGAACCTTTATATGAACCGATAGATTGGATAAGTAATCTTGTGGTTGTGGAAAAACCCGATGGAACAGTGAGATTATGTTTAGATCCACGAGATTTAAATATGGCAATTAAAAAAGAACACTATTTAATTCCATCGTTGGATGATTTGATGGCCAAATTATCCGGGATTAAGTTTTACACAGTTTTTGACCTAAAAGATGGGTTTTATCAAATTAAAATGACAGAAGAGTCATCCAAACTGTGTGGGTTTAGCACGCCTTTTGGCTGCTACAAATTTTTAAGACTTCCATTTGGTTTAAATATTGCTCCAGAAGAGTTCCAAAAAAGGAATGAAAAAAGTTTCGGAGACTTAAATGGTATATTTATCTACATTGATGATATTCTCATAACAGGTAAAACTGAATCAGAACACGATATGAACTTGATGAGTTTCATTAAGAGAGCAAAAGAAGTAGGCGTAAAATTTAATATCAATAAATTACAATTTAGAGTGAAAGAAGTAAAATTCCTGGGTCACATTTTTAATGAACATGGAGTTAGTCCAGATAGAGAGAGAGTGAAAGCAATAACCGAAATGGAACATCCTAAAAATAAAAAAGAGCTACAAAGATATTTAGGTATGATAAACTACTTGAGAAGTTTCATACCTAATTTGGCTGAAATGACACAACCTTTAAGACAGCTGTTGCGTCATAATGTAGACTTTTTATGGATGGACATACATACAGAAACGCTTCAAAAATTGAAAGACAAAATAACTAGCACACCAATATTACAACCTTTTGATGTCAATAAACAAATTGTAATTCAAACAGATGCTTCGAAAAACGGAATTGGTTGCGTTTTGATACAAAATCGAAACCCTGTAGCATTTGCGTCCAGAAGTTTAACGGACGCAGAGACGAACTATGCACAGGTAGAAAAGGAAATGCTCGCCATTGTGTTTGGATGTATTAAGTTCCACCATTATATTTATGGTAGAGTGATTGAAGTTAATACAGACCATAAACCATTAGTGGGAGTAATTAACAACGAAATTTGTAAAGTTAATTCATCACGCTTGAGAAGAATGAAATTAAAAATAATAAACTATGAAATAAAAGTAAAATATGTACCTGGCAAAGAGCTACACATAGCTGATCATTTATCACGATCATATCTTAAAGGAAATCCAGCGGATGAATTTAAGGAATTTACGGAAGTAGTCCATTCTGTTAATTTGACTGATGAAAGAAAAGAACAGTTCAAATTAAAGACAAATGCAGATAATGTATTAAGTGCGTTAATAGATATATATCAGAAAGGCTGGCCAAATGATAAAAGAAAGGTTCCTGATTTACTTAAGTTTTATTGGAAATTTAAAAATGATATTTATGTGGATGAAGGTTTAGTTTTCTTGGGTGAGCGAGTGATGGTTCCTCGAAGTCTCAGAAAAGAGATGCTCAAAAAACTTCATGAAAGTCACATTGGCATGACCAAGATTAAATCAAGGGCAAGGAACATATTATATTGGCCTGGTATGGATGCTGACATAGAAGAATATGTAGCACGATGTCAAATATGTGAAAAATATCTTTCAACAAATAGAAATGAACCTCTCATTCCACATGAAATACCAGATTTGCCATTTGAGAAAATTGGTTGCGATATATTGTTTGTTAGAAATACGGACTACTTAGTTGTAGTAGACTATTATTCTAAATGGATTGAGATCCTTCCTTTGGAAAATAAACAAACAGCAGAGATTATTAAAAACCTAAAGAAAGTTTTTTGTACCCATGGTATTCCCAAAATAGTTATAGCAGACAACATGCCATTTTCATCGGTAGAGTTTGAACAATTTAGTAAAGAATGGCAATTTGAGCTTAAAACATCTAGCCCAGGCTATGCTAGATCTAATGGACAATCAGAAAAGGCAGTTCACATAGCGAAAAATTTAATAAAGAAAGCAATGGATGATAATAAAGATTTGCACTATGCTCTTCTAGAATATCGAAATCATCCTGTTGCAAATCTAAATGTTTCACCAGCTCAAATTTTGATGAGTCGCATCACTAGAACTAAAGTAACTATAAAAAATAGTTTATTAATGCCAAGAGTGGAAAATGACATTAAGGGGAAACTTAAAATAAATCAAGATAAAATGAGAATATTGCATGATAAAACAGCACATATTAGAAAAAATTTTGATGTTGGGGATAATATAACATATCAAAAAGATAAACGATGGATTCCAGCAAAAATAATAAGGAAACATGAGGCTCCAAGGTCTTACATAATAAAAAATGAAAATAACAGAATTCTTAGAAGAAATAAGAAACACTTAAGAAAGTCATTGAATGCACCTCAGTTTAGAAGAAGAACAGACATGGCATTGAACAGTGATCAAGAAACGGAGGGACAACAGAATAGGAATAATACTGATCATGAAGAAATTAATTTAAATAGTCAGTCATCTTTGATTGACAATGAACAAAGGGGATATATAACAAGAACAGGAAGAATTTCTAAGCCTCCAATACGGTTTCAAGATTACAACATGATTTGAGTTTAATAAATAAATAAATTTAATAAGTAAATAAATAATAATAATAATAAATCTTACTGTACCTTAGTATTGAATTAAAAAGGGAGGTGTTGTATAGTAATGAACATGTAAACACACCTTTATTATTTTATATTTAGTTAAGTTGTAGAGACCAGCTTAAAACGTCATCAGACACACAACTTGTTATAAAGATGGTAAGAAACAAACAACCATTAATATTGATCTCTTTATTAATAATTATAATAAATATAAATGTATAAAAATAACAAGTGTCTTTTAAATAACAAATAAACTATCTTAGAGCATCAAGATAGAACACTGTGGATGAATCTTCGTTGGCCCTGTATGTATGTTTCCCTGTGAAAATATTGATCAAAATTAAATTCACTTTATAGTTTAAAAATTAAGTAAAATTTATGTTTCAGTGCAAAAAAAATGGTATGACTATATACTAAACATCTATCTAAAATATTGTATTTTTTTGCATTTTTAAAAATAAGTTTCACTAATCCACTTTAACATTTCGAAAGTTTAATGTTTTATTGTTTATTTTTAGTCAGTCATTGTATTTTTAAATTGTTATAAAATTAAATATATTGTATTTACTTTAATTGAAATTTAATTTTGCCCTCAAATACACAGAAAAATATACTTCTATCAAAATCTTATATGGGTGCAGTAGTTACAAAGCCTGCCACCAGCAGCGAGATTTTTTAGATTCCAATAGTCAATATTATATATATGCGCGCGTTAATGTCAAAACCTGCCACCAGCAGCGCGATTTTTCAGATTCCAACCGTCAATATATACTACATTTTTCAAAAAAAATCAAGACTCATCCATATCAAAGTTAAATATTCTACACTTATATATGATAAAGCACTAGAACAGAAAGTAGTGCATCATTATGACCGTTTCAATAAATAAAACCAAGTAGTCCAGTGTAACAAGACATATCTACCATAACTTTTAACATTTTAAATACCTTTTATTCTACGTTTATTTATTTAGGTTTAAGGTTTACTTTTAAACGGTAAAATCAAAAATAACATTATAATATTATACCCATATATTTATCGCGTTCAAGGTTTGTGATTCGTATAAAATTTCGTTACACAAATTTGCAAGAAATAGCGCATACACAGTTTTTCGATGTTTTCATTATTTTTCGATAGTTTTAAAGTTTTTATGATGCAAAAATAGGACTATGTTATTTTATTGCATTTCATATTGACCTTTATATTTATCAAATAAAATGCGTTTTACAAGTGTATTAAATAAACAATTACAACAACTCAGTGCAAACAAGATTTAAAATATATTTAAATATTTTTTTTTATAATACCAAATTATTCCGTACAATGTAGCATGTTACACTATGCGAATTTAAGTCATTTTCAAACGAAGAAACACTAATGAACCAGGTACGTTATATAGAGTTCCCCAAATAATATACCTGAATTACTATTTGGATACACAGTTATTGAAAAAAATCAAAATTAGTTCTTTTATTATTACACTAGTAGAAGGTATCTCGCAAAAACAACCAAAAGGCTGTAAAAAAGCCGCGCCATGTTTTTCTTTAGCTTGAAACTATCATTTTAACTACAACAAATTAAATTCTTGTATCTTATTCTTTACAAAATCTTCTCAAATCATTAAGCACTAGTTATAAAATTTCTTAATGGCATTTTGTTTTCTAAACATCTAGCTATATTATATAATTTAAGTAAGACTCTAGAACTACATATCATAATTCTAAAATATATAATAAAAGTGCACATATATTAAAATTTATTTAAACAGAGGAAATATAATTTATTTTTTTTTTTATAAAAACCGCTCGCTTTCACTTACATATTTGTTGAACAAAAATCTTAGCGCGACCTTTTCTCAATTAATTTAATAATGCCATTCGTAAGGTCTATTGTCAGACGACTGTGAAGAGCCGATGAAATCAACAGTGAACTTCTAATTATATTAATTAAGTCAGAATCATATTTTCTACAATTTTCCTGAAGTATAGTAATCTATTTGAAATTCCCTATCATTACGGTATGCTTAATTTTATATTAGACATGATTTGCTGTAAGAATATCTAGCAAATGGCGACTATAACAATGGGCGATATGTATAAAAACTATTAAACACTAGTTAAACTTTACTACCTGGTTTAATACAAAATTGCTAGTATAGTAAAAAATTGGTTTGAGTATGAACTAAACTAGGAGGATAGTATTAAAAAAACATCGCACTAGGTTGTTGCTATGGCGTTTACTAGGTATTTAAATAACAAACTTTTTTGAGTTGTCAATTAAATAACTTATTTGTTATATATCTTCGTATATATTTCCAGTTTATCTATTTATTTAGTAAATTTGTAGAGCTTTATGTTAATAATTATAAGAAGAAGCTCAATATTAAAATATTCATTTTATTTTATATTTTTGTGTTTGTTTACATGGAAGTGAAATAAGTTGTTTTATTGAAGAAAAAAAATCTTTATTCAGAACCCGTATTTAAGTAAAAATTGCTTCTAAAACTTCGAAACCTTTTATGTTTGATCTTTCATTAGTCAGACATGCAAGATATTAAACGAAGATGCAGCCCAATTTCTTTTCAGAAAAATTGGCGATATACTATTTGTTATAAGAGCTTTGAAGGTTTTCGTAGATTTGATACGTAATCTTTCGTAGATTGCTTTCAGCTATCAGATGGCAATTTGTGTATTGTTTTTGAGATTTTCCTATACGTTTTTCCAATGTTTTGGGGTGTAAAATGAACTGATTGAATTCGTTGGCGTACCTCTTATTATTAGTCGTGGGCATGCCGTGAATCGTTTTTATTACGTTTCTGATTTGGAACTGCGGCTTACACAGTCTTTTATTTTTGCGATGAATCATTGGTTCCACCGCTCAAGCAACACTCTGTTTTGTCTTATTTAATGAGCTTATTACAAATGAGTGATAATCGAAAGCGCTCCTCTTACTAGCGATGGTATGCCTTGGCGATGAGTATAACGAATTATGCTAGAAACATTTGTTTTGATAAATTGATGCCTCGTGGCTTGATGCAACAGGCTGCCAGGGGTATAACCAAATGTGTGTTAACTACATAGTTGACATCACTAATGACTATTGAATACAAGAATTACTCCTCTGTTCTATCATAATTCTTGAAATAACATGTAGTTCTCAGCATTAATATTTATATCTGGATTAATTTGTATTCGTTACAGTTAAACTATAAGGAAATGCTAGGTTTAGTATTTTTCCTGTTATAAGTTGGTATCCGGCTTTTTTTTTGTTGCTATTGAATATGTTAAGGACACAAGGGGATTTAAAACTTCAAAATTAGCGAAAAAAGATTCTTTAGTCTGGTAAAGCTAGAATGACAGTTTTGAGAACGATAAACGAAAAGAACTTTTGCTGTTTAAGAACTATGCTCTCGAAAACAATCTAGAGCTTCTCAAGTGCGAAAACTTAAAAAATTGAATGTGGTTTGAGCCACACTAGAGCGGGAGAAAATAAGATGAGTTTGAGGTGTTCTTATATTAGAGTAGTTCTTATATTAGAGTAGTTCTTATAAACATTTTAGAATTTTTATGCTTTTACAGACTCATTGGGCTTAAAATAAATTTGAATCTTTGTTTTGCTTGATTTTATTTTGTTTTACATCTTTGACTTTCATATCTTTATCTTGATATAAATCTCCGTCACGTTGCCATTTAGGTTTCTTTAACAAATAACATGGGGGGGTTGGCATTGAATAAAATAATTAAGTGGCGATTCTAATCAAAGTACATTAGACGAGCCAGTCCCAACTACCCTTACAATAACATTGACATAGCCCAAAAATGTGGGTTAGAAAATAATCCTGCAAAAACAGTAGTGATTCTTTTTACCAGGAAGCAGAGGATCCCTGATATTGGCTCCATTGCTCTGGAGGGAAGTGATCTTGCACTTGAAGAACTAGCAAAATACCTATGTACGTGCTGAATACCTAGGTGGACTCACCTGGAAATCAAATATCACAGAACGAGCCAAAAAAGATACAGTAGCACTATCTATACTCATGTAAAAAAGCCATGGAAAAATGTGGAATCTTGCACCTCACATATCCCAATGATTTTACATCTCGGTGATCAGACCGATCTTAATGTACGGTGTGATCATATGCTGGACTGCAAATTTCTAATGCTTCAACCCAGTAATGCTTCTCCATAATCTACCCTTTAATGTGCTAGATCAACAGATAACATGAATATCAACTCTTTGACTCAGCTATAGGGATATGAAGCAGTTGTTCTGGATTTATTGATTCCAAGCATCTGATAGATTTTGAAATATTGTAGATTCAAAAATCCTTTCTTGTTCTGTATGAATCTAATTGCTTATTGCTGCTTCAGTTATTATGGTTCTTGATTCCTGATTGGTATTGGACACACACCTCTGGCCGCTTGCTAAAATAATGCATTATGACTAGCACATATTTGTTGATGCTATCAGTAGCTGGGTAGTGAAATCCGAAATTCGACGTCCACGCCGTGCTGCCTGGGTAATGCTGACAGAATTACGTTGGTGTATTGGAGACAAGCAGAGTAAAAACTGCTTAGTCAATGACACTACATCACGGCGAATTGGCGCTCTACAACCAATGCGACTCAAGCGTCTGTTCTCCATGTCAGGGGCGGCTTGGAGCGGGCGTCTGTATTGAATCAAGCGGCTCGCTATATAAACGTGTAAAAAGGTTGTTTCTGGTGACCTTAATATGCAGAACGGACCCATTCACGACAATTTGGGTTGGGCCTAAGGTTAACACCCTAACCCCGGAAAAAAAAATAATATGTTAAATTTGGTTATCAGAAAGAGAAAAACAGACCCGGAAAAAACAACAGAATTTTACCTGGACGTGAAAAAGGACCAGACTACCGAATCGGAACGTGGAACGTGCGCAGCCTGAGCGCTCCTGATGCTCTTATAAGTTTAGAAACAGAGGCTGAGAGGTATAGGATGGATATTATTGCTCTACAAGAAATTAGACAGCCGATAATCGGAAAACAAGATTTGGATAGTCACTCTCTATACTGTAGTGGTCATCCTTCTCGAAGAGAATTTGGAACTGGCTTTCTTGTTGGTGCACGCATACAAGAAGCTGTGATGAAATTCATCCCGGTCAGTGAGAGGATCTGCTACCTACGTGTACGCGGTACATATAACAATATTTCTCTTATTGTCGTGCATGCACCAACTGAAGCTAAGACCGTCGACGAGAAGGATAATTTCTACATAGCACTGGAAGAGGTTATGAAACAAACACCAACACGCGACTTCATTATGGTTCTTGGTGACTTTAATGGACAGGTTGGAAGAGATATCTCTTATGGAAATGTGGTGGGTCCCAACAGCCTGCATTTGAATTCGAATGATAATGGTGAGAGAATGACTGAGTTTGCATTATCAAATAATTTGAGAATTGCCAGTACGTTCTTTCCGCATCGATCGATTCATAAGCAGACTTGGGTCTCACCGAATGGCAATACTCGAAATCAAATTGATCACGTTCTAGTAACAACACGTTTCTTTTCGAGCGTTTTGGATGTGCGATCCTTTAGAGGTGCATACATTGGAAGTGACCACTTCCTTGTATGTGCAACGATAAGGTTCCACTTCCCAAATCCAGGCATTCCAAAATTCAATCAACGGAAACGTTTTAACATCTCATCATTAAAGAATGCTGAAACAGAAGAGAGATATCAAATCCATATTGCCGAAACATTGGAGAAATCAGAAACCATTAATGGAGACGTCGATAAGTCAGGGTATTTGCTCAAAGATGCTGTTTTAAGCGCTGCTGAGGGAATACTTGGACGACCACAGAACCACTCCCAGAAGCCATGGATGGATCAAGCATGCCTTGATGCTATTCAATACAAAAGAGATTGCTATCTGAAGTGTCTACAAGGACGCAACACCAGGTCCACGAAGGATAGTTATAAACTGTGCAAGACAAGCCGTTACAAAGCTATGTAGACGAACGAAGAGAGAATGGTGGAAGAGACAGTGTGAGGAGATTGAAAGCTTCAATAAGGAACATCAATCGCGTAACCTCTTTCAACAGGTTAAAACCTTAAAGAAGGGCCCTCAAACTAGATCGACTGCTATTCAAAACGAAGATGGCGAGCTACAAGTAGACCTTAAAAATATTTTAGATACTTGGGCCGCTTATTTTGAGAATCTTCTCAACTTAAGTGACCAGCAACAAGTCGGACGACGAACTAAGCTTATTCGTGCGTCAAAGGTACATGTAGAAGTACCCACCAGAGAGGAATTCGATGCGGCGCTGTCAAAATTAAAATGCAATAAAGCACCTGGTATCGATGATATAACATCCGAAATGATTGTACATGGTGGCGAAACTCTATCCTTAAGATTGTTTGAGCTTGTTCAAATGATCTGGAGGACTGAAACCATGCCACAGGACTGGAACACAGCTATGCTGATACCAATCCATAAAAAAGGTAATCGCCTACAGTGTGCAAACTACAGAGGAATCGCTCTCCTTTGCACAGCATATAAAATATTTTCTTACATTTTGCTATCCAAAATCAATCCTTTTGCTGAACAACTGTTTGGAGAATATCAGTGTGGTTTCCGGCGGGGCCGAGGTACCACCGATGCACTTTTCTCGATAAGGATGATTTTGGAAAAGTGTCGAGAGTTCAACATACCTGTGCACCAACTTTTCATTGATTTCAGGCAGGCCTACGACTCTCTCGAACGAGAGACTCTATGGTCTGCTCTGGTGTCAATGGAAATTCCTGGGAAACTGGTATCACTATGCAAAATGACAGTACAGAACTCTCAATGCTGTGTACGAGTAGAGAACGAAATATCAAAGCTTTTTAAAGTCGACTCCGGCTTAAGACAAGGTGATGCTATCTCTCCTATACTTTTTAATCTAGCCTTGGAATATGTGTGCCGTCAAAAGAAACTACCGACTAATAACAATATCTTGTCAATAAACTCGGTACAGATGATTGCTTACGCTGATGATGTTGTCATCCTCGGCCGAAGTGAAGCTGTTATGAGTGAGACTTTCAAGTCGCTTGAGAGTGGTGCTAGAAAAATTGGTCTGCAAATTAACTACAATAAAACCAAACATATGAATGTTTCAAGAGAGGCTGAGAAGAAAGATTTGATGTGCGGCGATGAACGAATTGAGGGAGTTGAATCTTTTAAATATTTGAGATCAATGATTGACTCAAACAACAACATACTTACAGATATTAAGGCTCGAATCGCTGCAGGTAATCGAACTTTCTACTCAATTAAACCTCTCCTTGGATCACCGTATGTATCAACTAACACCAAGCTCAAGTTGTACAAGACATTGATTAGACCGGTTGTGATGTATGGGTCACAAACGTGGACCCTTACACAAAATGACGAATCGCATTTATCTGTTTTTGAGCGTAAGATCCTACGCTACATTTTTGGTCCACTTAAGACAGACGATGGAGAGTATAGAACCCGGTATAACTTTGAGATCAGAGACCTTCGTGAGGGTCCTGATATAATGGGTTGTATCCGTTCTAATAGGATTGCTTGGTTTGGGCATGTTCTACGAGCCGATTCACAGTCTGGAATGATTAGAAAAATGTACGTTAGTACCCCAGGGAGTGGTAGACCGCGAGGTAGACCACGACTACAATGGGAGACTGACGTAATAAACGACCTTAAAAAAATCGGCTGCCATGGTAATTATGTCGCTGTTGCGAATGACCGTGGTGAATATTCAAAGCTGATTAACCTGGCAACGCTCCTACACGGAGCACGAACGCCTTAAAAAAAAAAAAAAAAAAAAAATCAGTAGCTGGAAATGGTCCAGCTACATTCATTGCAATTTTCTCAAATGACGCTCCCATATTATACTGCCTCATATTACCATAACTTCTTCGTATAGGTAATTTTGCAGTATCTATTCCACGACACCATTCCACTACCAATTGACATGCTCCTAACCAATAAAATCTACGTCGTACTTTGTCAAGGGTTTTGTTAATACCCAGGTGACCGCCACTGGTTTCTCCATAACATTTCTTTAAAAACTTGAGGAATTTTTATTTTTGGGACTACTACTAACATTGATTCTTTAACTGTACCCTTAGAACTTACAGAGGCTGTTCCATTATGACCAATATGACACTGTCTAGGTTTTTCTCCTTTTTAACTTACGTAAGCCTCACGTCAATAATGTTTTCCTAGCTTTCAGCCCGGTTACAGTGCTTGCATACTACCTGGCATTCGTTACATTTCCATGTGCAGTTCCTGTTCGATGTTTAATGTCAAAATCATAAGCCTGTAAGCGTTTGATCCATAGTGTTCCCTACCCCGCCGGGTATTTAAATTGTAATAAACAACTCAATGCTCCATGATCACTACTGAAATGGAATTACAAGAGTTTGTGGAAATGTTTCACACATAGTACTATAGCCAGCAATTCTTTGTGGGTTGCACAATGATCCCTTTCTCGCTTGGACAGTGTCTTCGAGTAATAAGGTATTACTTTCTCTTTCCCATCAATTTCATCGATTTCTTTTCTCCTTCTCCTGACCTATACCATCATTGCTGGTATCAGTATTTAATATAAATTTAAGATTGCATAGGATAAACCAGAACTGGTGCAGATCATAATCTTAATTTAAGTTCCATAATCGCATCGTCTTGCTTTTCGGACTACTCAAATGCTTTATCTTTTCTTGGAAGCTTATGTAGGCTCTTTGCAATATAATCAAATTCTGGTATAAAACGTCGGTATTGTACAATTATTGAAAACTGCAAAGCTCTGATAAATCTTTTAACTTTAACATACAACAAACTAGAAGCTTCTATCTATAATAGAACCGAGCTTATGAATATTTAAAAATAACTCGACTAGCCAAAAATCACGAAATTCTCGATATTTGGAACCGCTATATTTTCTAAAAAAAAAATCTTCGAACACGTATATATCGAGTAATCCTCGAATACGTATATCTTTTTATTCGTAGTAAATTTTTTTAAAAAATATCAATGCGTTAGAAATATTCACGATTTTCACATGACAAAAATATTTGTTCAAAATTTTAAGGGTAGCTTTCTCCCTTAGTTTTAATTTTAAAAAATTTAAAATCGATTTTCCGATTTTTTTAAAATTTATTTTAAAATATACACTTTCAATTAATTCTTACCGCGTGATGGAAGTAGTATGAGTATCGATGTGAGTGCTAGAGGGCACTGTAAAAAAACACAGTTTTCGCGCAGTTTTAAAACTTTATGATTTTTTTTCTCGGAAATATCAGCATGTAGGCATATTTTATATGTGAAAATTTTTACGTAAATCACTTCTTATTGGCATGGGTCGCGTTAAACCTTGATCCATCTCATTTGCTAATCATTTTGCACGTTCCGCATCCCGCCGACACTTGAACGATTATTTAAAAGCCAAAGTGTATAAGCACATAAAATTTGGAAAAAAAACGTACATTGAACCAGAAGTAAGAAGCATTATGAACGAACAACAAGTCAGTAAGTGACACCATTCGTTATAGGTATAGCATCTCATTTATTCCGAGTTGTTAATATTAATTACTTTACTCTGAAGATTGGGTCGATTCTGCTTCAGTTATTTCAAGAAGAGTAAATTACTATGTCTTAAAAGTTTAATATTTCTAAGGGTGTCTAAAATTTACTGTTTTTTCACCCGGCTTACACAATTTGTAAACTTTACATGCACGAAAACATATTTCATTTTCCAAATCAGAATTAAAAAACCAATAAATTCAATACATTTGTCTTGTTTTCGAATTCATATCACATCTCAAAAAGAAAAAACTATAAATTAACAACCTAGTAATAGTTTTAGTGTGGTAAATAAGACACTAGGTTTGAATATAGTATATACCAGCATAAATCCAGCAAACTTTGGTTTTTATGCATACCAAACATAGCAAACACTCAAAAACAAAACAATTCGATGTTTTTTTTTTAGCTAGCTAGTAAAGTAAAGTTTCGAATACTTTTTTATGCATACGAAAACTAGTAAACACTTAAAAAACCTAGCTACTAGGTTTTATACATATGGCCCAATAACATAACATAACAATATATAATAATAGCCGTGAGTCTATCCCTCTATAGTCCATACGGTCGTAACGCTGATGACGTAGTACTTTTTTTTTGTTTTTTTTCATTTTTTTTTCAATAATATTAAAATTAGTGTTTTTTTCTTATTGTTTTAATAAAATTTAGAGGGGGGGGATTTTTTAAAAAGTTATTTATAGTTTTTGTTGTTGTTTTGATTAAATCTATTTTTTTTTCAATTCAATTAGTCACAATATATGTAATATGCTTTAATTTTCCTTTTGAACCTATATAGGTAATAGGCAACCGACCACCATAACTAATATTAATCGTGACTGATCTTCTGTCAAATCGTTTTTTTGTTTGTTTGTTTTCCTTTATTTTTCTGAGAGAGAAACCGGTTTGTCTTTCCAAAGACGTGCGTAAATTTTTCATTTGATTCAAAATTGTACAATTATTGCGAGTTTCTTTTAAATCTATAAGAAAAAAACCTACCACAAAAAAATAATAGTTTCTCCCTCACTGCTACTATATAAAAAGAAATAAGAAAAATGACAGATTAGGATTTGATTCTAACCAAACATATAAATTTTAATCTTTTATCTATTAAAAATAAACTACACAATAATGAAAAGTTGGTCGCCAGCTAGTTTTCATAATATACTTTCAGGATGTATACATAACTTAAATATTTGCACATGGGCATCATAAAATAATAAAATATTCACTATCATAAAATCACTGGAAATAACACAATAAATGTAAAATACTCTCGTAATTATTTTCATTCATTTTATAAAAATTAGCACAACTAAAAATAATAGATTGTACTTTTTGTTTCGTTTTAAATTATTTAATTGTTTTCAATTTATAATTTAATACAATAGTTGGTTGTTGTAAATAAACAGAAATGCAAATGGCGAAATGAGAAATTGAATATGACATATTAGCAAACACGATTTCTTATGTCTCTCTTCATACAATTTTAAAGTTATGTTCTCTCTGTATTTATATATACTCTAAGGTAATAGGTAAAAACATGCTATATATTATATTTGATTTATAGTAATTAATAACACAACGTAAAAAACAAATAAAAAGAAATGATATCTTATCACACGCACATTTCAGCGGTAAGAACGTCAAAGGAACCAAATCAGGAGTTTGTTTTTAGGGTTTAATACACAACGTAATTAAGTACCAAACTATTATATCTTTCATCTTTCAATAAATAGATGGCGTTCTAATGGAAACGTCTAAAATGTCACTGAGGTTTTTGTTCATTGCATTGATTCAACTTTCCGCCATTGTAATAACAAGTGTTGTTAATAAATAAATAAAAATAAAAATACGAGTGTTTAATTATTGATATAAATACAATTTTATTGATAAATACAACAAATTGGCGACGAGGATGCTAAAAAGACCGATTTCAAACGGGTAAATACAATAATTTGGCATATACAAAATAAATATTACAAATACAAGAACACGTGATTTCAATTACAAAACGAAACACAAAGTTCAATTACATTTTGCAAAAAAAAATCAAAATGGCGCAAAATATATACAAGCTTCATTCAATATTGAGCCATTCGAGAAAAATAAATGCCAGTGGTCACGTTGGGTAGAACGTCTACAAGGAGCATTTAAAATATTCAACATTGAAGCAGATACAAAAAGCACAATGTTACTGCATTATATGAGGCAAGAAACATACGATGTTTTATCAGAAAAATTGTCCCCAGCGAAACCAACAGAAAAATCATTTGAACAAATAGTTAGCGTCTTAGAGGCACACTTCAACCCAAAACCATTAGAAATAGTGGAAAATTATCGTTTTCATTTAAGAAAACAAAAGGAAGGGGAATCAATCGAAGATTTCATCATTGCATTAAGGAAAATAGCAATAAATTGCAATTTTGGGATGTATCTCAATACAGCTTTAAGAAACCAGTTGGTGTTCGGAATAAGAAGCACGTCAATACAAAACCGTCTTTTGGAGGTTAAGGACTTAAACCTTGAGAAGGCACTAGACACAGCTATTGCGTTAGAAATGTCAGCAAGAGGAGGAGCTGAAATTCAATATAAACAACAAACTGAGTCTGTCAACAGCATATTCAGAGGTAATACAAGAAAGAACCAGGGAAAAGGAAAAAAATTACAACATTACAAGAAAACTTCAAGTTCAGGTAATGATACAACTACAAAACAAATACGTAAATTGAAATGTTTCCGATGCGGAAGCGAGAAACATCTAGCAAATAAATGTGAACACATAAATTCCACGTGCACATTTTGCAAAATCAAAGGGCATTTACAAAAAGTATGTACAAAATTACACACAAACAAAGTAAATTCAGGTAAAAATCAAACCAATTATTTGGAAAGTAGTAATTTCGAAGAAATTTGTACTCTTGAAAATACTACAGATTTTAGAACTAAATTTTGGTTAGATTTATATGTCAATAAAATAAAATTAAAATTTGAAATTGATAGTGGTGCTCCAGTATCACTAATTAGTAATAACGATAAAAATTTGTATTTTAGGTTTGACGAGCTGTTGGACTCAGATATGCAGTTGGTGAGTTATTGTAATGCAGATATCTCAGTTTACGGATATATTAAAGTTTTAGTTACATGTGGGGAAGTACAAGAAGAATTAAAATTATACGTAGTGGAAACTGAAAAACATTCATTATTGGGGAGAGAATGGATCCATAAATTACAATTAGATTGGAACCATATACTTGGAAAGAGTACACAAGATTTTGTGTTCTTAATGTCCGAAGAGAAAAAAAAGTCAGAAATAGAGAAGCTAACGAGTAATTACAAAAACATTTTTAGTAGCTCTATTGGCAAAATTAGTAACATTCAGGCAAAACTGCAGCTGAAACCAGACTGCAATCCAATTTTTCATAAAGCTAGAAAAATACCATTCTCAATGAAAAATTTGGTTGAAAAGGAATTACAAAATCTGGTAGATACAGGCGTATTAGTAAAGGTGAATCAAAGCAATTGGACAACACCAATTGTACCAGTCTTAAAATCAGGTGATAGAGTACGTTTATGTGGGGATTACAAAACTACAATTAATCCTAATTTAATAATAGACGCACATCCATTACCTACCATTGAAGAATTATCCGCAAATATGGCGGGTGGGGATAAGTTTTCCAAAATTGACCTAACACAAGCATATTTGCAATTGGAGGTTTGTCCAGAAAATAGAGAATTACTCACTCTAAATACCCATAAAGGGTTGTACCAACCAACCAGATTGATGTATGGCGTAGCTTCTGCACCTGCAATTTGGCAACGTCAAATTGAAAATATATTACAGGACATTCCTGGTGTCACGGTATTCCTGGATGACATTAAAATAACAGGACCTGATAATGCTACACATCTAATGCGGTTAGAACAAGTACTACAAAGACTCGATAAATACAATGTGAGAGTCAACTTACAAAAATGCAATTTATTTGAAAACCGGTAGGAGCCGTATTAGAGGTAGGAGCCGTATTAAGTCATTTAATGAAAGATGGTTCTGAAAAACCTAAACAATATGCTTCACAGACGTTAACGGAAACGCAATAACGTTATAGCCAGATCGATAAAGAAGCTTATGCAATTATTTTTGGGATTAAAAAATTCTACCAGTACGTGTTTGGAAAGAAATTTATTTTAATAACAGATAATAAGCCAATATCACAAATTTTCTCTCCTTCAAAAGGATTACTAACTATGTCCGCGATGCGTATGCAACATTATGCAATATTTTTGCAATCATTCGATTACGAAATCAAATTTAGAAGAACAAATTTAGACTGCAATGCAGACGCTCTATCGAGATTACCAGTTAAAAATACCAACCCATTTCAACTAGAAGAAGTTGATATTATCGAAGTAAATCTAATCGAAGTTTTACCAGTTACATCTGAAGAATTAGGGATAGAAACATCAAAAGATGTAAAAGTAAAAAACCTAATTGATGCACTTAAAACTGGAAGAACAGTTTTGGATAAAGACAGATTTAATATAAATCAAAACGAATTCGGGTTACAACGAAATTGTTTATTCAGAGGTATCAGAGTTTACATACCAACCAGCTTAAGAAACCGTGTTTTAAAGGAATTACATTCTACACATTTTGGGATTACTTGAACCAAATCATTAGCTCGAAGTTGTTGCTGGTGGGATGGTATGGACAAAGATATCGAAGAGATGATAAAAAATTGTACAAACTGCCAAATTACTAAGCCTAACCCAATTAAGAAATCATACCATTGTTGGGAAATTCCCAGTGAACCATTCCAGAGAGTTCATGTGGATTTTGCAGGACCATTCATGGGAAAATATTTTTTCATTCTGGTGGACGCTTACTCGAAATGGCCAGAAGTTCATATAATGAATAATATTACAACTGAAAATACAATAAAGTTATGCAGAGAAATATTTAGTATACACGGATTACCTTTTGTTTTGGTTTCGGACAACGGAACACAATTCACCTCTGGTGAATTCCAAAATGTTTTGAAAATGAACGGAATTACTCATAAGAGAACGGCACCTTACCATCCAGCTACAAATGGACAAGCCGAAAGATTTGTAGAAACCATTAAAAACAAACTAAAGTCTTTACAAAATAGAAACAATTTACATACTGAATTATGTAATATCCTGCTAAACTACAAAAAAACTATACATCCAAGTACGCAAAAATCACCTTCAATGATGCTCTTGGGTAGACAAATTAGATCACGAATTGATTTAATGTTGCCAACAATCGAAAAACAAATGAAGAATAATCCTACCAAGTTTCGAAATTTTCACGTGGAAGAGAGAGTAATGGTACGAGAATATCTTTCAAGAGACATTAAATGGAAATTCGGAAAAATACAATGTTGCCTAGGTAAATTACATTATTTAATTAAATTAGATGATGGTCGAACATGGAAGAGACATGCTGATCAAATTAGGAAAGTAGGTTCATATGCCGGAAAAGATGTACAAGTACCAGATATAACTAGAACGGTTACAGAACATAATTTTGATTCGCGAGGTATTACAATTGCTGAAACCAGTGTATCTGAGTTCAACGAAAGCGAGTCAAATAATGAAAATGAAAATACAATAAATGAAAACCTAAATCAATCAAATTTAACTAATTATAACAATAATTCAAAAGATATTGAAATTAAAACTACTGAGATTGGAGGAAAAGAAATTCAACTTAGAAAATTGAATAGAATTCGTAAAGCTCCGATCAGACTAGATTTATAAGTATTGAAACTAAACTTATAAGAATACCTTATAAGAATATTGCCATGAACAAAAACTTCTTTCGTGCGGAGGAAGAACTATTATATCTTTCATCTTTCAATAAATAGATGGCGTTCTAATGGAAACGTCTAAAATGTCACTGTCGTTTTTGTTCATTACATTGATTCAACTTTCCGCCATTGTAATCACAAGTGTTGTTAATAAATAAATAAAAATAAAAATACGAATGTTTATTTATTGATATAAATACAATTTTATTGATAAATACAACACAAACCAAAAAAATGATACATTTTGATAAGCAAATTGGATAGTGCGACAATAAAAACATTTTATGTAACTATGCAAGCTAAAATTTTCAATAAACATACCAAGCTACAAAAATGTATGTACATTTATGAACTAAAACTTAAAAATAAAACATATATAAATAAATAGTCCCGATGGTCGACACAATTAAGTTTACAAAGTATAAATTTATTTTTCATCGAATTCCAAATGTACAATGCATTATTTGAAAGTTAATCTGAAACGAGAGAAGTACAAGCCAAACGCGAAAACTCTTTGAAGTGTAATGGATCTCTTGTCATTAAACGCCCAAAATTTGGGCTTTCAAAAATAATATACTGTCTGCCTTCAAAGAGTTTTCGCGTTTGGCTTGTACTTCTCTCGTTTCAGATTAACTTTCAAATAATGCATTGTACATTTGGAATTCGATGAAAAATAAATTTATACTGTGTATTAAACCCTAAAAACAAATTCCTGATTTGGTTCCTTTGACGTTCTTACCGCTGAAATGTGCGTGTGATAAGATATCATTTCTTTTTATTTGTTTTTTACGTTGTGTACCTAACTTCTCTAAAAAACTGCTGTATTTACATTTTTGATGTTTTTTTCCGCTAAGATATCATTTCTTTTTGTTTGTTTTGTTTTCGTACATTGTGTATTAAACATCTTCAAAAAAACTGCTGAATTTACATTTTTGATGTGTTTTCCGTTATATTTAACTTCGAGTGATGATTTTTGAGCACTGAAAGCCAAAATCACAGAAATTTACTCATCTTACAAAGTCTGATTACAAAGGATACATACAGGATACATACAGGATACAAATATATTAGCTGATGGTGTCGTCTTGGCTTTAAATTTAGGATATCATATATATATTTTGCCTCCAACAATTGTAAAAGGTGACTTTAATGTTTATTTCAATAAATATCCTCAAAAGTAAAAACTCATGCATATCTAACTACTTTATACACATAAATTTACATAGAAAAATTCATGAATTAACATCAGTTGAAGCTACAACAATTAATAATATCTTATCCAATATATATTATTATTAAATATTTAATTATTATCCAATATACATCATTTAGAAGCTGAAGTTATTGAAATATTCTTTAGCTACCATAATATGAGTAAGATTCAACCCAATGTGAAACTGTATTAACAAAAACTGTTTCTTTTATATATCATACACGTGGAACGGAACCCTCGGCGAGCAAGTTATATTCGCACTTGACCGACTGTGTTTCTATTACATATTTTACTAATTACTAAAAAAATAAGCAATAAATGCTTTTTTCTACTTCAAGCTACGAAAATGTCATTTTAATATATAGTAAAACCTATGTGAAAGGCAAACTTTTTCTAAGTTTTCAGTCACTAGGACTGAAAGTAAATAAGTTTCGGTGGTCGCCTACAGGTGGTGGTTATTTAAAGGATTGAATATTTGAGATTGAATTTGATTTACTGTTTCTGTTGTTGTTTCGGTTGCTGTGTTTATTTCTGTCAATATCGCAGTATTTTGAAGGGATTGAATATTTTGAATATTTTGATCGAATCGAATCGAAACTAATCATTATATCAATTGTGTGTAATTAATAAATTAAACTAATAATGAGTGTGTTTTTTTTCTATATCAGAGAAATCGGAGCGATAAAATAAAATTTGTATCAGATATATCGTATAATTTTTTCCTCCGATAATTAACTGTCAGATATAAAATACATTCTCTGAGTTCTTTCCGCAAAAAAAAATAAATTAATTTTATTAGAAAATTTATTTTTAGTTGTTTTTAATTGAAACTTTACCTACAATTTTTGAAATTTATACTTTAAACGATGACTTCCAGTCGGTAAAACAAATATCTGTAATATCTGTAAAAGTTTTTAGAGAAAATATATGAACTATTTTCATTATTCATATTGTCAAATTCATTTACTAAAAACTTACAAAACGACATATCTAAATTTGACTGTGTAAAAAATAAACATAAATAAGCATTTTTACCAGTGTAAAATAATGTTATTATACTGTGTTCGCCTGTTATTATTCCATCTATAGACGAACACAATAATAACATTATTTTACACTGGTAAAAATGCGTATTTATGTTTATTTTTTACACAGGCAAATTCAGATATGTCGTTTTGTAAGTTTTTAGTAAATGAATTTGTAAATATTATCATTTATATTTACAAGCGTAGAAAAAATAGCGTTTTCTACGCGTCGTAAAAACGTTTTTGCGTTCCTGAACTTATTCCACTCGACGCTATCGCGTCTCGTGGACAAACCGTTCAGTCACGCAAAAAGAGACGTTTTCACCACTTGTATAAAAATCTACTATTTCACATTCTCAAATACTCAAAAAACATACGAAGTTAATATCCTTGATAGCATTATGTATTAATTTTCATGTTGTTTATCAAACATGTTTTTTAGTTTTTTCCAAAAAAATTTTTATTGCCAGCTAAAATTAAAATACCAAATTCTATTGAATTATAATTCCATTCTTAAAAATGTTTGATCATGTGCCTTAGAAAAGATTATCTGCTAGACAAACTAGTCTAAACAAACATGGTTACTTGGTTTCTAGAACATCATAATTAAGTTAAATTATTTTCACATTAAAAGGGAAATTTTCGCTTTTATGTCTGTAATAGCCTAGGCGCCTAGGTGCGAATATAGTAATTTGGCACGCTCCGCTCGTTTTAATTGTTGGATTTAACCAGCTAGTATAGTTTTTTTTGTAGGTTTAAAATTACTTCCAATGCATATCTCAACGACGATAATTTAAAGCTATGAGACCATCGATAGATACTTCATCTAAAACGGAATGACAAATTTTAATTTTTTTTACAGATCAAGATTTTTACAGGTTTTATGTTTACAGATCAAGAAGTTCACATTTCTTTGTTTTTAACTTCTTAAAAGGAACTGCAAGAATATTTTTCAACTTTTATATTCACCAATCACCAAAAAGCATGCAACGTATAATTAAAAAAACGAACATTATAAAAAAAATTATGTTACATTTCACTTTTACTAGAATCACATTAATGTCGTTTAACGACCCTCCCACTCTCGCTTACACAAATTAATTATTTAGTTAGAAAATCAAATGAAAATTTACAATAGTTAAGGAAGTCTAAAAATCGCGCGGGACCAATACTTTTCGATGTGTTGTTAGCTAATGCAAACGGATCTTGAACGCGCATTCCATTCCACCCCATTCCATTCCAAGCAAAAGCTCTGGATTAGAATCTTCATATTTTTCTGCAAAGTCGGCATAGCTGAAACAAAAAAAATCGTTTGTCTATATAACAGATTTTTTAATGTTATTCTTTAATTCTTACTGGTCTAAAAGTGATAGATTGCCAGATTGAAATATATCGATTGGTATCAGTTTTTCTAAATAACGACAAATTATTTGATGTTCAAATGTGGCTGGAATGGAATAATAGTTAAAGAACTCGATTATATGAAAACGTAAACCTTCACATTTTTCTAGTCCTAGTTCTGCTAAAGATTTTTGTTCAAACGAACCAATCCATGCTGAAATACAAAACTGGATTGAAAATAAATCTGAATGTAAACGTTCACTTACACTACAGTCCTGATGACTCAACAACGAAGATACTTACGCCCAATTTTAAACGGTTCTATATCCATTTGTAATAAGCAAAATAAGCAAAATCATAGCATAACTGGATAATAAGCAAAATCATAGCATAACGGGTAAGCGTATTAAGATCAGTTTTTCTCAACCACGCTTTTAAAAATAATATCATTTCCTTAAAAATCGGTTGAATATCCATGAAATATTTAATCAAATCTGTGTTACAACAGCTAAGTGCATTTGTGAAAGATATATCGCAATTCGCAATTAATTTTTTCCGTTCTCTTAAAAATTTTAATAATTGGAGCCCGTGCTCCTAAAACTTCTCTAGCTCGAATCCATTCATTATTTGACAAAAGAATCTTCGACGCTTTCTTCACTTTACTATATAACAATTATTAATCAAATAAGTTTAATAATTATTAATCATTTAAGTTTAACTTAACTTTTTCTTTTCAGTTAACTGTAGTAATTTAAGATAATAACTATATTAAAAATAACAAAAGCAACCTTGTTTGGAAGAAATAATATTTATTGAATGTTTTCAAAAATCAAAATACAAATTAGCTGTCAAAATTTTCAAATAGGAAAGTAGGTAAGGTAGTTTCCGAAAGTAGGAATGTAAAATGTATTTCGAAAAAAGGAAATCATTACCATCTCTATTAAAAATTATGTAACTACGGCGAATTTTTAAGTGAAAATAAAATCTCATGTCATAAATATTAAATTATTTCTGTTTTTCGTTGTTTTGCAGTTTTTTAGTTTTAAAATATGTTACAATTTCAGATTTAAAGAATATTTATATGCTTTGAGCCATATAATGACTATAATATTATTACAATGGTGAAATAAAGGAATTCGAAATTGGATTTTTTCATGGTTAGCTGTAAGATAAGTGCTCGTCAAAATTTTAGTTTAAGTTGTTTTTTTTGAGTAATTTTTTTGTTGTATTAAAAAACTCGCCAATTTCTATCGAAATTTATGATACTTCACAAACATGGTTAGCTGTAAGATAAGTGGTCGTCAAAATTTTAGTTTGAGTTGTTTTTTTTGAGTAATTTTTTTGTTGTATTAAAAAACTCGCCAATTTCTATCGAAATTTATGATACTTCACAAAAAAACTGAAATCGTTTAAAGCAAAAACATGAAAAATTTCGGAGAGAATTTTTTAAATGATTATACTTGTGTTTTGTATGTAAGCTTGTGCTTTTGTATGTAAGCAAATGCTTTTCTTAACTCCCCTTTGTAGCACTATAATAGCAGTAGTCAGACCCAGAAAATTGTTCTTTAGAACAGCGTTATGTTCGCATAGCATAGAAAAATATAGAATTTTAACAATTTTTAAAAACAATGTAGGTTGCAAACATTTGATATTATTGGAACAAAAAATGTGTTTATGTTATAATATACATTTTTAAACATTTAATAATTTAAACCGGTTTAATAAAATGATGTTTAAAAAACTCAGTACAAAATTTCTTTGTCATTGTCGATGTAGAGGGTTGTGAGAAAGGTTCGGGGTTCAACGCGGACCTTATATTTATGTATTATTGTTTTTGTTTATTTTTTTTATAGAACATAAAAATTATTTCTTTGGAATTTTTTGTATTAAATTTCTAGATATTACGATGTATGTATTCATAAGATGAGAGAATATTTCGTCAACACTTAAGTCAACATTCTAATCAACATCCTAAGTCACGAGTGTAAAGTCATTATTGATTGTTGCCAATCAATGCGAAACATAATATCTGACGCATGGTCAATTCATTGCTATATTTTTGGTTAGGAAATATAGACAACTTCAGGGGAAGTTTTAATTTGGAAAGGTTTTTTGTGAACATTTAAGCTTAAGTACATATTGGAAATCACTTGAATTTTGCAATTCGAAATAACTTTTCATTTTCCCTAAAATTCCTTTAGAAAAAGTTTTTGTGTTTCGTGTCATAATGACTTTACACTCGTGACTTAGGATCTTGATTAGAATGTTGACTTAAGTGTTGACGAAATATTCTCTCATCCTATGAATTCATACATCGTAATATTTAAAAATTTAATACAAAAAATCCCAAAGAAATTAAATTTCCAATATGTAATCATAGATGAAAGATTCAACTTAAGTAAATATGAAAAATGATGAAGTTTCAATTTAGAAATTATCTGTACATGAAAATTAAAATACGGTACGTCATCGCCGTCTCTGATGAATGTGAGTTCGAATCCTGCCACGAAACACAAAAAATTGAGAGAAAATGAAAAGTTATTTCGAATTGCAAAATTCAAGTGATTTCCAATATGTACTTAAGCTTAATTGTTCACAAAAAACCCTTCCAAATAAAAATTATTCCTTTTTATTCATTAAAATTCCATTTACGGCATTTAAATTTTTCGATAAAGTAGTCTATCAGCCATTTCGTTCAGATTTTTTATTTATATCATTTCGATATTAATAAGAAAATTAATTGTTTATATGACAGATAGTTTGTTTTCCATCATTATTTTTGCATAGTTTCATTTTCTGTAAATAAACTAAAGAAAAACAAAAGCTGCTATTTCATCATCTTCGTAATACATATTGTTATTTCCAGCCATTTGTGATTGATCGTATGAAAATTTATAGTATGTACACTTCACGATGGATTTTTTGTAGAATTGTAGTTAAGCAGCAGGTGCACACAGAATAGATTAGAAGAGGTTGGATTATGATGGATAGTACTTGTAATTGTATCAAATCCAGATGAAAAGGCAAAGAGTGTATTGGCGTGCGGGGGAAGGGGGCGCAGCCCGCGGGATACTCCCTAGTAACAATATAACTATGACTATGAAATAACATTATCAATAAATTTCTTTTCGTACTGAATTTTAACATTCATTGAGATTTAAGATTGCTATTTAATCAATGGTTATTTCAATATAATGTTTATACTAATATTACTATGGGTCAACCATAGTCACTATGCGGTTGGCTTTATTGTCATATTAAGAAAAGGTCGCGCCAAGGTTTTAGTTCAAGAAATATGTAAGTGAAAGCGAGCGGTTTTTATAGAAAAAAAAATAATTATATTTCCTCTGTTTAAATAAATTTTAATATATGTGCACATTTATTATATATTTTAGAATTATCATATGTAGTTCTAGAGTCTTACTTAAATTATATAATATAGCTAGATGTTTAGAAAACAAAATGCCATTAAGAAATTTTATAACTAGTGCTTAATGATTTGAGAAGTTTTTGTAAAGAATAAGATACAAGAATTTAATTTGTTATAGTTAAAATGATAGTTTCAAGCTAAAGAAAAACATGGCGCGGCTTTTTTACAGCCTTTTGCTTGTTTTTGCGACGATTTGACTGTTTTTTGTAAAGTTATAATATAATATGGGAGAATCAAATTATTATTATCCATATAAAATGTTTTCTACAGAGAACTTTACTCTCGATTTTTTATCAATCTAGATGCAATATTTTAAAAAATAAAAGTATCGTTTTTATATAAACAGGTCTCAACTCATGACATGAACAACTCATGAAAAAGTAAAAGAAATATTCGAAAATAAGTCTAAAGCAATGCATTCGAAAATTAATAAAATTATTACATACAACGGAAACACACACATATAAACTATAGGGCGATTTTTCTGTTCCGGTGTTTACCGCAATGGCGCTGCAAAAGGGTGATAAGAGAATAAATTCAAAAACTTTTATAAGCGATTTCATACAAAACACAAGTTAAATAATTTTAAAAATTATCTATGAAATTTCTAATTTTACCACAATTGAACAATTTTAATTTGCTTATGGAGTATTATTGACTATATTTTAATCGTAATATATAAAAAATTATTCTTAAGTCGCTCAAAAAAGAAACATAAAAATTGCCAAAATTTCCCATACAAAGTTGTATGAAAAATTTAAACTATTTTCGTATTTGTTTTACGGACAGAAGAAAAGAAAATATTTTATATACATATTATGCTTAATATATTGTCAATAATACTTAATAAACAAATTTAAATTATTTAAATGTAGTAAAATGAGACATTTCATAGATAACTTTTAAAACAATTCAAATTGTGTTTTGTATGAAATTCCATATAAAATTTTTGTGATCCCCTTATCCCCTTTTTGCAGCGCCATTGCGGTAAACACCGGAACAGAAAAATCGCCCTATAGTCTTTGACTAATAATTTTAAAAAATTAACATAACAGTTTTATAAAAGTTCTTGTGGATAGCATAAAAGCTTAAATCGATTGTTATTTACTCTAAATAAATAATAAACAAAACAACATTGTGCGAAAAAAGATGTGATATTAAGTGTTTCGCAATTAAACAATTTTTTTTTAAATTATTGATTTTATGTTCAGCCAAGTACCATTGGTGTCTTCCATAAACTTTATAGTCTATGACTGACTGAGAGTTTTAAAAAAATTCAGTTTTTCGGTTATATATGACCTCAATCTCGAAATCGGCACATATTTGTCATTTTCGCCTTATCTTACCACATAAATATACGTAAATACATATATTTCAAGATTTTCATTTTCAGTGAGAAAGTCGTTGTGAATAATGGATAATAAACAATCAAGTCCTCACCATAAGGGTTTTGTTCTATTTTTTTAAAGTACGGAACCCTTAAAATAATAATAAAATTTTCTCAAATTCTTTTCTTTATATCTCATCAAGTATAAAAACAAGTTTTAAAGCCTACTAAATTATTTTTTATTCTCATCGCTTCAAAATAACTACCAACGTTCTAAAATAAAATGAAATAAAAATTAAAATTTATTATCGATATAACATTTGTTGGGTTCTCTCAGATAACAAATTTACATAATAGACCAAACATATGTTTTCACAACTTCGTTTTCTTAACACATCAATAATAGGTCTTTTTATTGAAAGCATATTCCAAAATTTAGATTTTTAGAATCAGATATAGATTTTGAGATTTAGATTTTTAGATATATCTAAATATATTTTTTCTAATATCTTCATAATTACCAACTTCCATCTAATATATTAATAAAACATTTGATGGGTTTTCTGGACACATACATAACAAATATTTTTATCGAAAAAAACTATACGTTTGCAAACTAATATGGGTTCGTGTTGAAGTTTTTTAACTGTTGTTAAATATTACCAATATTGAGAGATAATAAATTTCAATTCGCATAATTTTGTGTTTTTCAATTCTGTACATTTGGTTGGCTTTTGAAAATTTGCCAAAATGATACTAAACTACTACATATTACCAATGCTACCAACGTGGTATAAAAATTAGTAAAAATATTTTAATCTAACTAAAAGCTTGGGAAAGCAAAATTTTGATTTTATAAACTTTGATTTTATAAACATGAATGCTGACTTTCTTTTTACTAATGAGAAACATATAGTTAAATAATATATACTTTTATTGATAACTTTGAATACAGCTGAAGAAAAAATTCAAATTACTCGAAATGAAAATTTTAACCTTTAAAACCTATCCGGTGCACAGTATATATACTAGTAGTGTCTTTCAAAACATGGCGCGCGAGACACTACCGCGTCTTTTGATTGTCTATGATTGACTAAAAGTAAGATTTAAAAATTTTCAGTTTTACTTTTATATGACCTCAATCTCGAAATCGGCACATTTTTTTATTTTCGCCTTATCTTACCAAATAAATATATACGTAAGTACATATATTTAAAGCTTTTCCTTTTTCAGTGAGAAAGTCGTTGTGCAATGTGTAGAATATAGGATAACAAACAATCAAGTCTCACCATAAGGGTCTCGTTATACTTTTTGAAAGTACGGAACTCTTAAAATAATAATAAATTTTTCTCAAACTATTCTCTTTGTTTTCTCATTTATTTATTTATTTATTGAACAATTACATACTTATGTCTCCATATATTATAGTATGTTAAGGTTTATATAATCTTATTTCACAAGAGTAAAATCAATCAAATATATTCTACTATTATTTCATATGTATACGTTAAATAATTTTTGCTTCAAAATATTTATATATTATTAGACTAAGTCAAAAAATAATTCAATTTAATTTTAAATTTATTTTATTTAAATTTAATTTTACATTTAATTTTGGATTCTGTAGAGATAGATAGAAAGGAAGAAAAGGAAGAAGGAAGAAGGAGGAGGAAGAAGAAGATTTTAAATGTTTAGAGAATTTAAGTGATCAAAATAGTTTTGCCTGAATATAGCCACTGACGGAGAAGATTTAACTTTTGAGGGTAGTAAATGCCACATCACAACCCCACGGACAAAGAAAGACGAATTGAAAATAGCATATCTGTTTTGAGGTACAAGTAAATTATTCAAACGAACAGATCTTGTTCGCTCTAGCTTCTCAAATAGGTATGGTGGTATTTCCCATTTTAACAGCTTAAAAATAAAAGCACATACTCTATAATTTAGAAATTCACCAAAGTTGCATCCTAGGATAGAACGAGAGTATTGAGAAATGTGATCATATTTCTTAAGTTTATAAATGTAGCGTATGCAAGCATTAAATGTTAACTCCATCTTATTAAGATCATAGTCATGCATACCAAAAAGAGTTTTATCGCAGTATAAAAAATGTGGAAATATATAGGAAAAAAATAATTTTTTTCGTAACTCAACACTAGCAAAATAAGTAACAACCCATAGTCTACGAATCATAAAAAAAACTTTTTTGCGCAATGCATTTATTTGGTCGGTCCATATGAGTTCCTTATTTAAAAGTAAGCCTAGGTTCTTAACTGTGTTGCTAAACGAAATAACATCATCACCTATCTTGATAGCAGGAAAATCAGTTGTATTTACCGCATTTTTATATATTACAATGGCTTGCGTCTTTTTTGTATTCAATTTAATTTTATTATCTCTTGACCACCTGCTAATTGCATCAATATCAGAGTTTATTTTTGCAACCGATTCTGTTACATTTAAAAGTTTCGTAGAAAAATAAATTTGTAAGTCGTCGGCGAACAAATGGTAGTTGCAGTGTCTGATTATACTCGGTAAATCATTAATATATAGGGAGAACAATAATGGGCCCATTACTGATCCCTGAGGAACGCCACACTGCATCTGAACTTCATTCGAGAATTTTGAGTTAGCATAAACACATTGAGTACAACCAACTAAATAAGAGCTAATTAACCGGCAAGCAGAGTTAGAGAACATACACTTAAAAAACAGTTTTTTAATTAATATTGCGAAATCTACAGAGTCAAATGCTTTACTGAAGTCAAAGAGCAATAAAATAGTTAATTTATCCTTATCAGACATTCTGTGAATATCGTCAACTATTTTAAGAATTGTTGTATCAGTCCCATGATTTGGTCGATATGCAGATTGCAGGGGATCGAGTAAATTTTTCTCATCCAAAAACTTTGAAATTTGTTCTTTCAGCAGACGCTCAAATACTTTAGACAATGCTGTTAGGATACTGATCGGACGATAGAAATTGGATTAGAAACTTTCTTGATCGGAATAATTTTAGCTTTTTTCCATAAACCAGGAAAGACAGATTTTGTTAAAATGTTATTAAATATGTACAACAGATATTTACCAACCAAGGGGTATAATACTTTGATAAATTTTAATGATATTTGGTCGCAACCTACAGCATTCGACTTGATTTCATTCAAAACACGGCTAATCTCATTCAAATCAACATTTCTAAAAGACAAATTACCAGCGTGGGAATCATCATCAAGAGGTATTTTTATTTTGTCACAAGAACCTGAGCTTAAACTGGAAAATTGCGCGGACAGTTCTTCTGCTGAGAATTGGACATTGTTTGATTCATTTTTCTGATTACCTAGACCGATATTTTTCTCAGTACTCCAGAATTCTTTTTGTGATAGCTTTTTGTTTAAGCGAATATTAATATGTTTCTGTTTATTTTGTTTGATTAGAGCATTTACCTTATTTCTTTTCTCCGTGTATGTTAATCTACTATCATTAGTTTTGACAGTCTTCCATCTTCGAAAAGCAAAGTCCCTTTGACCATGACCTCCCGTAAACCATGGTGGATCTACATTTTTGGGATAAACTGTTTTAATGGGTACACACATTTCGTAAGTTTCAATAACTAAGTTATTAAAAAGTTTTAGCTGATCATCTACGTGTAGAAGTGAATAAATATCATTCCATGGAAGATGTGATACAACAGTTTCAAGATAATTATAATCAATTTTCTTAAAATCTCGAAAAGTAATTGAATGGGGTTTGTTGCTTGTAAAAATATTATATGAAAAATAAATGAAATCATGGTCAAGACAACCCACACTCAATTGATTAAAGAAATGTATTTTATCTGTATTTGTAATAACTAAATCAATTAATGAACAAGAAGTTTTACAGAAATAAGTCGGCTCGACAACGTTATGAACGCCTAATGAAAAACTTTCCAGCATATTATAAAAGGATTTTGATACTGCACTAAAATCTTGAAGAAGGTAGTTATAATTAAAATCACCACATAAAATTGAATAAATAACACAGTTACTGATCAAATCACTACAACCGAATCTGCCACCAAAAAATTTATTTCTATTCCTTATGTCAGCAATTTATTTGAAAATATAAAACATCTTCTAAAAAAGTACGAGATACAAACAGTAGGATATACATTTTCTCCTTTGCAGAAATTAATTTTCAATAAACTCAAGGATCCTACCCCTAAAGACCATCAAAGTAATCTTGTTTATCAAGTTACTTGTGAGTGCCAAACTAAATACATAGGAATGACTAAGCAATATCTTAAAAAACGAATACAACAACACATATATGGAGCAAAGCCACAAAAAAATTCAGTAAATGAAAATAAAAAAAGTGCATTGTCATCTCACTTACAAAACACAAACCATCAAATAAATATGGATAATGTCAAAGTTTTGGAGAGAGAATCTAATTATCGTAAAAGAAATATTCTAGAAATGATTCACATAAGAAGTGAAACCAATACCATGAACAATCACACCGATACAGAATATCTACAGAATACTTATAATAAACTTTTAAATTTTAAACCAAACTGTTAATAACATTCACAAATATGAAATTTTTATGTATTTATTATTTTTTTATTTTTCAAAAATTATGTTATCTGCTTTTCAAGCACAGTAGAAAAAATTTGACTGTACAGTAAACATTGTACTTGTGCATATATATTTATATTTTTTTTTTAAAAATTACTCGTAAGTTTTGTAATATGTTGTAATTGTTTATGTTTTGATTCAGTTTCAATATTAATTGAGTTTTTCATCATGTCAAATAAGTCATTTTTTACTTTTTATTTTAGTGTTACAGTTTTGTTGAAAATGGCCGAAAGATCGACCGAAACGTCCAAAATAAAATGTTAATTTTATAACAATAAAATGTTTTATTACACTGAGCTCTACGCCAATTTAAATTAAACAAAACACATAAAATTATGTCGCTATAATTAGTAGAAAAGTTACTTAGGATACATTCAAGTTCAATACAACAGTTCATTGCAGGTGGGGAGTAAGCTATACCTAACAGCAATTTGCAATTTTCTACACATATCTCGAGAAGAAGAATCTCAAGATTTCGACTTTCATGTCTGTGTATTACTTTTGATTTATATGTTGACTTAACATACATACAAACACCACCACATTGTTTTAGTGTTCGATCCATTCTAAATAAAGAATACCCAGGAATAGCCACCATTGAATCCGAGATGTGTTCCTTGAGGAAGCTCTCCGATACGCTTATTATATCAAAGCCCACATTTGATATTAAATATTTTATTTCATCTAATTTCGGAAAAATACTTCTAGCATTAAAATATGCTATTTTTAAACCACTTTTACCACAAAACGATGACTTCAACACAGTATTAGACACATCTAAGCCCGGTGGGTCAGTAGAAAATAATGCCCTACCCCCCATTTAAAATCAGCAGCCATTCAGACAAAACACATCGATCACTTACTTCTGAAAAATACAAAGGATAGTATAAATAAAAATTAAAAGAAGAAATAAATATAAAAGTTGGAGAAAGAGTTTGGTTTTTCAAATACAAAAAATATAGAAAAGAATCCAAAAATAAATGTTTAAAAGAATATGTTAAATTTTTGTATGTTCCAGCCTTCTTTAGTTTCATTTTAAATTTTATTTCAATATAAAACATAGGTATATGAAATATTTTAGAAGGCCTTAATAATACAATATAATACGGCTTACAAAAGCATAATACAATAACAGTAATAAAATTAAAATTAAAATTTTTACTTGTAGAATTTTTCATTGAGAAAAAATATTGAACTGCTTAGTCAACTCATATAACATTGGTATTATAAAGGATGATTTCATATTTACGATGATGGAGTTGATGATGCTGATCCCGTATTTGATCGTAATCGTAATACTCTATTTGTATTATCATCATTGTACGTTTCATTTCCATCAGCTGTTTTTTTCGAGATTTTTGTTTTAGAATTTGCCTTCAAAACATTCGATATTGCAGGAGTTTTTATTGTGTCGGCTGTTTTTTGCATTATTGTAGATAATTCTTCCAACTGTTTCAGACTCTTAATATGCACAAAACTAGTACCGGGATTTACAATAACATAAATAAGACCTTTCTTTGCCATCGCTTTGTGAATAATCTTGTCCTTTTGTTTAGTTTTGGCATGGCGCAATAGTAAGGCATTTTTTTTTGGTCAAACCATCACTGCAATAAATTCTACTATCTAGATCAATATTTATATGTGTAAGCTTCAGTTCCCCAAAATCTTTATATTTAGAAAAGAAGTTTGATTTGCTTCGCTGATTAAAAAATCGAACAATGATCGATTGTGATAATTTTGTTTGTGTATTGCTTTTGCGTTTTAACCAAAAAATATCTCCTACCTGTATTTCATTTTCAGGAAGACGTATAGCATTGCAGATTTTATTGAACACCATATGGACTGATACATTTTTATCAACAGGAATACCACTGATGATCATGTCACAAGATCTTTGTTTCCACTCAAGAAAATCGATGCGATCTTCACAAGTACTCATCATTTCACTAAGTTCACTTATGTTTTTTAGAATATCTTGAAAATTACATCTAATTTCATTTTTGATTATTGCAAAACAATTTTTATACTCTCCAAAATCAGACTCCATTTTATCTAGTCTTTTATTAATATTTTCGACGCTTGCAAATAACTGTTCCAATTTGGCCATATTTATAATAAAAATGATAAAAACAAAATCACAAAAATGTTCACCAAAACAGTTTTTTTTATATAATTTAATTTGCAAACTTAATTTAGGCAAAGTTAAAATTTAATAGTTATTTAGAGATAACAACTATATGTGGCACACTTAACTAAAATCAATTTAATTTAATTTAATTAACTAAGAGCTCAATATTTAAGACTTTACTCAGTTGACGCCATCTTGGTTTCCATCTTTCTCATCAGAAGAAATCATGAATAAAAACACAACATTTCAAAGCATACTAAATTACCTTACTAAATTACAACAAACCGATTCTAAAATAAAAAGAAGTAAAAATTAAAATTTACTACCCATATAACATTTGTTGGGTTCTCTCAGATAACAAATTTACATAATGATAATATAGATAAGTTCATTATAAATAGAACTTTTGTTTGACCAAACACATGTTTACGAAGAACATCAATAATAGGTCTTTTCACAGAAAGCATATTCTAAATATTTTCTTTTTCCTCATATAACTTTATAATTATACCAACTTCAATTTAATATTAATAAAACATTTGAGGGGTTTCCTGGACACATACATATATAGATAATTTTTGAATTTAGTATAAAAAAGTAAATTTGTAAAAACTCAATGGCAATAATAAGCAATAATCGTATGTCGTAATTCTAAAATTCATTACAAAAATTTAGCATTTTTTATTTTTTACGAATATGTTCAAAAATAATATAAATAAAACCCTACAAATGTATAAAGTTTCTTTTAAAATATCGTGGATCGTGTATGTAGTCTATAAATTTCCAATGCTACCAACGTTGTATAAAAATTTGTAAAAATATTTGCTTTTTACTAAAATTTTGGGAAGATAAAATTTTGATTTTAAAAACTTTCGTAAATGAGTATGCGTAATTTTTTTTTGATAAACATTAGATACATTTGGATAATTAATATATAATTTCATTTATAATTTTGAAAACAGTTGTACAAAAAGTACAATTATTTTCAAAATGAAAAACATAACCTTTAAAACCTATCCGGTGCACAGTATATATACTAGTAGTGTCTTTCAAAACATGGCGCGCGAGACACTACCGTGTCTCTTGATCCGCACGGCGATACCCGTGCTTTTCAAATAAGTGGTTAGAAACTGTTTTTGTTGGAGTAAATATGTACTCTTTTAATTTTTTTACTGTCATTTATTTTTATTTTTTTATTAGTTTTATAAAAATGTTGAAAAAACCCGAGCAGAAATTAGTTAGGGAAAACCTGAATACAGTCAGGTCGTGATCAGGGCCTGGTCAGTTCTACAAGGGTAATCCCTATTAGGGCACTCTGATGTGGGCCTGTTCCGGGCCTGATTTAGAATACCCTTATAGGGTTAATCTTATTTGAATATATCCGGTCCTGATCAGGTTTTTCGTATTGGACCCCTAGCTGAAATTTTAATTTGTTAAAATTCACTAGAGTATTATCCTTTTTAGAAATATATAGTTAAAATCGGAACATGTATGTTTTAGTTATCGCTTCTCGGCTGAAAGACTATAATAATAGTGATTAAGGTGGTATGTATGTTTTAATTTTTTCCATGGTAATTTTTTTATTTTAATTTGATTAATTTAAGTATATAATATATAAATATATATCAGGGTCTGGTCCGGATATCCCAATCAGGGCCTGATCCGATTATCCCAATCAGGGTCTGATCCGGTAATCCCAATCAGGACCTGATAGGGCAAAAGCGTTACACTCATGATCAGGGCCCAATCAGGCTGCCCTACCAATGCCTGATCCGGATTAGGGCAAACCTGATCAGGGCCTTACTTGAGCCCTGACAAATTTCTGCTTTGGAATGTAATATTGGTATCATTTGGCAGTCAGCAAGAGCAAATAGGTGAAGGTCTCTAAAGCTAAATAAATTTCCATATGAAATTTATGTTAAAATTAAAACACAAATTGGTACACACATTAAAACACATTAGCGAACAATTAGGCGAACGTCAAAACATTATATCGTCGCTTTAATAATGAAATAATGTATGCCATTTATACGTTGTTATTATTTGTCTATAGAGTGGCGTTTTAACATTTTCCAATTATTTTATAACTGCGGGGGGTGAAAATTAATAAATTGTTAATTAACGTACATGCAAATTTGAATTTGGTTAAATATTGAAACAGCGTAAATGCTGGTACGATATTCCAATTCCTACAGAATAATAACTTGGGTAAAATCAGTGTCGTATATTTTACATACATTACGATCGCCACACGAAATGGTAAATATAAAGTATTGTATAAGCATCATTCATGACTACATGATATGCCGGTTTATATAAATAAATAAGTGTATAAGAATATCATGCGTTATTTCAATAATAATTAGTTTTAGGCTTAATCGTACTTCCATGCAGAATGCAATATCGTATATGGAATATGAAATAACGTATAAGGTACCTTATTGACTTTTCACCTCTTTTTAGGTAGAAAACCCAGCAGGTACCAACGTGAAATTTTAATATGCTGTGGGGAAATCAGTCAAGAGTAATTGGTAGAAATGTTTTTTCAATAGTGCTCTATTCGCTTTCAATAGTGCTCTATTCAATAGTGCTCTAGTGCTCTATTCAATAGTGCTACCGAGTTTACGAAAATCAGAAAATCGAAAAACCTTTAAACCCAATTATTTCGAATCTACACTTTTGCGAATACGTTGTTTCATTATTTAAGCAACGATATAATTTATTGGGTGTCACAATTGTCAATGACTTACTCTGTAACCGTCATACTTGCCATACAAAATAGGCACAATATAGACATAATTTCATTTATCAATCCATCAAGATTATGTGCTGTTCTTAAATAAGGTCAATTTGCGTTTTCAAATATATTTTCCCAATTATTTGCAATAATCTACATTGATGCATGCGCTTTGTGTGATTTTAGAAGTAGTGGCAAGTATGTCACTGAATGAAAATCTGCAAGAACAGACCAAAATATGCTTAGCGTTGATGTTTGATACTAATCGAAAAGTCGGTCAAAGAATACCAGCATTTTTAGTGAATGTTTTCGTTTTACGAGTATTGTCGATTTATGGCCATTGTCTTATTTCACAACCTTCGTGCCACAGTTTAAAAAAAAAATTTGGATAAACATAATAATAAAACTCATTTGTAGTCTAATATAAAAATAGTAATAAGAACCAAATATCATTTATAAATCCAGACTTATAGTTATATACTATTATAAAACCAGTCAAATCACTTCATTTGTTGACATATTTGCATATATTTTACCGATTTCTTCAAACAACCTACTTAATTTATGTGCTTTGTTTGTTTTTGAATGTAATAGGGAAGCATATTTCCGTTAATAACAATAATAATTAATAATAATAATATGTGTGTTTATCTGCAATATTTCAAGATATGTACTTACATTTTATGGTTATACAACAGATAATGAATTCAGTAAATATGTTTTTTTTGTTTTAAATTTAAGAAATTGATTACTTCAGTACAATTTGAGTTGTAAGCATGCCCTTATACTAATTAAAACTAAGAACTAATCTATTTAACCTACTCAAACTACTTAATCTACTTTTGCTAATGCGAAGGTTGTTCAACCCTCCGAGCTATTTACAAAATTTAATGACTGGATGATGGTACTATCCACGAATTATAATCGCGTTACATATCTATTTTTTAATTCGGCAATAATTTTATTCATAAAACTGAAATTAATGTCTTTATGGAGTTGATATGTATATGATATTTTGGTAAGATCCTAACAAGCTTAAGAAATTTGTTTTGTATGATTTGAAGTTTTGGAAAGAGAAGCAAACAAGGGCGCTCCATAGGTTATTCCTGGTAGAACCATTGATTTGTATAAAAGAAGTTTGTTTTCAAAATTCATTTTGCTATTTTTATTAGCAGTGGATATAAGGCTTTCAGAATAATATTCTTCTTTTCAATGGTTTTTGATATATGAGTTTTGAAGTGCAGGGCTCAATTCAATTCGTGTATTGTTTATTTCTACCCGGGTAAGAATTAGCTAATGCGCCAAGCCTGGGCCAAGCTCGCGCCACAGCTTTTGGGGCTTGGGCCAGACTTAACATTTTCAAACGGCCCAAGCTTGGAATGATGTCCTGGGGCCAAGACTGGCAAACCAGACTTGGGCCAAGTCTGGCAAATCAGACTTGGGTTTAGTCTGGCAAATCAGACTTGGGCCAAGTCTGGAAAATCAGACAAAATCTGGCATAACAAAACACCCATACATTACATTACATTACCCATGCATCGTGAACAAAATAACAACACGGATGATCTTTTTTCGTATGTGTATTCAAATATTAAAAAGCTAACGTTTGAACAAAAAACTATTTACAACCAACTAATGCAAAATGTTAATAACGGGGTTGTAGGCATCTTTATCTTGGATGCGCCAGGAGAAACTGGCAACACGTTCCTAATCAGTCTAATTTTAGCAGCAATTCAATCACAAAATGACATAGCTTTAGCATTTGTGTCGTCCGACATAGCTGAGACATTGCTACCAGATGGAAGAACTGCTCATTCTACTTTGGAATTGCAATTGAACATGCAATTTATTGAAACTCCTACATACAACATTTCCAAAGGATCCGGATTGGGAAAAAATATTGCAGAAATTGTAAACTTATTATTTGGGATGAATACATTGGCGCACAAAAAATCGCTTGAAGCCCTTGATCGATATTTGCAATATTTGCGTGAAAATACCAGATTGTATGGGAATGCATTAATATGTTTTGCAGGAGATTTCAGAAAAACATTACCTGTTGTTCCTCGATCAACACCAGCAGATAAAATAAATGCTGGCCTGAAATACTCTACTTTGTGGCGACACCTAAAAAGATTAAAATTAACTACAGATATGCGTATCCTGCTTCAAAACGCTAAATCAGCTGAGATATTATCATTTCAATTGCGGACAGAAAGGCACCGGTTGATCTAACCTCGGGACAAATTTTATTGCCTCATAACTTCTGCAATTTAGTGCCGTCAAAAGAGGAATTGGTTGAAAAAGTATTTTCCAATATTCAAACTTATCATAAGAACTACGATTGGCTGAGTAAACGAGTCATTTTTGCGGCAAAAACAAAGACTTCAATGAATTTTACAGTATAATTCAGTCTTATATTTAAAGCGAGGCAGTCATACTGCGCACACAAGTCCGTAGACACTGTCATGGAAGCAGATGAAGCGGTTAACTATCCAACAGAATGTTTGAATTTATTTGATCTGCCAGGTATCCCGCCGAATGTACTGCAATTAAAATTCAACCAATTCAACTAAAATTCATTCAATATAATTACATCTATTCCAAAAAACAAGGTCGATTTTTTCTTAAATAAATTTAACAGTTTTGATAAAAATATTCAATTTACACTGGAGTCAGAGAAAGAGGGTAATATTTCTTTCCTTGATACTCTAGTGATAAGAAATAACGATGGTACCATCAGCACCAACTGGTACCATAAACCAACCTGGTCCGGTCGGTATTTGGATTTCAACTCATGGTTACCTTTGAGTTATAAGAAAAATACTATATCCGTACTTACAAGGAAAATTCTTCAACTATCAGAAGAGAAATACCACACAGAGAATTTCGTTTTGTTAGAAAAAACACTCAAAACTAACAATTACCCAATTAAACTGATCAAAAATATTATGAGAACAACGATCATGAAACATAATAATACCATTCTAATTGAACATCCAAATTCTAATCCACAAATCAATGATGAAACAAAATTCGTTTCACTTCCTTATGTTAAACATCTGCTTGAGAATATTAAATCACTTCAAAGAAGATACAATATTGAAACAGTAGGAAGATCATGTATTTGTACAGGCTCATCTATTTTCTCAAAATGAAAAGACCGTGATCCTATCGAAATTAAATCAGATGTTATTTATGAAATAGAATGTTCATGTAAAAAAGCATACGTAGGACAGACTGCACAACATATGAGTAAACGTTTTTATCAACATACTCACAACTCTCCACCCGATAATAGTGCACTGTCCACACACATTGAAACCACGAAATATATTGTTACTTTGGATAATGTTAAAATTTTGGAAAAACAGCCCAATCAAAAAAAAAAACGCCAAATATCTGAAAGTTTGTATATAAAAAAACGTAAGCCAACACTTAATATACAAACCACTTGTGTTTTCAACAATGCATATGATAGAATTATTAAATTCAACACAAATTTAAGTTAGCTATAAAATAATGTTTTAAAACAACATCAAAGTATGTTAATTTGAAATGTTTTTGTTTGAAAAATTTAAATTCAATTTTAATTTATATAACGTTTTGCTTGTATGTTTGTTTTTCTTTTGAATTTCCGTATATAATTTTTTTTATTCGCCTACATATTAAAGTGTTACTTTATTACTGTGATTTGCGACTTTAAAGTATCACTTTTCAACTATTTATTTTGTTGTCATAGCTACGTCCAAAAAAGTAAAAAGCATTTGTGTTTGTTTAAATTCTATATGAAAAATAAAATTTTTTATCAAAGCAACCCTTAAATTCAAAATTTCATTATCCAATTAAAATAGTTGTTATCATTTGTTGTCATAGCTACACAATAATTTGGAAAAAATAATAAATATTTTGTCAAAGGTTACTTGTTCCACATATTTTTATTTTAAAATTTATAATTTTAACTTAGAATAAACAGCTTTTCTTAAAATATTTTGCTTGCGGCGAATAAAAAATAGTATATGATGCACAGACGTAAGCTATTTTGGACTTAATGTGGGTGCAAATCTCGGCTAGCGCCTCGATTTGCAAACTCCACATCCGTCAAAAATCTTTAGCTTTACGTCCTAGCATCATAATGTACTATTTTTTAAATTTTAATAAAGAATATTTTTCGTCTGAAGATGATGCGGGAAACGCAATGAAACGTTACGATAAAATATAATTTTTGAAATCATGTGTTTCATTTATTTATAATCAGTTTGTTTAAGTTTTTTTCTTTATCCATAATTTTGAAATTTTGAAGGAGTAGATCTGTACTGCAGCTGTTCTTATGGTTGGATAATGCACTGATATTTTCATTATTTTGTTTTTTCAAAAAAAAAAAAAAAAAAAAAAAAAACAAAATACTGAAAATATCAGTGCATTATCCAACCATAAGAAAAGCTGCAGTACAGATCTACCCCTTCAAAATTTCAAAATTTTGGATAAAGAAAAAAATTTAAACAAACGTAGAATTTTGGAAATGATTCGCATCAAACAAAATTAAAATTGTATAAATATACAAACCGATACGAATTTTCTTCAAAACACTTATGATTTTGTTCTGCAAAACTAAAAAATTTTTTATTTTAAACATTAAACATCATAGAGCTTTTTCTGCTTAACATTTTCTAATTTTTATCATTGTATTATTGTTTTGTATTTTCTTTCATTATTTTTCATATAGTTAGCTTTTTCTTTTTTTATTGTAAGTTTTCATAATAAGTTTTTTCTTTCATTTGTCAAGTTGTGTTTATTTTTTGTATCACAATTTTTCATTATATGTATTGTATGTTATCCCTGAAGATGGTTTATTAAAAACCGAAACAATTGTTGGATAAACAATTTTTTAAAAATATTGTTTTATTTGTTGGCTTTATCCAAAAAAATTTATTATTTAAAATAATAGACAAGCCAAAAATCACATCAAATATTATATATATATATATATATATATATATATATATATATATATATATATATATATATATATATATATATATATATATATATATATATATATATATATATATATATATATATATATATATATATATATATATATATATATATATATATATATATATATATATATATATATATATATATATATATATATATATATATATATATATATATATATATATATATATATATATATATATATATATATATATATATATATATATATATATATATATATATATATATATATATATATATATATATATATATATATATATATATATATATATATATATATATATATATATATATATAAATATATGGAGTACTGTATGGAGTAGTGTTGTCAAGTTTGGGCTGCTGCTTCTGGGTACTGCTCTCCATCTTGGCCCTCTTGGACTCTGTTCAAAAGCGGGCTGTACGAATTGTGGTTGATCGAACTTTGACACCAAAACTTGATTCCCTACAACATCGTCGCACTGTTGCTGACCTCGTTGTTTTTTACAAATATCGTCATCAAGTCATCAAGATGAAATCAGCAGCATCATGCCTCAAACTTATTCTTACCCCCGTTCCACTCGACAATCGGCTACTGCAACCGGTGAAACGGTCGAGATCCCACGCTGTCATACTGGCAGATCGCAGACTTCTTTGTCCGAACTGCATACAAATGGAATAGTTTGCCGGAATCTGTAGTCTCAGGTGACTTCAACCCGCAGAGGTTTAAAAAAAAGCGTTCATCATGACCTTAGAACGCCAGTTGTTGTGGGACCTAGGTCTAGAGCTAGGTCTTAAAAGGTATTTATGTGTTGTTGTGACACATATTGTAAACCCTATAACACAACACATTTAAATCAAAAAAAAATATGTATATAAATATAGTAGAATTTTTTTACCAGCGGATACAAAAATTGGTTGTTCTGCACATATTGCGAAATGCGCATGTGCGGAATTCAGTGTCTCGCATTAAAATATTAAAAAAACTGTTGGGGTCCCATTGAAATGGACAAAAAACGCATAAAATTAGTAAATTACAATTGAAATTCAAACAATTATAATATAAAACCAAAAACTAGTAAAAATATTAATGATTTTGTAGGTAATAAAACAAAATTTTGATAATTAATAGTTATTTATTTATCTAGAACGAAAAGTGAAACTTTAAAGTAGTTGTTTACGAAATTACTAGTGAGTACCTTTAAAAACACTTTTCGTTTGAGGTAAATACAAAATTTTATTTCATACGGGAAATTTATTAAAATAAAAAGAAACGAGTTTTAAATTTTGCTCAAAAAGTTAAACTTTAACGTCCTAGGACTTTATAAAATTTCATAAAGTCCTAGGACGTTAAAGTTCAACTTTTTGTACCATAAATAATCTGAAAAATGTCCTTTTAGATATCAGTATGAAATAAAAATAATTATAATAAAAATAACGACGCCAATGTAAACAAATATCACAACAAACAAATGGTACGAACTAGAAGTACAAATTTAACTAATATAATTGTTTTGAAAACAAATTTATCCCAAAATAAATAATACATCTCTGTTTTACTTTTTGTCTCATCTTTTGTCTCATCTTGCTGCGTCCTATCTTTTTTTTTTTTTTTTTTTTAATAAAATGTGATGTGTAGTAGGCATTACAATATGTGTCACAACAACACATAAAAACCTTTTAAGACCAAGGTCCCACAACAACATGCGTTCTAAGGATGTTAATGGACGCAAATCTGTTTTTTTTTAATATTTTTTTGTTAAGTAATGGATAACTAAACCATAAATAATATCACATATAAAATATGACATAGGCCAATATTTCGTGATAGGATAGGGAAAATAAAAATAAAAAAAAAGAGATCAAAAGCAAATTTGTTTTACAAATTTGCAGGAACAAAACTAAAATTTGTTTGCCAATAGTCCAGCCAATGGCATAATCCCTGATTATGGGACGCAGTATATTTTTCAATGATTAAAGCTCAGATATGTAGTTATATGAAGGCTCGTTTCATCGAGCAAGCTACAGCGTTCCAGCATCAAGGAATATTCATTAGCTAAGATTGAGAGTGCTACCGTTGACTGAATACAGTTCATCTGCCAGCACCCCTAAGATATCACCTTGGCTAGTGATATCTCACTGCTATTGCCAGTGGTATGTTATATCTCACGTTAACTCATATGCCAATAGCAGGGACTGGAGTACGCGGGGTTGTCACACCCGTGGATCAAAAAATAGAAAAAAATTAACAAATTAATAAAAACTGATCCCTCCATGCGATCATATCGCTGGCAAAAAAATTCTACCATACCTACATAGCAATACGATAGATCAAGCATAACCAGCGCTGTAGTTATGTAAGTGCAACAGGTGCAATCGCACTGGGTCCCTTATTTTTTGGGACCCCCAAATAGTAAACACATTAGAAAAACAACTTCAATAGCCAAAAAAATACCACGAAATGAAAGAAAACACAAAGATGAAAATTCAAAATGTTTAACTTTCAAACAAATCTTGTTAAATATCTATAGAGTAACAGTAAAATTATAAAAAAAACTTTGTTTTCTTTAATTTTTATTAAACTTATTATATAAGTTATTTGCGTAAAGTAACAAGAGATTGACATTATGTTATTTGAAAACTTACGTCAAGTGCCAACGGCAAACAGTGTTAATTATATTCATAACTTCAGATCTATTAAAGATAGAAACTTTTAATTTGTTTTATTTTAAAGTTAAAAGATGCTAGTTTAAAAAAAAAAATAAAATAATAAAATTTATTAACAAATTCCTATTGTTATAAACAAATAAAATGTCCAAATCCTTCTTCAGTCGTTGCCCCACCCACAAAATGAGTTTTTAGTATGACCATCGTATTCTACGTTTCATTTCCTATAGAAAACGTATTTTTAATTAATGGAGAAACAAATAAAATGTTAAAATCGATTTTTAGTCATTATCTACCAAAAATAATGAGTGTTTAGTACGACCATCGTATTCTACGTTCAATTTTCGATAAAAAACGAATAATTAATTAATGGAGAAATGAGTTTTAACGCTATTCTAGTAAACCATTACTTAAAAATGAGTAAATTTTTTACTGTTTTGATTTCAATCCTTTGGAGTCAATTTATTTTCGTTCATTCATTCATTCATTATTTCATTATTTTCGTTCATGCAGATAAAGAAAATTAGTATTTTTCGTTATCCTTTTTATATTTTTAAATAGCAATTTCAATTTGAATTTAAATAATTGAAGAAAACATTCAGGCAAATGACTTATTTATATTTTTAAATCGAAGAAAAGCATCAATTTTGATACAAAAATTGTGAGCGAATGAAACAAAATATTTACGTATCAATTTAGGAGTAATAACGATATTTTTCTATGATAGGAGTTGAAAAGTTTATTTTCAAGCAGACTTAATCCCCTGTGAACATGTTTTTTTTATCTAGTGTAAAATCATTTTTGCTAAATAACAAATTGTAGTTGCTATGGTATTTTCATATACATAATTTTACAAAAATTTTAAAACAAAGCAACCATGAAAAACGTATTCTAAGGATTTTGAATGTTATTATTTTGGTTTCTAATTTAATAATTTATCATAAATTTCATTTAAAAATTTACTATCATAGAAAAAATTGCATTTCCTACGTGAGATTAAAATATTTTACGTGAGTGAAAATTTATTCACGAGACGTGTTAGCGTCGAGTGGGAAAGGTTCAGGAAAAAGCAGCGTTTTCATCTCCTTTTGCAAAATGTATTATTTTTAATTTACACGACTGTATTTGAATAGTATATTAAGAAACTAGTTTCATAATCGACGATTTTATCGCACGCAATCTGTTTAAAAAACGACCCGCGCAGCGGGGAGTTTTCTTAAGGATAAGTGTGATAAAACGTCTTATGAAACGAGTTTTTTATACTATTTTTTCTATTTTGTATTTTTTGTCTTGAAATTTTAAAAAATGTGTATTTTATTAAAAAAATAGTCAGTTTGAAATTTTGTTATTATTACTAATTATTTTTTAATTAATTAAAATATTTAACACTAATTTAGATATTCTTATTAATTTTATTTACATTATTATTCGATTTAATGTTCACTGACGTTTGTATGACCAATGTGACCAACCTTGAAAAACAAAACTTTGCGTATCGTAATGAAGGCCATTTCGATACGCATTTGGATATCGAAATGACTTTATTTTAGACGCAAAATAGAAAAAATATTTTTCAAGTTACTCGCTTTAAAAGAACGCATTAAAGGAGTGTTCTCGCATATAAGGAGCGTTCTAAATTATGGTTTAAATATAATACCGTTAATATTAGTACAGTACTACATAGTAATTTTATATTAAACGATTCGTTTGTATATTGAATTTTAAATTGTAATTTTCACTTTTCAAATTAACTTTGTGTTGCTGGTTGCGCGGATATTGTTTGAAAACATATATATTGGGGAGAGTGCAGTTAACGTGGTTCATATTTTTCACCGATGGTTCTAAACGAAATTATCTTACAACTAGCTTCTTGAGTTTTACATATACATATTAGTAAGTAATATTAAATCATCGAAGTACTTTTCCGTAATGATAGATTCTACAACTGGGGTTTGCAAAAAAAACAGTTGTTCATTATTATTCGGTATGTTAAAATAGCGGACCAAAGGACAAGTGTACAAGAAAGTTTCTTAAGCTTTGTAAATATATTGACCTCAACGGGCGAACATTTAGAAAACGTCCTTATTGAGCAATTAAAACTATTAGGAATCGAAATTTGCTGATTGTCGTGGTCAGTCGTATGACAACGCAAGCAATATGAAAGGAGAATATAAGGGAGTGAAATGTCAAATTTTAGAAATTATGCATGGTATACATGGTGGACACAACATCAATCTAGTGATAGGAGATAGTGTTAAAACACTATTAAAAGTCAAAATTATTTCACTACATTAAATAATTTATATAAGATTTTTGCTGCATCAACAAAGCGATGGACCATTCAAGCAAAATATTTCAATGGAAATATCGCTTTAACAGTATAAAAGCCGTGAAATATCTCCAGATAAAAGAAATTAGTCTTGCATTAGATGAACTTGAGAATAGCTATTCAGATTATAAAACTCTTGCTGTATCTTTAAGAAAACAAATAAATTTTTATGAATTTATTGTATTGTCATTTGTCAACAATTTGGTATCACTTGTTTTCAAATCTTCACATATTCATCCAATCGTTTCAACAAAAAGATATGGCAGTCAATATTGCATTACAACATACAAGGGCTATGTGGTTATCGGTTGCTGACTTAAAAAACTATTTCCAAGAGATTATAAAAGAAGCACAAGAAATATCGTTAGCAATAAATGTAATAGCACAGTTTACCGAATTGCCTGCACGTGATACCCGAGCATTAACAAGTAGAAACAGAAATGTTTTGATAATAACCGAGCCGAGTACATAATCCCAAAAGATTAGCTGACTATTGTTATTATACAGATCCAAAAAATAAAGGAAATGATAAATATGACGATATAGATGCTATTAGTACAGATGATATCCCAAATGGCGGAATTAACTCCCACAAGATGAAATTGAACCAATTCAATGCTATTGATATAGGTGAGCTCATTCCTGAAATTGATGATGAGTGCAGTAGTCATCTAACTCTTACTGCTGAAAATAAATTTAAACAGTCTTATTTTAATAAATTAATCGAAACTGTGATAAATTCATTGCAAGAACGATTTGTAGCTAAAAGCTAAAAGCTATGAGTACAAATTAATTTAATACTAATTGCGCAAATCTGGTCAAACACTTAGAAATGGATATTGAAGTGGAGTCTCAAAAATGAACTTTATATTTTAAGATATATTTTAGCAGTTAATTATACTATTATGGAGAATTTGAAATTTGTTTTAGAAAGGAATTTGGAAGAATTATGTACATATCTAAATGTATGCATCGTTCATAGAATAATTTTAACAACACCAATTACCGTTGCTCATTGTGAACGGTCGTTTTCAAAACTGAAATTAATTGAAAATTATTTACGGTCTACACACCACAAAAAAGGCTTTCTGGATTAGCAATACTCACAATTGAAAATGCAACAGCCAGAACATTTAATTATAATTACATAATTGATGAATTTGCCAGCAAAAAGCTAGGAGAATGATTCTACATTTTACTTCGGTCTGAAAGACCTAAGTATTACATTCATGAGCTCAAAGTGAAATTCTTACCCCCACTTTTCTTGAAATTTCTCGACGTTTTAGGACCTACTGATTCTAAAAAAGCAAAAGTAAAATGTATGTCTGTCTGTCGGCCGTCACAACCGACGAAATCTAGAAAACCACTCGACGGATTTCAAAAATTTTTTTTTCTAAAAATAGGTTTACTCAATGGGAAGAGCCGAAAGGACGATGTGTTTGATAACTGTACCGAAAGTGTGTCAAAAAAATCGTCAAGTGTGTCAAAAAAAGGAAATTTGCATATTTTTTGCTTAAAAAAACGTTCGTTTTAAGTGATTTTACGAGTAGGAACATTGAACTTGGAGAAATTTTGATGGTCGGGATTGGTATGTGAGACCAAAATCTAGATTATTGCATTATAAATTTGTCAAAAAAATGTTGTTAAGTGTGTCAAAAGAAAGATTTTTATTTTTTTACCCAATTTTTTGGAAAAAAATTAAATTAATAATAGGTATGATTTGAAAATATATTATTATTATAGAGAATTATGGCATTATAAGTTTGTCAAAAAAATAATGTCAAGCGTGTCGAAAAATGATTTCATTGATTGTTTAGCCAATTTTTTGGGAAAAAAATGTAGCTGTTTTTATGACGTAAATGTAATTGAAAACGAAATTGGACATGGAAATTTTTGAATTTGTTATAGATTTTTAAATATTTTTGGAATTTTGAAAAAAGTTTGTATTTTTGATTTTGTAATAATTTTTGTAATATTTTTAGAATTTTGGAAAAAGTTTTAATTTTTGATTTTGTAAGAATTTTTGGAATATTTTCGGAATTTAGAAAAATTTTAAATTTTTGATTTTATTATAATTTTTGGAATTTCGAAAAAAGATTCAATTTTTGATTTTGTAATAATTTTTGGAATATTTTTAGCATGTTGAAAAAAGTTTGATTTTATTATAATTTTTACAATATTTTTGGAATTTTGAAAGAAATATGAATTTGTGATTTTGTAAAATTTTCTTGAATCGCTAAATTGAAGGTTTTTGAATAGTTTGCTGAAAATGTAAATGAAAATGAAATTGGAGGTGGAAATTTTTGAATTTGTTATAGTTTTTGAATATTTTTGGAATTTCGAAAAAGTTTCAATTTATGATTTTGTAAGAATTTTTGGAATATTTTTAGAATTTTGAAAAATTTTAAATTTTTGATTTTATTATAATTTTTATAATTTTGGAAAAAGTTTCAATTTTTGATATTGTTATAGTTTTTGCAATATTTTAAGAGTTTTGGAAAAGGTTTGAATTTTTGAATTTTTAAAAATTTTTGGAATATTATTAGAATTTAGAAAAAGTTTAAATATTTGATTTTATTCTAATTTTTGGAATATTTTTGGAATTTTGAAAAAAGTTTCAATTTTTGATTTTGTATAATTTTTGCAATATTTTCAGAATTTTTGAAAAAAGCGTAATCTTTGATTTTGTAATAATTTTTGGAATATTTTTAGAATTTTGAAACGCTAAATGGAGAGGTTTTCTCGAAACGCTAAATGGAGAGGTTTTTGAGTAGTTTGCTGAGTGTATCATCTTTTCACTAAATTATGTTAATATATGATGTTATAATTTTCCAGCATCGTATTAATGTTTCGTGTTAGTTTTGTAATACATATCTAAACAGAGACATACATTCACTTTAACAAAGAGTTATGTTTGATATACATCGCTGCCCAAAACTAAAAACCATGTCCTCACAAAAGTTTTTTGCCGAAAACTATATCAAAATCTTTAACCCAGACCGAAGTCTTGATATCTCAGAGCTGTGAGATTTCAGCCCCTCCATATTTTTTCCTTTATAATTTCTACAAATTTTTTTTAAGTAAAAAACAATAAAAATGAATTCAACAACATTTTTAAAAAAAGTCGGACAAGTGCGAATAAAATTCGCTCGCCAAGGGTTCTGTGAATGTAAAAGAACATAATATCAAAAATAAATGACATAAAGTTATGTTGTAAAGTCTTTATATCGCCCAACTATGGACCCATAACAGAATAAATGTTTAATCGTAGACGTCAATAGTAAATGTCAATCACATCTACATTGATCAAAAATGTTACTTGAGGTTAAATCTTATCCATAGCTGTTTATGTTAACTAAAGAAAGATTTAACCAGTATTTTAATGGTTTAACCTGGAAATATTTGTTCTATAAATCAGCGTCGTAATATAGGGTGGTATACATACACTTAAAATAGCACTTTTTTATCAATAACTAAAAAACTGTGCCTCGCAAAATTCTAAAAAATATGGCAATGTTTCTTAAATTAAGTGCTCTTTCAAATGATACCCCACGCGCTTGGGTCCAAAGAAGTTTTTTTTTACCCTCCCCACACGCATCCCCTAAACACACAGAAATATAATTATTTGAGACCTCGCTATAAATGTCATTTAAAGTTTACCAAACTTCCTGTCTATATGCATTTTTTTTAACTTTTCTGTCAATCAGTGTCGAAACGTAGGAGGAGCACGGTTTGAAAGTTTTACTTTTTTGACAATAACTCAAAAACTGTGATCAGCGAAATTCTAAAAAAAAGTGCGTTATCTCTTAAATTAGGTGCTCTTTCAAATGACACCCTTCTCGCTTGGGTCAAAAAAAATTTTGTTTACCCTCCTTACACCCATCCCCTAAACACACAAATATAATTATTTGAGAGTTCGCTATAACTTTCGTTCAAAATATAGCAGACTTCCTGTCTCTATGAATGTTTTCAATTTTTTCTGTCTTTTCTCTATCAGTGTCGAAACGTAGGGGGGGGGAGGGGTAGGGAACGGTCTGGAATTTGCACATATTTTAGAATAACTTAAAAACTGTGTACCGAAAAATTCTAAAAAAATTGCAATGTTTTGGAAATTTGGTGCTCTTTTAAAACGACACTCTACTCGCTTGGGTCAAAAAAAATTTTTTCACCCCCCTTACACCCATCCTCTAAACACACAGAAATATAATTATTTGAGAGTTCGCTATAATTTTCGTTCAAAATATAGCAAACTTCCTGTCTCTATGAAGTTTCTCAATTTTTTCTGTCTATCAGTGTCGAAACGTAGGGGGGGGGGGCGGTCTGGAATTTGCACATTTTTTAGAATAACTCAAAAACTGTGTACCGCAAAATTCTAAAAAAAATTGCAATGTTTTGGAAATTTGGTGCTCTTTTAAATGATACACCACTCGCTTGGGTCAAAAAAAGTTTTTTTTATCCTCCTTATAGCCATCCCCTAAACACACAGAAATATAATTATTTGAGAGTTCGCTATAATTTTCGTTCAAAATAAAGCAAACTTCCTGTCTCTAATTTTTTCAATTTTTTTCTGTCTATCAGTGTCGAAATGTAGGGAGGAGGGAACGGTCTGGAATTTGCACATTTTTTAGAATAACTCAAAAACTATGTACCGCAAAATTCTAAAAAATATTGCAAAGTTTCTGAAATTTGGTGTTCTTTTAAATGACACCCCACTCGCTTGGGTCAAAAAAGTTTTTTTTCACCCTTCCCCACCCTAATCCCTTAAAAGCACAAAAATATAATCATTTGATAGTTCACTATAATTTTCGTTCAGAGTTTATCAAACTTCCTGTCTCTGTGAATTTTTTCAAATTTTTCTGTTAATTTGGCTCGAAATGCAAGGAGGGTACTAACTTTTTGTGTCACTTTATTGATAATAATTCAAAAACTATGCATTGCAAAATTATAAAAAAAATGGCAATATTTCTAAAATCAAGTGCTCTTTCCCCACATGACCTGGTTTTAAATGATGTTTTTACCCCTTAACATTCCCACCCCTTTAATAAATATAGTTATGAGTATCTGCCACTTTTCTATATATTTTTAATTAAAAACCTACTCATTTTTCTATCATTCCAAATATATTTCAAGATTTTCGATGAAGTAGGGTCGGAGTTAATCGGGGCAATAAAACATCGAGAAAACGTCATTTTTCAAAATTACACAAAAAATGGTAAGGTGTAACATTCCAAAATATATTTTTAAATAATGCTGAAATGAAGCCCTTTCATATGATACCCTACTCGTCTCGATAAAAAAATGTATGTTTTCAAAGGCTTTACATCGTACCTCTTTAAAACAAACGAACACAACTTTATTTATTTTTTAACCCGCCATCTTGTGTGGAAAGGTTAGTCTTATAAGCACCTCAAATTTTAAGTTCATCGGATTAATGGTTCACGAGATAATCGAAATAATGTGAAAAACACGTTGTACTCTCACCAATAGTGTTCCGTATAAAAAACGGAACCCTGAAAAAACATTTCTAGTGTCTGCATAGGGCCCCTTAAAAATACAATACGATGTTTCGCACAGGGCCCCTAAAAGTTACACTACGGCGCTGAAATAACTGAAAAACAAAATATTTTAAATAAATTAATATAGAAATTTTAAAAAAAACTGGTTGCAATAGAAAAAGGAAAATAAATATCAAATGAAAAACTACTTTCCGATTAAACAATTTTCTCAAAAAATATTTTGCTATTTTGTGTAAATATATGTATTTTAATTTATGCAAAAAATACAGAACTTACTCGTACAAAAAATCTGTTATGCAATTCGGGCATAAATTATGTTTTTTCTTTCGAATATTGGTTGACCTCAGCTAACGCCTCGCGCAACAATTGCACTTTCAAGCAAAAAAGACCTTCCCTTAATACATAAATAACTATTGTTTATTCCTTATTTATTTCACGATATTATAATTTAACAAAACGCCCTCAATTTTGCAGAAAATTTTGAACAACATTTTTGATTTCTGCAAATAATCGTTAGTATAGTTCGTACAATACAATATAAAACGTTCTAAAAGTATCTTAGCATATTAAGCTTATTGTTTCTGTGTATTTGCTTTAATAAAGATCAACATAAGGTTGCTGAGTTTAGGTTTACTAACATGTGAGTTCATAATAAGTAAAATTATTTAAAAACAGATAAGTAACAACATTAAAGCAATTATTTATATAGTTTAAGATAGTGAAAGTGCTCGTTAAAACGTGTTTTTTATAAATAAAACATTTTTGTTCATTTTGATATCTTTAAAACATTTAAATCGTGCTTTGGGTGCGTACATAAAGAAAACACGTTTTTGACTTGAATATAAATTAAAAAAACATTTTTAATATTTCAATCTTTATTTATCTGAATGTTGGATAGTTTCTTAAGCCTTTGATATTTATACGAAAAATTATAATAAAGATTTCTATAGGTATAGTACGAAATGAAAAAAAATTGTTCTCCTATGAATTCACACATGGGAATGTCTAGAAATTTAATAGAAAACTTGCCAAAAAAATGTTCGTTAAATTCAGCATAAATGATTTATCATATACTTTACGTGCTTCAACTAATTGGAAGATACTGAGATTCAAAACATTTTAATAAAAATATTAATTTGAATGAGTTCGTGACTTTTAAAACAGATCCTATCAATTTTTAGCAACCACTGTAAATGCATATTTTCAATGCATATTTACTCATGGTTGCTAAAAATTTATAACATCTGTTGTAAAAGTTAAGAATTTATTTAAATAAATATTTTTTCTATTTATTTTCTATCTATTTAAGGCTTAAGCCAGAGTTTATAATCAAGAGACGCGGTAGTGTCTTGCGCCATGTTTTGAAAGACACTACTAGTATATATACTGTGCACCGAATAGGTTTTAAAGGTTAAAATTTTCATTTCGAATAATTTGCATTTTTTCTACAACTTTATTCAAAGTTATCAATAAAAGTATATCTTATTTAACTATATGTTTCTCATTAGTAAAAAAAAAGTCAGCATTAATGCTTTTTTCTGAAAGTTTATAAAATCAAAATTTTGCTTTCCCAAACTTTTAGTAAAATTAAAATGTTTTTACAAATTTTTATACCACGTTGGTAGCATTGATATGAATGTAGTAATTTAGTATCATTTTGGCGAATTTTCAAAAACCAACCAAATGTACAGAATTGAAAAACACAAAATTATGCGAATTGAAATTTATTATCCCTCAATATTGGTAATATTTAACATATTATGTTTGTATCCAGAAAACCCATCAAATGTTTTATTAATATATTAAATGGAAGTTGGTAATTATAAAAGTATTAGAAAAAAGAATATATTTAGAATATGCTTTCAGTAAAAAGACCTATTATTGATATGTTAAGAAAACGATGTTGTGAAAACATGTATTTGGTCTATTATGTAAATTTGTTATCTGAGAGAACCCAACAAATGTTATATCGATAATAAATTTTAATTTTTATTTCATTTTATTTTAGAACGTTGGTAGTTATTTTGAAGTGATGAGATTAAAAAATAATTTAGTAGGCTTTAAAATTTTGTGTTTTTAAGCTTTATGAGATGTAAAGAAAAGAATTTGAGAAAATTTTATTATTATTTTAAGGGTTCCGTACTATGAAAAAATAGAACAAAACCCTTATGGTGAGGACTTGATTGTTTATTATCCATTCTTCACAACGACTTTCTCACTGAAAATGAAAATATATGTATTTACGTATATTTATGTGGTAAGATAAAAATGACAAATATGTGCGATTATAATATAACCGTAAAAACTGAAATTTTTTAAAACTTTCAGTCAATCATAGACTTTAAAGTTTATGGAAGACACCAATGGTACTTGGCTGAACATAATCAAGAATTTTTAAAAAAATTGTTTAATTGCGAAACACTTAATTTCACATCTTTTTTCGCACAATGTTGTTTTGTTTATTATTTATTTAGAGTAAATAACAATCGATTTAAGCTTTTATGCTATCCTCAAGAACTTTATAAAATTGTTATGTTAATTTTTTAAAATTATTAGTCAAAGACTATAGTTTTTATGTGTGTGTTTCCGTTGTATGTAATAATTTTATTAATTTTCGAATGCATTGCTTTAGACTTATTTTCGAATATTTCTTTTACTTTTTCATGAGTTGTTCATGTCATGAGTTGAGACCTGTTTACATAAAAACGATACTTTTATTTTTTTTAATATTGCACCAAGGTCCTAGATTGATAAAAAATCGAGAGTAAAGTTCTCTGTAGAAAACATTTTATATGGACAATAATAATTTGATTCTCCCATATTATATTATAACTTTACAAAAAACAGTCAAATCGTCGCAAAAACAACCAAAAGGCTGTAAAAAAGCCGCGCCATGTTTTTCTTTAGCTTGAAACTATAATTTTAACTATAACAAATAAATTCTTGTATCTTATTCTTTACAAAAACTTCTCAAATCATAAAGCACTAGTTATAAAATTTCTTAATGGCATTTTGTTTTCTAAACATCTAGCTATATTATATAATTTAAGTAATACTCTAGAACTACATATCATAATTCTAAAATATATAATAAATATGCACATTTATTAAAATTTATTTAAGCAGAGGAAATATAATTTATTTTTTTTTTTCTATAAAAAACCGCTCACTTTCACTTACATATTTCTTGAACAAAAACCTTGGCGCGACCTTTTCTCAATTAATTTAATAATGTCATTCCTAAGGTCTATTTTCAGACGACTGTGAAAAGCCGATGAATTCAACAGTGGACTTCTAATTATATTAATTAAGTCAGTATCATATTTTCTGCAATTTTCCTGAAGTATAGTAATCTATTTGAAATTCCCTTTATATTATTACGGTATGCTTAATTTTATATAAGACATGATTTGCTGTAAGAATATCTAGCAAATGGCAACTATAACAATATAACGATGACTATGAAATAACATTATCAATAAATTTCTTTTCGTACTGAATTTTAACATTCATTGATATTCATTTAAGATTGCTATTTAATCAATGGTTATTTCAATATAATGTTTATTATGAGTCAACCAATATAATGTTTATTATGAGTCAATATAATGTTTGTTATGAGTCAACAACGGCTTTTTTGTCATATTAAGAAAAGGTCGCACCAAGGTTTTTGTTCAAGAAATATGTAAGTGAAAGTGAGCGGTTTTTTATAGAAAAAAAAAATAAATTATATTTCCTCTGCTTAAATAAATTTTAATAAATGTGCATATTTATTATATATTTTAGAATTATGATATGTAGTTCTAGAGTATTACTTAAATTATATAATATAGCTAGATGTTTAGAAAACAAAATGCCATTAAGAAATTTTATAACTAGTGCTTTATGATTTGAGAAGTTTTTGTAAAGAATAAGATACAAGAATTTATTTGTTATAGTTAAAATTATAGTTTCAAGCTAAAGAAAAACATGGCGCGGCTTTTTTACAGCCTTTTGGTTGTTTTTGCGACGATATTATTTTATTCGAGCACTCATTTCACTTTTTTTTTTTTTTTTTTTAATTGCTTTATTTAATAGTATATGTACAGTGTTCTAAGAAATAATTTTTTTAATCCTAAAGCTAGATTATAATTGATTTCTAATTATGTTTCTAATGTCCCATTATGGGCTCTCTAGATACTACATATTGTATTTTGGATCATTTCTAATTTTTGATGATCTTTATCAATTTTTAAAAGTACAATAAATGCAGATCTTTGTGATAGGTTTTGTTGTTTTATTTGACCAACAATTCTATTTTAATAAAAATGTCAAGGTAATATGATTAGAAGGTACGGGGTTTAATCTAATAAATAAATATAATAAATTTAATGAATTAAAGATAGACAATGTTTTGCTATTTAATATCTAAATTATAGTTCTGATATATATTTGTTTGTTATGTTACTTTATAATTGTACTCAATATTAGTTAAATTTTTTTAAAGTACATTGAATCTTTATCAAGAACAGTATAAGAGCAACTAAAGTTTTATGATTTTTCATGTATGTGTTTTTTTTTTGTTTTTATTGTTTTACAGTTTGTTTGTTTTGTGTTATGCTATATCTCATACAGATATGTATAATGTAAAGTGCGTGAATAGTAAGGAGTTACCCTAACTTTATAAAGTTTCTTGAAAGTCTAACTTTTTCTCAGGAAACAGACAAAAACTATTTATATCTATTAATAGTCAATCAACCACCATGGATAATATTGTGGAGAGAATTTTTTTCGGTGTTTCCCTAGTATTTGTGTAGGTATATTAGTATTGAAACGAAGTGTTGGGTGTGCTAGATTGGCATCAATATTTGGTTCATATGTGACTTTTTTGTCAGTATAGCCTCTCATTACATGATATATCAAAGGGATATTATTGCGGTCCATAATGTATCCATTAGCGTCTAAATAAATAAAAGCCTCGGGTGGAATGTAACCTGAATTTAGAGCAATTTTAAAGTAATTGTCGTTTGGGTAAATTATATGAGGTATCAATGATTTTGAAGATATTTCTCGATATCTTGAGAAATGTTGACGAATTAAGTATATTATAAATTGGTCAATTCTGTGCATGTTTGCTAAATTATAAATTTTTTTATTGCTAAAAAGATGCTTATAGTTTGTTTTTTGGGATCTGTATTTACCTAGACAGGATCGAAATGTTTTTCTTTCAAATACTCTGAGTCTTTCCATATATGTTGCATTGCAGTTAGACCATATTGGACAGGCATAGGTTAAAATAGGTCGTATGAATGCTTGATAGCATAATAATTTTACTTGTGATTTTATGTTTTTACTATAAAATAATCTTTTAAGCATATGATAGGCTCTATAGGCTTTTGTAATTTGGTTATTTATATGATGATTAATCTTTTAAATATTTGGGATCAATGCTTGACTCAAATAACAGCATACTTACAGATATAAAAGCTCGAATCGCTGCAGGTAATCGAACTTTCTACTCAATTAAACCTCTCCTTGGATCTCCGTATGTATCAACTAACACCAAGCTCAAGTTATACAAGACATTGATTAGACCGGTTGTGATGTATGGGTCACAAACGTGGACCCGTGGAATGACGAATCGCATTTATCTGTATTTGAGCGTAAGATCCTACGCTACATTTTTGGTTCACTTAAGACAGACGATGGAGAGTATAGAACCCGATATAACTTTGAGATCAGAGACCTTCTTGAGGGTCCTGATATAATAGGTTGTATCCATTCTAATAGGATTGCTTGGTTTGGGCATGTTCTACGAGCCGATTCACAGTCTGGAATGATTAGAAAAATGTACGTTAGTACCCCAGGGAATGGGCGACCGCGAGGTAGACCACGACTACAATAAGAGACTGACGTAATAAACGACCTTAAAAAAATCGGCTGCCATGGTAATTATGTCGCTGTTGCGAATGACCGTGGTGAATATTCGAAGCTGATTAGCCTGGCAACGCTCCTACATGGAGCATGAACGCCGTTAAAAAAAAAAAAAAAAATATGATGATTAAAATAAAGATATTGGTCTAAGATTACACCTAGATATTTAATAGTTCTTTTTTGATCAATTCTATTGTTGTTAATTATAATATTTAATTTGTTCCAATTTTTTCTAATATTGTTGTTAGCATATTTGAGGGGTGGACGGAATAAAATTGTTTCGCATTTACTTGAGTTAATTTTTAGATGCCATTTGTTTGTAAATTCAAGGACATTGTTTACCATTTCCTGCAAATTGTCATTAATTTCTTTGATGTTGGTCCCATCAGTATATAGTAGAATGTCGTCTGCAAAAGCTAAGCAGTTCCTATTTTTGTTTATGTTGAAATTGTATGCGTTTAATAGGTCGCTAGTGTAAATGTTAAATAAGAGTGGTGATAATACGGTTCCCTGTTGTAATCCATTTTCCATTTTGAAAATGATGGGCGATGTGTCATTATTACTGTAAGTTGAAAAGGTTTTATTATAAATTGCATTTTTAATTAATTGGATTAAGTGTGAGGGGAAATTGTAAATAATTAATTTATATAATAATCCTTCTAACCATACGGTATCAAATGCATTTTCAAGATCAACTGAGCAGCTGCCAATATATTTTTTGTTATTTCTTGACCAACATAAATTCGATGTTAGGACATTTATTGCGTGTATTGTGGAGTGTTGGTATTTAAAGCCAAACTGATGTATAGGGATGATATTATATTTGTCGCATGTGTATTCAATGGCTTGTTTTATTAATATTTCATAAACTTTGCTAATGCTAGGTAATAAACTAATCGGTCTATAACTGTTTGGATTATCAGTTGGTTTGTTTTTCTTGTGTATGGGAATGGTGAGGGCATGTTTCCAAACTGTGGGAAAATATGAATTGTTTAACGAATTATTAAAAATTATTAAATAGATTTCTATTATGGATACGGGCAAATGTTTTAGTACTATATTGGGTATACCATCAATTCCAGCTGATTTACTTTTTTTAATGTGTTTGAAAATTAATTCTAGCTTATCTAGAGTTGTTAAATAGTTTAAAGTGTGGGTTGGTGGTATTTTGTTAGATTTAAATTCTGCATTGAACTGCACAAGATTATTAAGTTTAGCTGTAGTACTGTTGAAGTAATCATCTGTAGTTTGTTGAACCAAACTAGAGTGATTGTTATCGATCGTGTTATTATTTGAGTTTTGTTTTTGTTGGAAGCAATGTCCTAGAACGTTTAATTTATCTATATTATCAGAGATAACGAGATTATTATTGTTCTGTTGTCTATTATATTGTTGATTTAATAAGTTATTTGGAATTATAGTACTATCAACTATTAAATCATGTATTTGGTTTTTGGTTTTTCTTCTGAAAATTTTGTTGATCTGAGGGAACATGTTTAAAGAATCGTTTGGTTTTATTGAGTTTAGTTTTTTATTCCAATAGTTATTTACTGATAGGTAAAAATTTTCTTTTATAATGATTTTTAGACAATTAATTATTGCCTGGTTATGAATTATAAGAGGAGAAGTTTTAGTGTAACCAAACCGATATAAATTAAATACTTTACCTAAGAGTTTGCGTTTAGTATATAAAAGTTTTTTAATGAATGGTGTAATATAGCATTTGATATTATCATGTGTTTTTGCCAGTGGAATTATTTTTGACATACTTTCAGTTATAAGAGATCTTAAGTTTTCTATATGTTGATCTATTTCGGAATTATTTAAGTTTTTTGTGGTAAGCTCGTTTAGTATGTTGGAGTAATGTAACCTTGTTTTTTTGTTTAAATCATTTTGAAAGGCTGACCAATTAACATTATTAAAGCAATATTTAAAAGATGATTGATTCGTTTGTGTTTCTTCTGGCTCTATAGGTAGGTCAGAAGGGAATGAAATATGGAATTGTATAGCGTTTTGATCGCTGTCATATGGGAGTACGATCAATTGGTTTTGGATGTTTGCGGAAATTTTTAGGCGTGTATCAGCAATACATAGGTCTAAATAGGAATTATAAGCTGGAAATGTTGGCGAAATAGGATGAAATAGTTGACATTTATATTCTATATAATAGTCTTCAAGCCATTTTGCAAGAAATGTTCCTCTGGGATTGTTAACTGGATTAGACCAAGTTGAATGTTTGGCGTTTAAGTCACCAGCAATAACATAATAATTTGATGTGTTTGATAGATCTAAATTGGTGAATAAATCGTTTAGTTCATCTTCAAAAACTTTACCATTAGAGTTATAAGGTGCATAAATAGAGGATATTAAGAAATTATAGTTATTATTGAGTTTTACTTTGATGCACGTTTTTTCGATACATGTGTAGTTTATTGTACTTTGAACGGTTACTGTCTTATAAGCAAATTTTGTTTTAATAAGAATGGCAGTCCCTCCACCTCCACCTCTATTATTAACTCTATCATTTCTTATAATGTGGTAATCAGCAAAAGAAATGTTATGTCTGGGTGATAGCTTTGTTTCGCAAAGAAAGAGTATGTCAGGTTTGTTTTGTTTTAAAAATTGATCTAGGTATGAGCGTTTATTAAGACTAACCAGGGAGCTAGTATTTATTGAAATACATTTGAAATTTAATCTTTTCATGGTTTTTCAAGTTGAAGAGCTTCATAAATGAAGTCTATTTGTGTTGTGAGGGTTGTAAATTGTTTTTTAATCGTATCTATTAGTGTATTTTTCAATGAATTAAACATTGTGACCAAGGATTGTTCCAATTGTGGAACGTTATGGTTGTTTACAGGTAAATTGTTTACAACAGTGTTGGACTGAGTCGAAGCTATGTTTGGGGTATTAAACATACTACTGTAAGATACAGTTGGTCGAACAAAATTTTTTAGCATTTGTTGTTTAAGTATTTGGTTTTCTTGTTTTGTTTTTTTTATTTGTTTAGCTCTTTCTGCTAGTTGTTTATGTTTTGGGCAACCACGGAATGATGCGGGGTGTCCGAAAACATTACAAAGTACACAAAAAAGTAAGTTTGTTGGGTTTTTTTCATTTTTTGGTAGGAGGCACTCGCCTGGATTATGTGTTTTATCACATTTAACGCAACGGTATCCCATATTACAGTTAGCCGATGCAATGGCCTAATCGTTGCCTTTTCTGCATTGAAGTTGACCGGGTGTATTTAATCTAGACCAATTGATCACTTGATGATTTAAGTATTTTATTTTATATACCTCTTCAAGGTTTGTATTTTGGTGATAATTGAACTAAAAGCATTGATGGTTGTCTCTTTTTTTGGGGTTAAAAATAGAGACTTTTGTGAACTCCATAGAATTATTGTTGAACTGTTGCAGTTCCCTTCAATAGTTCTTCCGTGTTTTGATTGGAACATAACCCTTTCAATACTAGGGTTTTGTATTTCATATGAGTTGGAGTATATGTAAAAACGTTTTGTTCCGCTTTTTTTAGCATATCGATAATTTTAATATAATCTTCGAAAGATTCGCAGCGGATTAAAGATTTTGTAGCATTTAGCTTTTTGATTGTGAAATTTTTAATATTTGAATAAGTTTTATATAATATATTATATCTGATACTAGCACATCAGAAACATTAATGGGAGGAATTTTTAATTTTCTTTGCTCAGGAATAATAGGAGTCACGTTTAATTGTATTGAAACTTTTTTGTTATTACCATTTTCTTTTTGTTTTAGAGTTGATATAAACTCTGTTTCATTTTTTTCATGGGTATCCATGTTAGTGGTAGAATTGTCGATTCCCGAAGTTTTTTCAAAATCAAAATCTATGGGTAGGGTACTGAATGTGTTAGTTGTTTGTATTGTGTATTGTTGGTCATGTTTTTCGCTTTCGATTATGTAGGACGAAGTTGGATCTGATGTGTGTGGTGTTTTAAAGTGTGTCATAGTTTTAGATGTAGACGCACTTAAACATTTATATGGAAACCTATCTTGCCTTAAGTTTTTAGTTAACCTACGTTTTATTGATGTTTTATCTATAACCTCACTATCTTGGGTTGGTGGGTTGAATGTTGAATTTGTATCCGCATTTATATCCTTATCTTCCATAGATTTGATTGATAACTGGACAACTTTTTATGTTTCTTCTTAAGTTGATCGGTAGAATATTTACGGCAGTAAAGATTATAGTGTGAACTTGGATTTGTTCTAGAGATGAGATTAATGGTAGTTTTTGTTTTAGGTTATATTGTTTAAACAATCCTATAACCTGTGAAAATTTGTAAATATTAGTAATCTTGGTTTTGATTTTAAATAAATATATCATTAAATTATTATTCAATTTATATTTTTTGTTTGTAATGGTAATGTTTATTAAATAATGTTTTTTAACACAATAAACCACAATTATATTATTTTTCGTTAAATACTGTGTCTGAAAACCAGAATTTATTTTGAAATAAATGTTGAAAAAAAAAATTAAAAAAAAAAATTATTTTAATCATTGAATAACGGCGTTTTGGTTTTACAACCATGCATATGACGAAGACTTTATAGTTCTTCAATTTTGAAAGATTTATATTAATAAATCACTCTATATAAATTAAATTAGTTTTTCATAACTATGCACTGTATTTTTTGGTTCTACATCTTAAAGATGTTTGATATTAACAAAGCACTTTCACCATAACAAAAAAAATTTGTATAAATTTTTGTTTTTAATTTTATTTGAACTAAAAAAATTATTAAAGTAAGAGAAAATAATTTAGATGTTGTCTCGACAATGGTCAAAACACTAATCCGCACTCATTTCACTCCTCAATATAGTATTCATATATTAAAATGATTATTTTTTCAATATGGTTATTCCTCGCAGAGCAAAATCTTTAGTTTTTTCGATTTAACTCGTTTGGAGTTTTGATTTTGCTTTTCTTTCATTTGCAAAAGAATAAAATTAATGCCTTCTTGTCATCCTTATTTCTATAAAAATACATGCAAAATTTGATAAAACATTCACAAAAATTATTTACTTTTTGCGTTGGAAAGCACCAATTATGAAGCAAAAATTAAATGTACGAGTATTTGAATTATTCTATTTTTGAAAAAAAAAAACATAGGCACTTCATTTCTATTATTAAGTTTTTTGATTATGCAATCATAAAATAATATTGTAATAAAAATAAGACAGTCTTAAATTCTTTCCTTAACCTTCGCTTGAACGGAAATTTTTAGCTACTGATATGAACAGTATCTACCCCGATAAATATTACATAAATCATAATATCTACAAACGTAACTGTGTATTTATTTTACTTTTGTGTAAGCATACAATAAAAGCATATATTTAAAAATAAATAATATATTTAAAAATAAATAAAAAAAAAAAAATAAAGTTACATTGACCAGTAAAAATTTTCATATAAGAAAAAAGGAAAAAATATCTACCCGGGTAGATATTTGTTTTCTTACGTAATATCAACTTACATAATATCAACAAACGTGTAATAATATCAAACGTGTATTAATATCATAATATCATTTTGCTTTTGTGTAAGCATACAATAAAAGCATATATTTAAAAATAAAGTTACTTGTTTTTAACATTGTAAAAATATTCATATAAAACCCAAGGTAAAAATATCTACCCGGGTAGATATATGTTTTCTTGCGTAAAAAAAACCATAAAAATCCAAAAAAAAGTGTTAAAAGGAAGTCCAAAATATTTTTTTCTCAAATTTTGCGAAATCAATTTAAAAATTAGTCACATAGCTGAACAGGCATGATGATTGATTAAAAACTCATAAAGTTATTGAATTACAAAAACCGTGATATCTACCCGGGTAGATACTGTTCACGCGAAGGTTAAGAGTTAAGAGTGTCAAAAATTCACAAATAAAATAAACAAAATATTCATCAATAATTTCGAACTCAATATTTTGTTCTCCAATCTCTTCACAATCTTTCTAATTGTAACTCCATTGGTGTTTCTCTAAAGTTTTTGCCATTGTCATCAATTTTCAGTTTTCTAACCCAAGGAGCTCCAATACAATTAGCATTATACTAACCTAATGCGAGCCACTCTCACGCTATAGAATTACCAGAACAAATCCCAAAAATAAAAAAAATATCCCATAGAAATATTAAATAAATTTTGTTTCTTTTTTTGAGTTTTTATTTTTTTTTGCAAAAATTTAAAAAATGTTGTTTTGAATATTTGTTGTTGTTGTTTTGAAAATTCATTATTGTTTTGAATTAGGGAAGGAATAGTTTCTTTGGAAATTTGGAATATTTGGAAGTGGTTTAGTTGTAATAAATATATGTATATTGATTTGATTACACATTTACAAAAGTTTTCCTAAATTGATAGATATTTTTTTTGTATTTGAGGTGTAAAAGTTGTTTGATGTTGTTGTTGATTATAAATTATGTGGGGTAGTATTGCAGTTGTGACGTAGTTAGAACGTTAATCCATGAATTCAAAACAAAAGGTAAATATAAGTTATTGGCATAAAATTTCATTGGATTTGCTTAGGAATCCTATAAATTATTTTTTGCATAATCAGGCGATTTAGCAGGTTTACCGATTCGTAAATAAACATAGTAAGTTTCGTTTACAAATCACAGGTCGGTAATTACTTACAGATCATGCAGGCGGTAAGTAATTACTTACCGGTAAGGGAGACCCCAGGGTGTGAATAAAAACGATTTTTATTTAAATAATTATGTAGGTCAATTTACTAGCTTTAACTTTAAATTGTATTCTTTTAAAAATATTGCAATTAAATAATTTAAAACCAATTTATTTTGAAAAAATATTCGATGAAAGTTAGTTTTGCAACTAAAAAACCTATAGAATTATGATGAAACGCAGGGTTTACTATTTTGAAATGAAATTTTAAGAAATTTTCTTTAAAACATTAAAGCTTAAAAATAAAGCTTATTATTTAAATAATTTTTTTGAATTTTTATTGATTGTGCAAAAAATATAATAAGCATTTTGGGCATTAAGAGTATTACCGATTTCTGATATATTATAGAGATCTCGACTTCGTCTCGATCTCAAAACATATATCCTCAATCGGTAAAATACTCTTACTGCCTTTTATACTTAAATAACTATTAAAGTAATGAATAGACACATAAATTAAAATAAATTCTTATTGTTTATACATCAGATCAATCATCATTATAAAGGGTCTGTTTTTTAATTCAACCGGGTCGTGTAGAGCTAAAAGATTTACACTGATCGGAGCGAAATTATTCCGAACTTATTTTAACTAGTGTGGAACATTTTTCACGACGCATGTGCAGTGTATTTCGTGTTGAAATTTTGCTATTTTGACAAATCGTTATAAAGTTGTATGTAGCTGTATGTAATGAATATTAGAAAAAATAAATCATGACTTAAAATTTATTACAATAATAATAATTATTTAATAATAATAAAAACAACTTAAACTCAAAACAAAACCATCTTTATGTGCAATAAAAAACAATTATTTGAAGTTTTTGAAATTCAAACCACCTGATTTGAACTGTCACAATATTTTCAAACAAAGTTAAAATAATTGTTATTGAAAAAGCAATTTCAATGACTAGGAATTTATCTTTAATAATATTGAAAACTTCATTTTTGCACGATCAGGCGATTTTGCATGTTTACTGATTCGTAAATAAACATAGTAAGTTTCGTTTACAAATGAAATCACAGGTCGGTAAGTAATTACTTACCGATCATGCAGGCGGTAAGTAATTACTTACCGGTAAGGGAGACCTCAGGCTGTGAATAAAAATGATTTTTAGTTAAAAAATTGTGTACGTCTATTTACTAGCTTCAAATTTAAATGATATTCTTCTAAAAATATTGCACAAAAAGAATAGAATATAGAATTATGATGCAACGATATGATGCCTATAGAATTATGATGCAACGCAAACTTACTATTTTGAAATGGCATTTAAGAAATTTTCTTTAAAATATTAAAACTTGAATTTTGTAAATGAATTTTATTATTTAAATAATTTTAATTGAATTTTCATTGATCGTGCAAAAAATGTAATAAGCATTTTGGGCATTAAGAATATTACCGATTTCGGATTTATTAGAGATCTCGTCTTCGTCTCGATCTCAAAACATATATCCTCAATCGGTAAAACACTCTTATTGCCCTTAATACTTAATAATATATTACATATCTAGAGTTGTAAATAGCATTTTACATGCGAGGGAAAATATTGCGCACGGAGTGCAGTATCTTCACGAGCATGGAAAATGCGTTACAACTCGAGATTTGTTATAAACTTTTTCTACGACTTTGTTTTAATGCCCAAACGCATCTAATTACTTGAAAAAATGAACTATTAATTATAAATTAAATGCAAATAGTTTACAAATTGTGGTAGGCTTTGCATTATTCTGTGTCAAAATGAATTGAAATATTTAATTTTTAAAAATCAAATTTTAAAGAAAAATTTTTCTGAAATAAAAATAAAAATTTTTCTTTTTATTAAAAGTGTTATATGAAAATACATTACGTAACACTTTTTTTCTCATTACGTAACACATTTTGGAACTATCAATTTACATGTCATGGATAGTGTGATGTAATTTATAATTTACTGTGATAGGAGTAGAAAAATAACTATTTCAACTAATAATTACCGATAAAAACCCTAATATTTTAAAATGTTTAGTTTGATTTATTTTTGTAACTAATATTTAAAAATATAAATCAATTTCTAATAATATAACAAATAAGTTAAACATAATAAACAAAACAAATAATTCATATGAAGCCATTTTTTTGTTTTTGTTATAATATACACGATTTACTCGAGCATACCATTCAGAGTAAATTCGACAACACCGTGTATTACACCAATCGAATTAAAAAATGAAGAACGTCAGTGTGCTTACACAGATTTTATTTAAAAACGCAGTTCAGAGGCTAAATTTACACTACTCCGCACCGGTTGAATTAAAAAACAGACCCAAAGTAAGCAAACAGATAGTCTGTTTGCTTACTTTATAATGATGGTTGAGGATTCCCTACCGAAAATTCTGGCACGAAAATTATATAGGAACTTACATGATCATGATCATTTCTTGTAGAGAATTCGGACAAGAAGTTTACAAGATCATACATGATTCACATAGGATCTTTTAAAGTTCATGTAAGATCCTAACAAAAATTTCTACAAGAATTTTTGCCGGGGTAGTTTTTTTTATCTTTATCATAAAATAGTAATTTATATCATCTTTATTATAGTTTTTTATCCGTTAATCTTATGGACAATCTACCTTTAATCTATATCATTGAATGTGAATGTTAATTTTTAAGTATTATTTTAATTTTTTGTTTATTCATTGAAGTTGTTTATATTTTTATATGTCATATTGTTTTATACTATTTTATAGCATTTTTTGAAGTTTTTCACCTTCATTCAGAGATGTTTGTTTGGTTGTTGTTTTAAATTAAAATAAAACATGATAAAATAAATTAAAATTAAATCTTTATATTTCACGTATGTTACTATAACCGGAATTTGTTACTATACCGGAAAACCAAAAGACCTCGCTAAACGATTTTCTGAGCACAAGACTATGAAGCATACACGTCAAATACACCAAGTAATGCCAGACGATGATAAAACTTTTATTTAAACCAAAGATACTCAAATTCTTTTTTGCTTTGTAATGTTCCTAGATGAAGGCACGGTATTGCTTGCTCGAATAAACAAGTCTTCAAACGTTTTTATTTTAAAAGTTTTAAAGTTTTGATTTGCTGATGCTTCCAATTTCTAGGTTTTTAAAATCGTATTTTATATATAAGATGTAAATAGTTCAAAATTAGTTTTAATTGCCTTATTTGCTTTTATTTGTTGGTTAAATAAATTCTAGTACATATGTATAAGTCAACGTGATGTGTTGATAAATCAGAAACACGAAAGTTGATTATTCTCGAACTAAAAGCACTTTCAGATCATAACGATTCTAAAAAACAAAAAAATGTCCGTCTGTCTGCCGGCCGGCCGTCACAGCCGAGGAAATCTAGAAAACCGGTGGAACGATTTCGAAAATATTTTTTCTAAAAATAGGTTAACTTAATAAGAAGAGCCAAGATTACGATGTGTTCGATAGCTGTACCGGAAGTGTGTTACAACAGAAAAATTTGCATATTTTTTGCTCAAGAAACGATTATTTTAAGTGATTACGAGCATTGAATGTGAAGAAATCTTGATGGTTGGCATTGGTATGTTAGACAAGAAGCTTGATTATTGTATTATAAGTGTGTCAAAAAATACCACCAAGTGTGTCAAAAGAATGATTACTTCGGTCTGAACGACCTAAGTAAGTATTACAATCTCGAGCCAAAAGCGAAAATCTTACTTCCACTTTATTTGGCATTTCTCGACGTTTTAGGTCATAACGATTCTAAAACAGCAAAACAAATTTCCGTCTGTCTGCCGCCCGTCCGGCCGTCACAGCCGACAAAGTCTAGAAAACCACTGTAGTGATTTCAAAATGTTTTTCTAAAAGACGAAGTGTCAACGATAACTGTACCGGAAGTGTGTCAAAAAATCATGAAGTGTGTCAAAACACGAAAATTTGCATTTTTTTTACTGAAAAATATTCATTTTAAGTGATTACGAGTAGTAACAGTGAATGTAGAGAAATCTTGATAATCGGCATTGGTATGTGAGTCCAGCAAAAAAATTTCCGTCTGTCTGCCGCCCGTCCCGCCGTCACATCCGACAAAGTCTAGAAAACCACTGTAGTGATTTCAAAAATTTTTTTTTTCTAAAAGACGATGTGTCAACGATAACTGTACCGGAAGTGTGTCAAAAAATCATGAAGTGTGTCAAAACACGAAAATTTGCATATTTTTTGCTGAAAAAAATTCATTTCAAGTGATTACGAGTAGTAACAGTGAATGTAGAGAAATTTTGATGGTCGGCATTGGTATGTGAGTCCAAGAACTTGATCATTTGCATTATTTTTTAATTTTGAAATTTCAATCCTTGATTTTGGATTAATTTTTGGAATTTTGGAAAAGTTTAACTTCTACCATAATTTTTGGAATATTTTTATAATTTTGAAAAAATCTAAATTTTTGATTTTGAAATATTCTCTTGAATATTTTAAAAATTTTGAAGAAAGTTTCAATTTATGATTTTATTATAATTTTTGGGATCTTTGAAAAAGTTCCAATTTTTGATTTTGTTATAACTTTTGCAATATTTTTGGAATTTTGAAATAAATTCAATTTTTGATTTTGTAATAATTTTTGAAATATTTTTTGAATTTTGAAAAAGTTTAAATTTTTGATTTTGGATTAATTTTTGGAATATTTTTAGAATTTTGAAAAAAAAAATTTTAGCTTTTAATTTTGTTATAATTTTTAAAATTTTTTGGAATTTTGAAAAAAGATTAAATTGTTCATTTTGTAATATTTTCTTGAATATTTTTAGAATTTTGAAGAAAGTTGAAATTTTTGATTTTTTATTATAATTTTTAATTTTTACTATAACTTTTGCAATATTTTTGGAATTTTGATTTTGCAATAATTTTTGGAATATTTTTATAATATTTTAAAAAGTTTAAATTTTTGATTTTATTGTAAATTTTTAGAATTTTGAAAAAAAATATTAAATTTTTGATTTTATTATAATTTTTAAAAATTTTTAGAATTTTGGAAAAAGTTTGAATTGCTCGTTTTGTAATATTCTCTTGAATATTTTTGGAATTTTGAGGAAAGTTTGATGTTTTGATTTTATTATAATTTTTGGAATTTTTTTAAATCATTTCAATCAGGCCTCTTTTTTTCCGGCAACCTATTGATGTTTTGTGTTAGTTTTGTAATAAACTTCTACACAGAGATAAAATATTACTTCTAAAAGAGTTTGATGTTTAATATACATCACTCGCCCAAAACTAAAACGTAAAAGCCTTTTGCTGAATACTATATAAAAATCTTAACCCAGACCGAAGTGATATCTCAAATCCTTGAGATTTCAGCCCCTTCATATATTCATGATTTAAAAACAATTCAAATCACCAAAGTCTTTTTACAAATTTAATTTTCTACTCTTAGCAGTTTTCTTAAAATAACATTATGAATAAATCATCACTGATATACTGCTTGACAATGAACCACTTGATGATGAACTGATCGATTGATGATGTACCGCTTGGTAATGATGATGTGCAATTCAATCGGCTACTTATGAATTTAAATTTACTTCGGTCTGAAAGGCCTAAGTAAAGTTTTCGAGCCAAAAATGAAATTCTTATCCTCACTTTTTTGGCATTTCTCGACGTTTTAGATCACAACGATTCCAAACAAGCAAAAAATATTGCGACGCTGATGCAAAGGCTGATTTTACCACAGATCTGGAAACAAAATGTTCTGGGTATAAAGTGAGTTAAAATCCTTTAAATACTTTAATTAAAGGCTAACCGATATTATAGATTTCGCGTAGTTCTAATTATAAAAACATTCAAGAAAGCTGTAATATCCTAAAAAATATAAATTCTGTTGGACGAGAAAAAGTAAAAACAATTTTACCGGAAGTGAAAAGCCAGAAATTGGAATACAGAACTGTTACAAATCAAACTCTTAGCATGTATACCAAGTTTCATCAAAACCAAATACCAGGAACTAATGTTATTAAAATTAAAAAAAAAAACAGGTATTCGGGAGGCCCCCCACCACTTATATTAATATCGCCAAAAACTAATCAGTTGTTTGTCGTTCAAATCTTCATTTTTTTCCAAAGTGTCATCAAAATTGATTTATGAACGAAGTCTGTATGCTCCCAACAAACTTTAAAAACAAAATGTGAGAAGTCAGCAGTTGTATGGTGGACCCCCACCACTTTGTTCAATATCGATCAAAAACTAATCAGCTCCTTGCCATACATGTTTGCGTCTTTTCAAAGAATCATCAAAACTCATTCACGAACGAATGCTGTATGCTCCCAACAGACATTAAAAACATAGGGGAAAAAACACGTGTTGTATGGTGGACCCCCCAACCCTTTATCCAATGTACTCCAAAAGGTGATAAAATCTTTCCCATGTTAATTGAAAGCTTTTATTAAAGTTCATGAAAATTGATCGGTAATTGTAGGCTACAGTAAGGATAAACACCTGAAAAAAAAACTTTTTAACCGAAAGTGACAAACCAGAAGTTGGTATGCAGAAGCATTGGTAACAGTACTAAAACCTTATATACCAAGTTTCAATAAGATCGAAAGCCGGCATTAGAAGTTATTGAAGATTTAAACTTAGAGGTGTTCGGGAGACCCCCAGTCATTTTGTCCAATTTTAAAATGAATCGATCTTCCATTTTCAAGTGAACCTAAATCATTTGCCAAAGTTTCATCAAGATCCCGAGCAGAAATAAGTTAGTAATTAGAAAACCTGAATACAGTCAGGGCGTGCTCAAGACCTGGTCAGTCCTACAAGGGCAATCCCTATTAGGGTATTCTGATGTGGGCCTTTTCTGAGCCTGATTTAGAATACCCTTTTAGGGTTAACCTTATTTGAATATTTTCGGCCCTGATCAGGTTTTTCGTATTTGACCCCTAGCTGAAATTTAAATGGGTTAAAATTCACTAGAGTATTATCCATTTTAGAAATATATAGCTAAAATCGTTTCTGGGTCTGGTCAGGATATCCCAATCTGGGCCTGATCCAATTGTCCCAATCAGGGTCTGATCCGGTAATCCCAATCAGGACCTGATAGGGCAAAAGCGTTACACTCATGATCAGGGCCCATTCAGGCAGCCCTACCAATGCCTGATCCGGGTTAGGGCAAACCTGATCAGGGCCTTACTTGAGCCCTAACAAATTTCTGCTCGGGATCCTATTCCATCAAGACCCACGACTTAAACCACCTGCCACCAACATTTTTATTTACTATTTAGATTTAAGACGGTCCAAAACAAAAGAAAAAACAAAATTTGGGGTATGTAAGATTTTTTTTTCTCGATAGATTTCATTGTATTACTCCACACAATTTAAAATTGTGGTGAAGTAAAAAATGTATGAAAACCGCTAGAAGGATTACAAAAATGTAAATGTTTCTAAAAATAGGTATGTATACTCAATGGTAACAGCCGAAAGGACGATGTGTTCGATAGCTGTTCCGAAGGTGTATCAAAAAATTCGTAAAGTGTGTCAAAACTCGAAAATTTGAATATTTTTTGCTTGAAAAACGTTTTTTTTAAGTGATAATGAGCAGTAACATTGAATGTGGGGACATCTTGACCATCAAAACCACAGACCGCATTGGTATGTGAGACCAAAAACTGGATTATTGCATTAAAAGTTTGTCAAAAAAATATTGTCAAGTGTGTCAAAAGAGGGATTTTCATTTATTTTTATACTCGACTTTGACTTTTACTATTTGAAACTTCAATAAAATTAGTTCCTGATAATTGATTTTGATTAAACTTGTATGATTGTATGAGTATGATTTGTAACAGTTTTCCATTCCATCTTTCAGTTTATCACTTTCGGAAAACTTTTTTTTGTTTTTTCTAATCCTATACAACAGAATTTATGTCTGTTGGGATGCTACAGCTTTCTTTAATGTTTTTATAATTAGAACTACGCGAAATTTATAACATTCGTTAGCCATTAATTGTAAATACTTCAATTATAATATTCATAGATATTAGCTCACTATATATCCATTGGTGGTATGATTGAATTAAAATTCGACTCGGAAATATTAAAACAATAGTCGGAAATTTAAAATGGCATATGATTGAAAGTATTTTTCGACTATTTCTGTCGGAAAAAGTTTTCGACTCCTTTTTGCTTGTCGGAAATTTGAATTTGATTAAAAACGTTTTGACATTTTTAAATTCTGTTCCAAATAGGTGTACCAAATAGGATTTGGCTAAGTTGTAGTTATATTTTCGATTTGAATAAAAATTTCCGATAAAATTCAATCATACCATACCAGAACATTTTGTTTCCAGAGTTGTGGTGAAATTGGCTTATGTATCAGCGTCGCAATATTTTTTTAATATGTCATAAATTATTTTGCTTTTTCTTCATAGGATTAAATTTACATTTAAGATAGAGGAATGGTTGAGGCTGTCAATTTTGTTATGTGCGTATGGGTTTATAAAGGAAATCAGACCATCTGACCCATTCCTAATTGATTTTTTAGTGGGAGAATGGAGAAATGTTACAGCGGAACAAGTAAGTTTGTACACTAGTTTGAAAATAGTTGAATATTTTATTTAGCTACGACAAACACATTTAAATTGCTATATTTTTGTACAACATAGGTAAATCGTGACGTGTTTCCATTAGGATCGTACTCCAATTTAGTACAATTAGCATTTATATTTTTGATTACCGACTTTTTCAGGTAAACCAAAGATTTTAAAAAACAAAAAATTGAACTATACTTGCTTATTCTCTAAGCAGAAAAATAAATGAAACATTTTTTAATTTTATCACACAAGATACAAACCATTGATATTCGTAAATAGCTTATCAGCCATTATAATATGGAGTATCTTACTCTGGACCACCGATCTATTGTCACTTCAAATATATGAAATTTTTATTGGAACATTTCTAGCTACAGAAATCGCATATTACACATATATTTATGCTAAAGTCGATCGCCAACATTTTCAAAAAGTAACATCGTACACAAGAGCAACAATATTCTTTGGCCGTTTTTTATCAGCGGTCACAGCACAGAGTTTAATTTTTTTTAAAGTCATGGATTTTCGTCAGTTAAATTATATTACATTAACAAGTATATAAGTTAAACAACTACAATAATCCTTTTTATTAACCGTCTATTTTCTTTATTAGCTGCGTGTTTAGCAACAGTGTGGGCGATATTTTTGCCGTCGGTGAAAACTAGTGTTTACTTTCATCGTGACGAACCCACTAATAATGAATCTATTGAAACCCAAGACACGAAAAAGAAGAATAGATTTGAAAATGCTTTTGAATTACTTTTTTCGCATTTTAAACAATGTTATTCAAATGAAACCGTAATACGATGGAGCATATTTTATGCTCTCGCATACTGCAGTTTTAATATTTTATGCACGTATTCTCAATTTTTGTGGAAAGAGATTGATAGTAATATAAATGTTAGTGAATTAAATTAACAAATTGAAAGAAAATTAATCAAATTTATTGTTGTATTCAGGCAAACTGGAATGGCTTGGTGGAAGCAGCAGGGACGTTTCTGGGCGCAGTGGTGGCAATACTATCGGGATATGTGTCACCAGTCTTGTTTGGACAAAAAAAATTTACATTAATTATTTCAATAGCGACAATAGCGCAAGGGGGTTTTCTTATCTTTGCAAGTGCTGCTACAGCACGATATGTAGCATACATTTTCTACTTGGCTTATATCATGTCTTATTCATTTGTAGTGACAACAATTAGTACACAGATTGCCAAGTATCTACCAGGTGAATGTTTTGGTTTGGTATTCGGCTTAAACACATTGATTGGGATTTTAATTCAAACGATAATTGTCACTCTTGTAATATCAGAACATTTTGGGTTTGGATTATCAATTCGAAACCAATTTGCAGCATTTGGCATTTATCACATTGCTGCTGGAATACTATTCATAATATATGTAATTATAAAGAAATTATTTTTTAAGAAAACGACAAAAGTTGATGAAGAAATTTCACATTGTTAGTAGAATTTTTATTTTAATAAAATAAACAACATTTTGCAAGGCTTTTGCTTATCATGTAATCAAATACACAAACAAAAATTTTTCAAGCTGACACAAACGACTATCTATCCTCAAAATGACGAAATGTTTAACAGTGTTACAATAACGTAGTTTGTGTTTTATTTTATTAAAGTTTTGTATGTTTAGTAGTGTAATGTATTAACTTATTAAGAATACATATTAAGGAAACTAGGAAACACTCTTGCGCTGCAGACTGTAAACTGTAAAATAAAACGTATATATATAAAATTAGTTATAAAACCTGTAACTTATATATTTTATATATTTAGATTTATGTATTACAATAATTTTAATTTTTGGAAAAGACATGATGATCACATTTTGTTTGCAGTCAGCTGAGCTATAAGTTTATAAATAAATAACAAAATAAATTAGTGAAAAGATTTAAAATAAATTTTTGTTATATTTAAAGTTAATAGTTGTTTGTTTTTCTAATACATAAAAAAGTAGTTTAGTTTATTATAATAAATTATAAATTAACGTCTCTAAATATCCAAAGATATCATTACAATTGTAAGGAAAACCCACAAGCGGGTCACTCGAACAGGTCACAACAGTCACTCGAACCGTGAAAAGATAGGTTGCAGACGCTCTCGTGTGACGCGCGAGACTAGTGAACTTAAGTAAAATAGATTTCATTCATGCTATACGTTCATAATCATACTTATAATATACGTATTAAAATCATCCGATCAGACGAGATACTGAGAAAAATGCAGAGAAGGAAGAAAATCGAGAACAAAAAACAACTTTCAAAGCTCACAACAACAGCATCCAATGTATTTAAACAACATAACATTGTTGATTTCCAAATCTAGTAACAAAATCAACTTAAAAAGCAAATCAGGAAGAATAAACTAAAACATCATAAACCATATTGTACCTTTTCTATTACTTGTAAGGCACAAAACTGCCACTCAATAAATGTACTATGATATTTATAGGATGCCGTACTTTGAAAAAGTAAAAACGGTACCCTATTGGTGAGACTTCGGTGTCCGTCCGAATTTCGACATAATCGATTTTATCACAAACTGTAAAGTATCAGTACTATTAACTTGAAATTTTCTACAGTTATAAAATATATTTGTACATGCCTACTGAAAACAAAAAAATTGCAATTATTTGTTTTTGTCTATTTTATAGACATAGACAGTATATAAGGAGGTAGTAAAACAAAAGTTTTTTAAGATATCACATTTTCAAAAATTTTCACATTTTTGGTTTAGAGTAGACACTTTGATAAAAAAATATTTTTGACCTTCACAATGGGGTGTCATCTGAAAGGTGATATTTTCCAAGTCCACAACCATTTTTCTTGTAATTTGCGCAGGCACAGTTTTCGACTTATTTTCAAAAATATGAAAAATTTTTCTTGTCCTCTCATTTAACTTCAAACATTACAAAAGAAAAAATTCACGGCTATAAGAAATGTTGTATAAAATAAAAGTTGAATGAAAACTATAACGGTTGGCTCAAAATTTAAAATGTTATTTGGTGGGGCGGAAGTTTTGAAAAGAGCGTTGAAAGGGGAAATATTGAAAAAAAATTATTTTAGAGCTTGACGAGTGGGGTTAGAGGGGTCATATAAAAAGTGTATTTAGTTCCAGTTCAAAACAATTTATTTTGTAATTTGCCCAGGCACAATTTTTGATTTATTTCTAAAATAGTGTTTTTGAGAAAAACTGAACTCGTAGAATATTATATATTATAAATAGCATAGAATATTATCTATATATATAAAATTGAAAGTATGTATGTTTGTCGTTTATGCATTAATAAACCATTCATCCGATCATCATGAAACTTTGGGAAGTTGTTGTGTACACTTGCGCATAGGTAAGAGGCAATTTTTTTTTTGAATGGAACCCCAGGGCCGTTACAATTATCTTAAGGGGTTCTGCCTAAATGTTGATAATAATTTAATTTGATTTTTCTTTAAATATTGTTTTATACGGTTAGATTCCTTTGATCAATTTTTTGTTGAACATAATTTAATGAAATTGAAAAATGAAAGTCTGAAATCTGAAACAATTACATTTGTATATCAAAACTATATGTATTTGAATTAAACACAAATGATGTTACAAATTTTATCATCTATAGAATGTGTTATTGTTATTGGTAATAAACTAAATATGTTATTGGTTTGCAATTGTATGTAATGCATGTTTCTTCAACTAAGAAAGATAGTTCACAACATCGATTAAAAGCTCAAAATTACGAAATGGAATTCGCACAAATACTATACAAAGAAGCATAGCTTATGTATAATCAAACATGGATAGCAAGTATGATAAACAAACTAATTAAAATGTGGCCCTTAGCCGGCAACACGTTTGCAATAGTGATTTGCAAACAGTTATAATGCATTAATACCAATGAATTTATAATGTATGCCTGCCCGCAGGAACATATGTAAAATTTAAAATTTTGGATCTATGGATGTGACAAAGCGGCCTACTTTAGTACCTGCTGGCAAATCAGTTAACGTGTGATATCGTATACTATCGACAATGGCAGTAAGATATCACTTATATTAAGGGGATAAGTGTAAGTGATATTTTAGGTGTGCTGGCGGATGTACATTTTTCAATCAACGATAGTACCCTTAGTCTTTTTTATGGATTATTCTTTGACGATAACGCTCTATCTTTTTTAAAATAAAATGTGTTGGGTAGGAGAATTACAATGTGTGTCACAACAACACATAAGAACATGCTTTCTAAGGTGTTGATGGACGTAATTTTTTTATTTTTTAAAAGAATGAACTTTTTGCTTGCTCGAACAAATGAGCTTCCATATAATTATTATATATGCTGGCTTGAGGTAAACAATGCGTTATATGATCTTGGTATATACTTCTAGCACTAGGATAATTAGGAACCTAATTTTAGCTTTGTTCGTGCAAATTTGAAAAAAAAAAGTATATTGTTTTTATTTCCTCCAACCTATCATGAAATATTGCCCTATATCGTACATTATTATGTGAAAGGATTTATTATTAAGTTTTCCATTCTTTAAGAATAATATAAAAAAAAGAAATTTGCGTCCATCAACGTCTTAAAAAGCATTATGTTGTAGAATGTAGAGCTTATGTCTTAAAAGGTTTATATGTGTTGTTGTGACACATATTGTAATTTCAAATATGTCACATATTTTGAAATTGCACAAACTTTTTTGAACTTCGGTGAAAAAGATGATGAACAATGTCATTGAAGCTACAATTTTGAGTGGAAAATTCGAAGAGGAAGATTGAAGAGGAAGTTGCCACGACAGACAGGCCACATATTTCAATGATCCCAACAGATTCAAACGTTCGGTTTCCAGTGCAACTCGCTTTTCCAATTACCATCAACAAAGCACACGGACAGTTACTGCAAGTATGTTGACTAGATTTGGAGAATCCGTTCTTCTCACATGGACATGGACAACTATATGTGGCTGGCGCGTTAGGAAAACCTTCTGATTTATTCGTATACGCACCAGACGGAAAAACAAAAAATAAAGTGTACCCACAAGTACTCGAATAAATAAATAGAATTAAAACGACATTTGGAAATTCGTTCCATATTAAAATAAAAAAGTTGCAATAAAATGACACAATGTTAATTGAATGTTGTCCTTACGAGTTTTCTCGAGTTTTCTTTCTTATGAGATAGCGACAATATGCGACCAATGTTAAATAAACAAAACTTTTACGCTATTTGGTGTAAAAAATAAAATTTTGAGAGATTTTGTGAGTGATTAAGATCAAAGTAATTATTGTAATTCACTTGAATTTTGCAATTTGACACCATTTTTCATTTTGATTTCTCAGAAAAACTTCTTTAGAAAAGTTTTTGTGTGTTTCGTGTCGGGTACAAATACAATGCATGAGCACTGTGAACATTTGTGAATCTATTTTTGTTCTGTATAATGTTCTATATAGAGATGAGTGATGACACACCTCTACTAATTCAACAAGTCATTTAAATTTTTTTATAGCTTACTCGAAAACTTATTTGATCGCCAATTTTTCATATATCCGAACTGATGATTATTTTTCATTCATATTTTTAAAAACAAAAATTAAAAACTACGCTATCATTTCTCATTACTACTTTTTGAAATCATTGCTACTACGTCAACAAAATGTCTGTGCACAAACTTTATTTCTAAGCGTAGCAAAGCACGCCAGGTCCTGCTAGTATTATTTATTATATTTCTCGTAAAATATTATACTCGGAACCCGCGAGCGAGTTATATTCGCATTTTTCCACATTTTTTTAATACAACCTGTTGTGTTATTGGAATTACAATATGTGTCACAACAATATAAAACCTTTAAGGACCTAGGTCCCCACAAAAAATTTGAAGAAAATTCAATGTCTTGTTAGGACTACAAATCTGCGAATTGGCAAGAACTTAAAAGGTCCCTTAAATAGTTTTTTTGGAAACGAAATTGTCATACTGACCAAGATCAAAACCTTGCTGCTTTTAATTTTTCTGAAATTATAATCGAGGGCATGTGCATATTTATTTTTAATAAATTGGTCATTCCGAAAGCTGATCTATGGTTCTAGTGCAAATGCAAAAAAAAGCAATTAAACTTATAAAAAAGCGTTTTCGACAATTTAACCAAAACAACGACAAGAAGCTTAGACAAGGTTGAAAAGAAAGGAGTTTATGTAGAAAATTAATTGATGAATAGTAAAATCAGTTTAATTGAAAAGCTGCTAAATTTACTGAACAACCAAATGGTTTGTAGAGAAATACCTTTTATTGTAAGTAGAACCCAATTTCCAACCTAAACCTATTCCTAAAATATCTCACAAAATGAAGCATCTGGGCCTGATCCAAACATCTTACTCTGATTTGACGATTTACGATTTACGATTACGTATGTATTAATTAATTTTTAAAGTTAAAGTTAAAAATTCACTGAAGTAGTTGACAAAATAAAAGATGCAAAACTAGAGGATAACGAGATCATAGTGTTACTTGATGTCAGCGCACTATTTCCTAGCGTACCAGTCAACAAAGCTGTTAATACAATCTAAAAGTGGTTGATAACTAACAAAATACCAAAGAATACAACAAAGGTATATATTGAAGCTTTAAAAGAGTGTATGAACAACAGTTGCTTCCAGTTTAATGAAAATATATACAAACAGACTTCTGGTACTTCTATGGGCAACTCACTATCAGCTTTTGTTTTGGGGAAGATATGTAGACGATGTATTAGTGATTATGAAAAAACAACAGTTAAGGAAAGTCTTGAAAACCATCAATAGCAAATATGAGTCAATCAAATTTACTTATGCAGAGGAACCAGAGGGAAAGCTCTCATTTTTAGATCTGCTACTCAACCGAGATAATGGAAAAGTCGAATTTGATATTTATAGGAAATCCACTACCACAGACCGTTTCATAACAATTGATTCGAATCACCCATGGCAACACAAAATGGCAGCATTCAAAAGCATGGTACATCGTCTAATAAATATTCCACTCAGCCCAATATGTTATTCGAAATAGGAAAAAAACATGAAACGGATCGCCAATGTAAATGGATTTAATATAGCTTTCACATTGACACCCTTGTAAAGAAAGCCAAAAAGTGAAAAGTAATACGGGACACCACAGTTTTGACGTCAACCACGGAAAGGAAACAGAGGGAAAAGGATAGTTTTGATCCGCGAGTCTCTGTACAAAGCTTAAAAATATATTCAAACGCCGCAAAGTAGAGCTAATACCAACAACGGATAAAAAATTATCTAGTATACTAGCAATAAAGATAAAATCCCACAACATTGCCAAAATGGAGTTTATGAGATCAGTTGCTCAGGATGTAGTAAGAAATATATTGGATCTTCTAAAAGACAAATTATTACAAGATTTAAAGAACATACAAACGTGAATGCCAATTATGATAAATCAGCAATAGCCAAACACATCGTAGATCACAACCACATAATCAACAATAGCAATTTAAAACTAATACACCCAGTCCGCGACAACAGGAAACTAGAGATAATAAGAATCTTACTAAATCCAGCTAAATCTGGTGTGATGCTAAATCTGGTGTGAGATCGTACGCGATCATAAAATAGCTGGATGCATACAGTTCTTTTGTGATAAGGTTACCCTGAGGAGAGTGTAGTATGCCCATAGTAGAAAAGATTGTGGAAAATGCACGCGCACATGAATCAATATAAATGAGGTTGTTATGTATTATAACGGGATCTGGGACAGAAACCGTTATGCCAGGAATGTACCAAAAATTCTAAAGCAATACACCATATGGTCTTAGACCCGCGAAAAATCTCTAATTAGTAGTGTTATTTAGGGCATTATTTTTACTACAATTTTAATTTCAGATATAAAAAAAAATATATTTATATTAGGTAAGTAAAAACTATAATAAAGATATGAAAAAAAAACAACTTCCCTTAAGTGTTGAATGATGGGCTTCTTTTACTTCTCGAAGTTCCAGAACCGAAATTTGGTAAAATTTATATGGGACTTTTGTCCGAGTATTTTTTTTTTTTTTTTTTTTTTTTTAATAAAATGTGTTGTGTAGTAGGAATTACAATATGTGTCACAATAACACATAAAAACCTTTTAAGACCAAGGTCCCACAATAACATACGTTCAGAGGTGTTGATGGACGTAAATCTTTCTTTTTTTGTTTCTTATATTTTTTGTTAAAGAATGGATAACTCCTATCACTGACAAAATATGACATAGGCCAATATTTTATGATAGAATAGAGAAAATAAAAGTAAATTAAAAAGTAAATAGCAAATTTTACAAAAATTTGCTGAAACAAAACAAAAATGTAGTTGCCAATAACCCAACCGGTTGCATATTCCTTGATCCTGTGACGTTTTGTCTTTCTTGAAGATTAAAGCCCACACATAGTTATATGAAGGCTCGTTTCCTCAAGGAAGCAATAGCGAGTATGTCCCTGTCTCCCCTGATATTTTGTTTATTGATTCCAAGCCACTAACTCTCTCTCAATTATTCAGCATCGACATTTATTTATTTATTTCAATTTAAATACTAGCAAACGAAATATTTCCAATAACATGCTAGTTATAAAAGTAATACAAATTAAAGACAATATTTAAAACATTGCGACGCTGATGCATAGGCTGACTTCACCACAGCTCTGGAAACATAGTGTTCTGGATATATAATGAGCTAATATCCATAAAATACTTTAATTAAAAGCTAACCAATATTCTTTTATTCTTTACTTCTTTGTCATACATGTTTGCGTCTTTTTCCAAAGTGTCATCAAAATTCATTCACGAATGAATGTTTTATGTTCCCAACAAACATAAAAACTTTGTGGAAAAAACCACCTGTTGTATGGTGGACCCCCCAACCCTTTATCCAATGTGCTTCAAAAGCTGATAAAGTCTTTCTCGTGTTATTTAAAAGCTTTTCGCACCGTTTCATGAAAATCGATCGGTAATTGTAGGCTACAGTAGGGATAAACACCTGAAAAAAAAACTTTTTAACCGGAAGTGACAAACCGGAAGTTGGTGTGCAGAAATATTGGAAACAGTACTAAAACCTTTTATACTAAGTTTCAATAAGATCATAGCCTGGGATCAGAAGTTATGCAAGATTTAAACTTAGAGGTGTTCGGGAGACCCCCCGCCATTTTGTCCAAATTTGAAATGAATCCAGATCTTCCATTTTCAAGTGAACCTGTATCATTTGCCAAAGTTTCATCAAGACCCTATGCAGAAAACTTTTTTTTTTTTTTTTTAAACAAAATTGAAGCTTATTTTATTTCTAACAACTTGTGAAAGTTTAGGACTAGCGATATTTTTTGTTTTAAAGATAAAATTCGTTGTGCATATGACTGTCGGGAATCAGTTTTTTTTGTTCTGAAGGAAAATTATAAAAATGGCGTTATAAACTAAGAGATTTTTTTTTTATGTTAAATATCAAATATTTTATTATTAGATGAACTTTTTAAAATATTATAAAAATTATATATGTAGTACAATAAATAAAATAAATACAATTGTTAAAAATGATTTACTTATTTTACAAACAGAAGTTTCTTTTGAATAGGAAAGCACTTCTGCAATTATTTTCTTTGTATTAGATGACATAAAAAATGAAATGTTTATTTGTCACTTTTAGCAATCACTTGTCACTCTTATAAAAAATAATTTGACAGTCTTGACTGCAAACAAAAAAGCCGTATAAACAACTAAATCTATTTAGGAACTTTTGACTGGAGAAGTATTATGTTCGTATTATGTTATTATGGAATCATAAAGTAAAGGATTGTTTTTCAACATTAAATTACAAATATTTTATTATTGAATAAACTTTTTAAAATATCATACAAATTATATATGTGAAAATAAATATAGTTATTAAAATTATTTACTTATTGTATTTGTATCTGTTTCCAATCACTCCCACCAATACTTTAATTATGTATTGAGATCGATGATCGATTTTTAGAAAGACAGTCGATTGTGGATATTAAACAAATAAACATGAAATTATAAAAAAAGAAAGAAATTAAATTATAATTATAAATAAAAAACCTTTTAAAAAGAACCAAAGTTTAAAAATAGTTTTGTTCCGTGTTTTCTTTTAAATTTGTACTGTGGACTTTTGCTCGGCACACACTACAAATTGGTGGCAGCGGTGAAATAGTTTTTTAATATAATTTTTCTAATACAAAAAAAAATACATTTACAAAATACAGAATGCAGTTAAATAGCATAAGTATTTCAAAAAAATTCATAAATGAAACGTGGTGAAATTACGGTATGGTTTTTCGTAGTAGACAATAAACAATAAAATAATTAATAAATAGTACATATACTATATAAATTAATAAAATCCAATTAAACATAATTAATTCAATACAGTACTACATTTACAGTACATGTACCTATATACTTAAGTACAATATAATATATATATATATACAATCTTGTGGTTTAATACAAAAAAAAAATGTGTACAAGTTTTGTTCAAAAAAAAATATTAAGAACTGTTAACTATAAATAACTGAAAAAAAATTCTAAAACACGTGAGTTAAAAGAAAGTTATACAACATAATAATAAAACCTATAATTAATTATAATCTACATACAATCTATAATATTCACAATCAAATCCAAATAATAAAAAAAAAAAACAAAACCATACTTAAGCCAATAAAATATGCTGTTCGAGAACATAACTCAACATACAATCAAAACAAAGGTCATTATTCAACATTATAGAGGATCCATTAATCAGTGCAACGTCATCATTCAACACCGAGTATAGCGTGCAAAACGAGGTCATCATTAAAAGTTACGACTATTTAATTGGGAAAATCATTTGGATATAAACCGTAAGAAATTTATTATTTTTGTTGTAATTTTTATTATTCTTATATTCAAATAATTTTAATCGTATATTCATAATACGAGTATATATATTGTGTAACGGGATGTCAAGTGAAAATTTAATTAATATTCAACATAAATTGATTCCAATTTTTATTTGTCAAACTAAATTTTCCTAAACTAAATTTTGTTTTGTGAATTTCCCGATTTTTATGAGTGAATCAGATTCAGACCATAGCCAACACAATGATAGCTCGTCGGGTGATCTTATCAATATCCATCTCCGCCATAAAATAGTTGAAAGGAAAAACCCAAAACCTAAACCAAAAACTGTTCCGACTAGTGAGAACCTTGAAGGTGATAATAATTTAAAAACTGTCGTAGATCCAAAACCTGAAAATCAAAATCAGGGTTGTACAAATTCACAAATTGAATCGTTAGATAATAATTCTAATATAACCATGGCGACATGTGATCCGAAACTTGTCTTAAAATTAGTTCCAAATTTTTCCGGTAATCCCCGTGAATTACATAAATTTATTTCTTGTGGAGAATTAATTCACAAATCATTAAAAGATACTGCAAAACTTCAATTTTTGGAACTGGTTAAATTAAAATTAGATGGTAAAGCTTACGATATAATAAAATATACTCAAATAGATTCCTGGTCCAATTTAAAAGATATTCTTACTAGTGAATTTACCGAGACTCGATCAATTGGCCATTTACAAATGGAACTTGCTACGTCACGTCAGACGAAAGACGAAGACGTACGAACATATGCAAGCCGTGTAGAATCCATTCTTTATTCTTTAAACGAAACGTGTATAGCCTCGGAAGGTATCGATGCTGCTAAAACTATTAAACATTTAAACGAACACATTGCTTTAAAATCCTTTCAAGAGGGTTTAAATGATTCGATAAAAAATATTGTTAAAGCATGTAGTTTTGCAAGTTTATCGGAGTCTATAAATCGGGCGACTGAAGAAGAAATGGTTGTAAAACATTTTTCAACATTATCAATTAATGAAAAAACGCAAAAATCACGTTCACCTACTAAATTTTGCCATAATTGTAACAAACCAGGACACTTAAAAGAAGAATGTTTTAAGCGACAGCAAGCAAACACATCAAAAGTTTACTCCCCATTCCAAGCATCATTAAAGCCTATTAGCACTATACGATGTGCCTATTGCAAGAAAATGGGACATCACATTCAGGAATGTTTCCTTAAAAAGCGAAGTGACGCTCGTAGAGAACAAACATCTCAAGAACAACCTTCTTGTTCAACAACTTCATTTCCGGGAAACGATCAACGACACTTGAAGTCAGATCGGGGCACTCCTTCAAGAGTCCAGGAAAAGTAGAGTGCACCAATAAAAACAATTTCAAAAGTTTTAAACAAAATACTAATTCTTCACCAATCGATTCAACCATCAATAAAATCGTTACCTTTTCGAACACTTCTTCAAATAATGAGTGTAAATATTTATTCTTAAATATTGATGTATGTAAATTTGAAAATATTCCTTTTTTGGTCGATACTGGTGCCGATGTGTGTATTATCAAGAAGAATCTATTAAATCATGGTACGTTAGTATACAAGGACATCAAATACAAACTCAAGGGAATTACATCGGAATGTTTGGAAACTTATGCCGAATGCGATGTCAAAATAAAGCTTCCTAATTCTAGAGAAATCGAATACGTTTTCCAAGTAGTGGATGACTCTTTCCCTATTTTATACTCTGGAATAATTGGCCAAAATTTCTTTAACCATTATAAATGTAATATTGATTTTTTAAGATGTGTAGTAGACATCCCATTTCCCAACGATACTGTATCATTAAATTTAGCCTCAAAACTAAAACTTGAAAGTAAAGATGTCGTCTCGCTTCCTCCACGATCCGAAAAATTACAAACAATTACAGTAAATTTTTCCGACAACACAGAGTTTGTTTTATTTTCAGAAGAAATAATTCCTAAGGTATTTATACCGAATTGTATCTACAAGGTCAAAAATAATTCAATCCAAATTTCTCTTTTAAATATTTCCGAAGAAACACAAATTTTAAAAGGTTTTAAATTTAATGCAGAGCCATTACATCATTTTAATGTTTATCATTACCAATCTTGGAATGATAATTTTGACAAAAGAATCAACAATTTAGAATCATGTCTTGAATTAGAACATTTAAATAAAGAAGAATATAATTCTTTGATACCTATTATTCAAGAATATAATGAAGTGTTTCATTTAGACGGTGATTCTTTAAGCTCTACCGATATCATCACTCATAAAGTTGAAACCCTACCAAACATTTCTCCTATTAACAGACGTCAATATCGACAACCTCATTCCACAAAACTTGAAATTCAACGTCAAGTAAATGAAATGTTAGAAAATCAAATAATAGAAAACAGCGTAAGCCCATGGAATTTTCCTTTACTAATGGTCCCAAAAAAGTCGACAACAAATGAAAAAAAAATGGCGCGTTGTGGTAGACTATCGTAAGTTAAACGAAGTTACTGTGGACAACGTATTTCCCCTTCCTAATATTTCTGATATCCTCGATAAGCTGGGAAATGCACAGTACTTCAGTTCACTAGATCTATACAGTGGATATCACCAAGTAAATTTAAACCAATCTGATCGTAATAAAACTGCTTTCAGTACGGATGAGGGACACTACCAATTTATTAGAATGCCTTTTGGTCTTAAGGGGGCTCCTGCGACGTTCCAACGCATGATAAATACCGTATTATGTGGCCTAAATAACTTGAAATGTTTAGTTTATCTTGACGATGTGATAATATTTGGTTCATCTTTGGTTGAACATAATAAACGATTACGCGACGTTTTATCTAGATTCCGTAATCATAAACTTAAATTAAACCCTCAAAAATGTCACTTTTTGAAGCATGAAATAAAATATTTGGGACACATAGTAACATCCAATGGAATTCGCCCAGACAACAACAAAACTTTAACGGTAGATAATTTTCCAATCCCTACCAACCAAACAGAAATTAAATCTTTTCTTGGCTTTGTCGGCTATTATCGACGCTTTATTGCAAATTTTTCAGGTATAGCCAAGCCTCTCACAAATTTATTAAAAAAGGGCACTAAATTCGAATGGACATGCTTATGTCAAAATGCTTTTGACCTACTAAAATCAAGCCTTGTTAGTCCACATATTTTACAAATTCCAAATTTTAGCAAGCAATTTATCTTAACATGTGATGCTAGTGATTTTGCAATTGGTTCAGTTCTTTCCCAATCGGTTGATTCATTTGATTTACCAATAGCGTATGCCAGCCGCGTTCTTAACAAAGCGGAACTGAATTATGCTACCATTGAGAAGGAGCTGCTTGCCATAGTATGGTCTGTAAATCACTTTAGGCCTTACTTGTATGGAAACAAGTTTTTAATAGTCACAGATCACAAACCTCTAATATGGCTCTGTAACTTACAAAATCCTTCTTCACGATTGATGCGCTGGAAGATTAAATTGGATGAATTTGATTACGTTATAGTCCATAAGCCAGGATCTCAAAATAAAAATGCAGATGCCTTAAGCAGAATAAAAACTAATATTATATCAAGTAATAATGATAACATGGAATGTAACATTGTGACTCGATCAAAATCACGCGAACACGATAATAGTAGTAACAATAACGTAACCCCTAGATTTGACGAAATAACCATACCATTGTCTTCTATTAACAAAACTAAGCCGATAATAGAAGATTCACCTATTATTGTTGAATTACCTAAACAACAAAAAATTCCTTTGTCCTCTTGTGACCCTCAACATACGGAATCTTTAGAAAATACCGTAGAATCGACTGAAACTAATAAACCCGAATGTTCTACTAATGACCTTATGAAATATGATTTCCTTCATGACACTTATAAGTTCCACGATTCTAATTTCAATGTAAAATATATAACTGATGATCGACAAATTAATCAAATAATCAATGATTTTCATATATCTCCTCTTGGTGGTCATCAGGGTTTCTTTAGAACATATAATCGTATCAAGAGTTTCTTTAAATTTCCGAATATGTATAACAAAATAAAAAATTTCATAACGTCCTGTCAACTTTGCCAATCCAATAAACACTCAAAATATACTAAGGAGCCAATGAAGATAACTACAACATCATCACGAACATTTCAGAAGGTATTTCTAGACATAGTAGGTCCTATGATATCATCTCATAAAAATAATAAATATATGTTAACAATCCAGGATGATTTATCTAAATATTCAGTTGCAAAGGCGATTCCAAACCAAGAAGCTTCAACGGTAGCAAGAACATTCGTAGAAGAATTTGTTTGTATATTTGGTATTCCAGACGAAATTTTAACTGATCAAGGCTCTAATTTTATGAGTTCACTTTTTAAGGAAATTTGCAAATTACTGAAAATCACCAAACTCAATACAACAGCATATCATCCGCAATCGAATGGCTCTCTTGAACGGTTCCACAAAACTTTGGGTGAGTATCTAAGGAATTTCTCACAAAGCGACCCTTTAAATTGGGATATGTGGCTTCCCTATTTTACTTTTTCGTATAATTCCACTCCTCACACTTGTTCGGAATTCATGCCTTACGAATTAGTATTTGGGACTAAGCCTAACATTCCAACTTCTCTTACAAGAGAACCTGAACCTATCTACACTTACGAAGATTATTGTCAAGATCTAAAATACAGGCTTCAAAATTCGTTTACATCAGCCCACAATAATCTTATAAAATCAAAAGAGAATACAAAATTATACTACGACCGATCAGTTAATCCCGTGAAATTTGACAAAGGTGATTTAGTTTTGATCAAAAACGAAACAATAAGGGACAAGCTATCACCATTATGGTTGGGACCTTATGCGATTGAAGATACCCCTTCTGTCGAAAATTCAATTATAAAAATCGGACGTTCATTGAAAACGATTCATAACAACCGGCTTAAACATTTTAAAACTACCTGACATGTCAAATGTAAATAAAAACATGTTTATGAATTAAATAATTTATGTTGGATTAATTAAATAAAAAAATGAAATTTTAAGGAAATATATATGTATGTGTGTACATATTTTTATATACATATGTATATATATTGTGAATATTCGATTAAACAAATAAAAAAAAATAAGGAATAACAATTACTAATAAAAATAATTATATTTCTTAAATTAAATAATTAAATAAAGAAAAAAATATTATATATTATACTTTTATTAATAAAAAAAAAATTCTTAAAATATTGTAGAATTAAGAAAATTAAAATCTTGAAATTATAAAAATTATATTTTTAGTTACTCAAACAAAATCCATAGGATAATGTTTGTCTTATAGGGAGAGATGTGATGGAACACACTAAAATTTAACTTATTGTATTTGTATCTGTTTCCAATCACTCCCACCAATACTTTAATTATGTATTGAGATCGATGATCGATTTTTAGAAAGACAGTCGATTGTGGATATTAAACAAATAAACATGAAATTATAAAAAACGAAAGAAATTAAATTATAATTATAAATAAAAAACCTTTTAAAAAGAACCAAAGTTTAAAAATAGTTTTGTTCCGTGTTTTCTTTTAAATTTGTACTGTGGACTTTTGCTCGGCACACACTACATATATATATATATATATATATATATATATATATATATATATATATATATATATATATATATATATATATATATATATATATATATATATATATATATATATATATATATATATATATATATATATATATATATATATATATATATATATATATATATATATATATATATATATATATATATATATATATATATATATATATATATATATATATATATATATATATATATATATATATATATATATATATATATATATATATATATATATATATATATATATATATATATATATATATATATATATATATATATATATATCAATATTATCAATTACTTGCAAATAGTGATTTAAGTTCACCAATCATGTTCACTCATTCATGTTTCAACTGTTGTGAGGTGCAGTTCGAAATATAACCTAATTTTAAATAAAGTTGCAAAAAATTAAATATTCATAAATAAAATATATCATAGAATAATCTAACGTTGGTTAATTGTAAATATTCTTTAAATAATTAGTGTTGCATAAATATTAAAGTTTTTGATTTTATTTTTGTTAAAAAGTGATCAAAAAAATAATAAAGAAAACAAAAAATCTTAAAAATAACGTGAAACTTTTAATTTAATTACGGTACAGTTTCTTTATGTGAAAAAAATAAAAAAATGTCGTTTTGCAGTAAATGTCATCAACCCATTAAACGCAATGAAATCCATGCAAATATTGATTGCAAAACTTGTGGCCATCTGTATCACAGTAATTGTGTTGGTTTGAATCAACAAAAAGTAGTATCGCTTAAAAACAATAAAGATCCATGGTGGTGCTCATCTTGTGATCCATTAAAGCTGATGGATCAAAAGCTTAATAATGACAATGGATCTTTGTGTGCTACTCAATCATCTTCGTCAAAAACTCAAACGATTACGACGTCACCAATTTCCGCTAATCAACATGTTACATCAAAACATAATACATTTGTTAAACCTACAAAAGATAATTACTCTCAAAATAAAGCAATTGGTGATGATAATATAAATAGCGGTATTAATGATGATAATAATGTTTTCGATTTTGCTTTGGAAGATCAAAACAACATTACAATTGATAAACTTTATGTTTATTTAAAAAATCGATTTGATGATTTAATGCCTACCGTAAAAATGGTTAAAACTTTGTTATTTGAAAATAGTCAACTAAAAACCACAGTCAATAGTTTGGAAAAACGGATTGAACAATTAGAGCAAAATGCATTAGATAAGTCAATTGAGTTAGTTGGGGTTCCAGTGACAAAAGATGAAAATATAGAGGAAAATGTTTGTAAAATTTTGAATCAAAGTTTTGGTAGTGTGTGCTCTTCAGATAACATTGATGTGTGTTTTAGAACAAAATCTTTTTCACCTGACAAGCCGGGTAAAATAATTGTTAAATTCAATAAATCATCATTCAAAAAACTAGTGATGGACAAAGTTAGAAAAACAAAAACTGTAATAAAAGCCAACAAACTTTTTAATTGTAGTCATAACATGAAAATATATATTAATGAATGCGTTACCAATTTTCGTAGAAGCTTATATAGAGAGGCCAAAACTAAACAAAAGGAATTGAAATTTGATTACTGCTGGATGAGAAGTTCTAGGATTATGATGAGAAAACAGGAAGGAGGAAAAATCATTCATATTAATACATTTGAGGACCTACAAAAATTGTGAAAGTTTTTTATTTTATATTAAATTTTTTTATTAAAATGAGCTTAAATTACTCTGAAAATTGTAGATTAGGTCATAATAATAGTCTTTTTTCTCCTTTTAGTGTCAGTTCGAATCGTACAAATATTAGTAATAGTATGCCCAATTGGATTATACATCAAAACATACGCAGCATTCGCTGTAACTTAGATGAATTCTTATGCCATCTGGATAGTTTCGAACTAAAGCCATCTCTTATATTTTTAAGTGAAATTTTTATCAAAAGTGACGAAATTCAGAACTATGATAACATCTTTGATTATAAGCTTTATGCCAATTGTAATACCTTCAACAAAAATGCGGGTGTTGCAGTGTATATGCATAGTCTGCTAAATGGTAATGTAGAAAATTTATCTTTTGTTAGCGCCGATGGAATTAAAGTTACTTGCCGTCTGAATAATGAGGATTTTACTATAATTTGTTTTTATAGATTGCACGAGTATAACCAAAACATATTTGTGACCGAATTGTCTAATTATCTTGAACATGTTAGGGATAAAAATTTAATTATCTTAGGCGATGTAAATATAGACATTTTGTCTAATAAAACTGAAAACGATGAATACAAGCTTGTAATGGCTTCAAATGGATTAATTTCATTGGTAAATGAATACACAAGAGTAACAAATATTCATAGGCCTACGTGTCTTGATCATGTTTTCGCTAGACAGACATTAAGCAGAAGACATACATTAAAAACTAAAGTCATAAACTTTGATATCACTGACCATTTCTCTACTTCATTGAGCATAGAATATAATTTTAAAGATAACAATGTTATTGAAGATTCACCCATTTTTCAAAAAAAAATTAATTATAATGAGCTTAACAAAGGTTTAGCATTCGAAGACTGGGCACCTGTGATGAATTCAATTAACGTAAACGAAGCATATAATTTTTTTGTAGATATACTACAAAAACATATTGCCTCGTGCACTCACTCTTTTGCTCTAAAGAAGAAATGTCTCAAGCTGAAAGAGTGGATCTCAGACGGATTGTGTGTTTTAATCAATTTGAAAAATTCCATTGGTAAAAAATGCAAGATCCATCCACATAATGCACAACTTAAAGTTAGGTATGAGAAATTAAAAAACCAAGTGAAACAGAAAATTAAGACTGAAAAAAATAATTACTATACTGTTTTATTTAACAAACACAAAAATAACCCGAAAGGACAATGGAAAACCGTTAAAAGAATAACAGGTGATGACATAAAGAATAAGAAAGAGCCATTGATAATTGAAACCGCTTTTAATCAGCCTGAAAAGGATGTTCATAAAGTTGCTAATATGTTCAATGAGTATTTTGTTTTAATTCCACATGAACTTAAAACCAGACACATACAAAATTTCAACCATACTGAAGAGGAAAAAAATGAATTATTATTTTCCAATAATATGGAAACTGAAAGTTTTTTTGTTGATCTTACTTGTCCTGATGAAGTCATGTACTTTATTAATAAGTTAAAAAATACATATAGCTGCGGATTCGATAATATTTCTAACTATACGACTAAACAAATAAGTCCGTTCATTGTTACACCATTGGCACATATATTTAACTTGAGTTTGAGTCAAGGAATATTTCCAGATAACATGAAAGAAGCTATAGTTCTCCCAGTATTTAAGAGTGGAGACAAATCTGACATGTCAAATTACAGACCTATTTCGTTGCTGCCTGTTTTCTCAAAACTATTGGAAAAAATTGTTAAACATCGTATGTTATCTTATCTTAAAAAGACAGGTTTTATATCTAAATTGCAGTTTGGTTATCAAGAAAAACTGAATACTGAAGATGCTCTGCTCAATTTTCTGACTAACATATACCTTAATGAGGAGGATAAAGTCACAGGCGTCTTTATAGATATTAAAAAAGCTTTTGACACAGTCGACCACAGCCTTCTGGTGGAAAAACTGAAAAAAGCTGGATTCAGAGGGCTAATTTTGGATTGGTTAATTTCATATTTGAACAAAAGAGTTCAAAAAGTGAAAATTGGAGATACTTTTAGTACATATAAAGACGTTAGTGTTGGTGTTCCACAGGGTTCTGTTTTGGGACCAATTCTTTTCTTAATTTATATCAATTCGTTATGTAATTTAGCTTTGCAAGGCAAAATCA
>OY856187.1:285966895-286086183 GCA_963693315.1 Diogma glabrata | reverse complement strand
ATATATATATATATATATATATATATATATATATATATATATATATATATATATATATATATATATATATATATATATATATATATATATATATATATATATATATATATATATATATATATATATATATATATATATATATATATATATATATATATATATATATATATATATATATATATATATATATATATATATATATATATATATATATATAGACATCTAAAAAGGAAATGCAGAGTTCAAGCGCTATCGAATATCGATTTGAAATATAAAAATCGTATCACAAAAAACTTCCAACATGGGATTTTTGTTTGGATCAGTCCTTTCCGGTTACAAAAAGAATTTTGTAATCCAATTATGTAAAAAAAACCGACTTCACGAATTCAATTTGCGTTTAATGCAAGTCGAAACATTTAACTTTTAGACCGCGTCTCCAAGTTTAAATAATTCTTTTAGTTTTTGTAAATAATCACGGACCGAACTTTTGTTTTAGATTTTTCAAAACTAATAAATCACTAACTTTTTTTTGATTTTAAATTAAATAATTTTATTGCAATTTTTTTTTTTTTTTTTTTTTTTTTCTTTATTCAACAAAATTTTTCTTTTTTTTTTCAATATTAAATAACATAGTTCCTTATTAAATAAATAAAAAATAATTATTATTACTCATAATTATGAGTTCGTAATTACTAATTAATATTGATTTATTTAATTTTTATATTGATTTATTTAATTCAACTCATTTAATATATATTAATTAATTTCTTTTTTATACCGTTACGTAGACTGAGACGTCTTTTGCAACTAATGTGTATGATAAAAATAAAATTTATACAATTTGAAGTTAAAGATAAAAAATTGACTGATAGAATTAAAGAATAATAAACAATACGATCAAATTTATGAGTTATTAATTAACAATTAAAATTGATCAATTTAATTTTTAATATTGATTTATTTAATCTATAATATTGATTTATTTAATTCAATTCATTTAAAATATATATAATTACTGATACAGTTAAAGAATATATATACAATACGATCAAATTTATGGGTTATGCAGATATAACATTTTTCTTTCACTTTAGGATAAATTATTATAATTATAACTAAGCGCATACAAACATGCTAGGTTAGAGCTTGTGATTAAGGAACATAGGTGACGCAGCGATTCAGAATTAAAAAAAAAAAAAAAAAACGTATATGTTAATATTGGTAAAATTCCTTGAGTGCTACCTTGAATTTAAATAAAGATGGTTCATTTTTAATACGTTTAGGTAATTTATTGAACTCGTTGAGTCCCTTAAAAAGAATATTATGCGAGCTCATGCTGGTTCTAAAATGGTTCACAAGAAAATGCGAACGTCTTCTGGTATCATGTTCATGTCGGTCTAAGATACGTTCCAAAACAAACGAGTTCTTTATTTTATTGTGAACAACCTTATGAATCAAGACAACGAGTTCACATGCTATTATTTCTGGAAACGCAGAGAAATCTTTATGATTGCTAAATAAAGTGCGAGTTGAGAATCTACGAGGCAACAGTAAAATATGTTTAATAGCGCGTTTTTGTAAGACGAAAAGTTCATTAATCTTGTATTGGGAACAACCACTCCATATTGGGTTTAAGTAGGTTAAATGGGAGAGAATGTAGGAATTATAAATTAGTTTTAAAATTTTGCGCGGTATAAAATGTTTTATTCTGCTTAAAGTAAATATGTAAGGCAAAATACATTTTTTGATTTTGTTGATATGTTCATCCCACTTCAATCTAAAATCAATCAAGAGTCCTAAGTATCTTGCACTATTTACAAATTCTAGTCTCACATTCTTGTATGTGATACTAAGGAGAGGATCAGTACTATTATTTAACAATTCTGAGCTGGTATTATATAAAATTATTTTAGACTTTCTAGCATTTAAGGATAGAAGATTTATATCAAACCAAGTCTCTATTTGCTTAATATCACTCTGCAAATGTGAAAAGATGACATCCTTCGACACATGAGCATACTTCAGTACTGCGTCATCTGCATACAATTGCACAGCTCCATGTAGAGGTAGGCAACACAGGTCATTAATAAACACGTTGAACAAGATTGGACCCAGAATAGAACCTTGTGGAACACCTTTGTCAACGGAAAGAAAAGAGCTTAAGGTTTGGTCAATTTGTACAGCTTGTGTTCTACCAGTCAAGTAGTCTTTAAATAATTTCAATTGTAGCTGTGTGAAACCCAAGCGTGCTAGTTTTCTTAGCAAACGTTCATGGTTAACCGTGTCGAAAGCCTTTTGAATGTCAAGGAACAGATTGGCTACAAGGTTTTTTTTGTCAAGGTTTTCAGAGATATAGTTAGTAAGTTCCATACAGGCCGCTGTGGTATTAGCATCACATGTAAAACCAAATTGATGTGCAGAAATAATTTTATTCTCAACTAAAAATACAATTAGACGACCAAGCAAAACTTTTTCAAAAATCTTTGAGATTGATGGCAAGATAGAGATAGGGCGATAATTAGTTGGAAGTAGTTTATTACCGTCTTTATAAACTGGGGTGACTTTTGATTCTTTTAGGCAATCTGGAAACTCACCATCAGCTAATGAATTATTGATTAATTTAGAGATTACTGGCGATAATCTTGCATTAAAATGTTTCAAGAATTTCGTAGAAATACCATCCAATCCAGTAGCAGCGCCAGCATTAAGACTTTCAATGATGCAAGTGGCTTCTTCAGGACTCGTGTTGGTTAAGCTAAAAGGATGCTGAATATTGTAATTCAAATTGACGCATGAAGGGTCAGATTGAGTATCATTGCTCCGGATTGAAGGTATATCTCCAACTGATATAAAATGTTCATTAAAAGTACTGGCAATAGTAATTGGATCAGAGATTAGTTGGCCGTTAGATTGCAAGGTTATTTGTTGTTTATTTTTTTTTGATTTGTGGAAAACGACTTCCCTAATAACTTCCCAATATCTTTTCGGATTAGTAACCGACTCTTTAAATTTTTTTCCGTAGTAATTCAGTTTGAGATTCCGACGTAATTTATTAACCATATTTGTGTATTCGTGATATTTGAATAAAACATAAGAATTACTGGGGTATTTTTGCTTTAAGCGAAAAAATTTTTTTCTTTGTTTAAAAATAGATTGTAGCTCTTCCGTTATCCACGGCTGGTTGGAAGTTACTTTATGTCTTAATGGAATTTTTTTTTTTTTTTTGGCAATTTCAACTTTAAGTTTTTGAACTAAGTCATTAAAACCTGAGGAATTATCAAGATCTACCCAGAATCCATTATTTCTATCTATGGCTTCATAGTCAAGAATCTCATAATGAGAAGGGTTTTCAATATTCGAAAATGATCGATTAAAATTAAAATTGAGCGCAACCAGACAATGATCACCGCAGTTTCGCCCCTGAATATCCTCAACTGAAAAGTTGAAATTCAGGTTTAAAACATCTGTAATAATATGGTCTATGATTGTAGATATAGTATTAGAGATTCTTGTTGGGAAGCTTACATCGACCTTATTGAGTATAGAGAAACCATTAGCAGTTATCAATTCATGATAAGCCTGTATTGTACGATCATTTTCATTTAATAAATTAAGGTTGAAATCTCCAATGATGAAACAGTTTTTCATTTTTGGTATAAGTATATCAAGAAAAGTTAAAAAATTATTGTCGCTCAATTGAGTGGAACGATACATACCAATAATGTTCAAGTTTAGTTGAACAACTTTGACTATTACCAGTTGTATAGAATCGTCAAACTTCGATTTCAATTCAGCATTGAAGTCATCACCAAAATCCAAATTAATTTGGGTTGATGATAGCTTATTACTAATATAAACACTGACACCTCCTCCTCTACCAAGAGTACACAAATTTGACCTATTTGCATGATACACGTTATAACCCTCAATATTAAAGAACTTGTTCTCATCCTCATACAGCCACGTTTCTGCCAAAACTACTATATGTATTGTTGCTCCAAGTGAATTTAATAAATTAACAACTTCGTCATATTTATTACGAATACTTCGCACATTCAAGTAAGCAACATTAACGGCATTACTGTTGTTTGCGTAAAATGTTCTGGTGTGATATTCAATTGAAATTTGGTCATCCATACTAAATAAATTTTAATTCCGTACTCTCAGAAGACAACTAATAGACCAAAATACATAGATATTACGACAGCTGATCGATAAAACAAAAAAAAAAAAATTTTCACGTTTGTTACAATCACAAGCTCAAAAAGCAAAACGGACAATTATATGTATAGATGATAGGTATGTATATATAAATATATGTGTATATATTATACCAACAATTTAAATTTCCAGAGATCGAAAGGTGAAAAAATGTGTTATATTATTTAACTGCTTGGCACTCCTAATTTAGATTAACTAAAGTAAATTAAAATTAGATATAAATTAAATCAAATTAAATGGTTAGTAATTATCAATAAGATAAATTAAATTTCTCACAGTTCTTCAATTTCAGTTCTTCAAAAAAATTAGATAGCGTAGCGTAGTTTGAGGTCTATGACTATAGTTATTATTTTTCCTTATCATTTCCATCGTATGCAATACCATCTTGCACATAGATTGTTTTGTTTTTTAAAAATAAGTCGTGATCTTTTATTCTGCGATCTATATCAGCTTGTGAATTGATTATTATTGGCGGTAACTGTTTCTGTGTATTTTTAGAAGTAAGTCGAATATACAGATTATTGTTTGAGAACCAGGTAGCACAGATGATGTTTTGATTTTTTAGTTTTCGACAGTAGGTATACAGGTCAGCATAATACTTCAATAGTCTATGTCCAATAAATAGTTTTTTTTGTTCATTTTCAAATTCGGGAATAACTTGCTTGACGAAAATTGGACCAATGTCTCGAACCAGTTGCATAAATCTTGTTTTAAGCATAGTTGATTTAAATTTAACAATAATTTGAACATGTTTGACCTCTTCTCCATCGTTTTGAACAGCAATAGATTTGGAATAACTTTTATCTACACTTGAGATATCATACTTTAGAAAATTGCAGATGTTGTTCATAAATTCATTGGCACTAATATTTTTTGGTGCTCCCAGTATTACAATATCATCACTAAGATCGTTCTGCTGTAATTTGAAAACTTGCAGTTGAAGATTGAATATTTCCAGATCATGTTTAAGTGAAATTTCACAAAGGTTTTCTACTTTGGCTTTTGTTTTTTTGTGGTCCTCAAAAAGATTGACCAATTTCACATCAAGATTATCAATTTTCTGATTGACATTCATAACTTGCTCATTGACCGCAATTAGTGAGGTTAGAATATCTTTTAGATCTATATCTTTTTTTTTTAGAAGTTCTTTCATAGTGTCACACGCACTGGTAGATTTACTTCTGGTGTTTGTAGGTGACATAATTTCCGATTACAATATCAATAATTATTAAAAAGATGAAACTAAACCACAAAATTTATACAACAGTAATTGACACGATGGTCTATGAAATTGACACTTGAACGTTAATTTTATACTGTATTTATTATTTATTCACATATGATAGTATATAATAAATTAATTCAACAAATTTACCGCGTTCACAATAGTAAATATTAAAAGAAAATTAAAAAAAACAAGACTAATAAAGCATACGATTTTTGGTATGATCCTACTCAGTCGCCATCTTTATTTAATAACCGCGGCCTCTAATAACTTTTATTCTTAACATCGAGCGTGGAGCTTTTATAAATTTTTAATTTTCTTGATTTGGGCATTGAACACGAACTAACCAAAATTAAACAAATGTGCTAGCATAAAATAGGATTTTACTTTTTAGAACTAAATAAGACAAAAGTTGATTTATTGCAAGGCCGTCTCTTTCTTTCGTTCTATTATCAAAATGAAAAACTACCCTCTAAGAAAAACGTTACGAAAACGTAAGGAAAGCGAAGTCATATGTTCATACAACACTTCGTAAACGTAACACTAAGGCGAACCGTAAACGTACCGTAGGCGGTAATGTTAGAATAAGAAGAGTGTAGAGAAAATTCCGAGACTTGTGAATGTATTAGTAGTTCGAAAAGAGTTCGCTGACGCTGTTTGTTTACGTAACGTCTAAGCAGTACGAAAACGGTTCGCAAAAAAGTTACGTTTACGGAATGTATGTTTGATATTTAATGTACATATATATTTTAGATTTCAAAAAACAGCTCTCTATTTAAAATGTTTATTTATTATATGTTATATATATTATTTTTTTATTTATATACATATGTATAAAAATTTTTCAAAATATATTCTATTGCTGCTGAATTACCTTTTAGTTTATTTTCGTTGTACCTTGGTTGATGCCTGCAATAAAAATATAACAATTAGAAAATATTTTAGTTTTATAATTTTATTTGTATCAAGCAAATAAACTCACAAAACAAACGAATTTCTAATCTTCCTTTAACCGTTTATTATTTGTTATATCTTACAATTAGTCCAATTGTAAAACACGCCACGCAAAATATCAAAACTACTTTTGGTTAATAAAATTTGACAAGACTCAACATTAAACATGGCAACATTAATAATTAAACAATGTACAATGATTAAACAATGTACATATTATACAAATTTACTAACACAATCATATAATAATTCCTTACGTTTTCAGTTCGAATGCGTTACGTTTTTTCCGAGTACGCTAAATTTCTTAGAGGGTAGTTTTTTGTTGAGGTTTTGAAGCATTCTTGTATAAAAACAATTGTTAAGGCTGTTTTACACGGACCAGTTTTTTGTCCAGAAAAGTATTCATTTTTGTATCCAGTCAAAAATGGACAGTTTAAGCAAAAAATGAAGCTAACAGGCTGATTCTGACATACCCTCACAGATGTAAAAATAGTCATAGCAAAGACTTTTCTCTTAGCTAAGACAAAAACCTCTTAAATGCGATTCTGTATGTAGTCACAACTGTGAGATGTCAAAAAAAACCTCTTACTTAAGACCATCAAACATGGTCATCTTAAGCATCACAATTTAACGTTTCATATTTTTTTATTGGAATTCTTGTATGAAAAATTATATTAATAAAGAATAAAATAATAATTATGAATTATTTATGTAATTCTTATAAAATTTATAATATTTATCTATATTGTATCAAAATTATTGAATAAAATATATATTGTTAATGATTTTGAATAAAATGGCGATTGAAGATTTTATATTTGCACTGTCAAAGTTTGGTGTCTCATGTTGTTTTATTTGTGCAAATTTTATATAAACTTTAAGAAAAAACTATATTTTTTTTTCACAAATCTATTGCAAAATAAATAATAATAATCAATATATTATATGGTATAATTTTATGTTAATTGTACATAAATTAATAAAATATATTTCAAGATTGATGTTCAATCAATAAAATGGCGGTTGAATATTTTCACAAACAAAAATTATTAATATCTTTAAAAATTTTCTAAAACATAATTTTGATTTTTATAAAAAATTATTATACAATATACCATAATTCTTAATAATAATTTATATGGTATTTTAATTTGTATTTAAATTATTTAAAAAGAAAATATGACATTTTATAATAATTTTGTTTATAAAATTAGCCGTTTGAAAGATCTCCAAAATATATTTGTAGTTATTATGAGGTTTTTTATGACAACGTTCACAGAATCGCAATTAAGATATTCCTCTTAAAAAATTGTCATAACAAAAATAATCATAGCTAAGACCTCTTAACTCAGAATCAGCCTGTAGTTCTAATTTATTTTCAGTTTCATATTCATTTTATGCGCAGTAGCCGTCTGCACAGCTGTAGCCTAATGAAAAATGGACATACATCCAGTTTCTGAGCAAAAAATAGAGCATGCTCTATTTTTTCTTCATTTTTACAACAGTTTATGCGACGATTTATTATTACGATTTATTACGATTTATTATTTATTTTACCTTCGTAGAATTTATTTTATCTTCGTAGAATTTATTTTACCTTCGTAGAATAAAACAAAAATGAATTTATTTTATTTATTTATTTTATTTTATTTATTTTATTATGAATTTATTTTTGTTTTTATGTATTCTTTTTTATTTAATTTTTGAAGTTTTTCTAATTAAAAATAATGGAAATTTAAAAATCAATAGCGCATTTTTTGTGCTGTTTTAATTTTACACATTTTTCTACCACGCAATTAGAAAAATCTAGCTTTTTAGCGTTACCCGGGATTTCCCGGGATCCCGGGAATTTAATATTTTTTGTCCCGGCTTCCCGGGATTTGAATTTCTACGGGAAATGAGAAACCCTAATTTAAACACACTTCGTACAAGGCTTTTATTAAACCTGGATTACTTTTTTCTATCACATATTTACGTATACAAGGCTTACAATTTTTTAACAAATGCAATGTATGTTTGTGTGCCTTGAGACGATACATTCCTTTTTAATTGCGATATCAGTTTAGATTGCGCATAACATTCTTGAAAGTCTTTAAGAAAAATATCAGAGCGGAATCGAAATAAATCGTTGCACGATTGTGTGAAATTCATGAACAAATAACCAAAAGGTTAAACGGACACCTCTTTATATACTGTTACAAACTCCTTAACATTATCAGGATAAATCTGTCTAGCAAGCGGGTAAATTTGAGATCTATCCCGTGGGTTATTAAACAATACTAAATATTTGCAGTTTTGCAAATGTTTCTGCAAAATTTTTCTTGATGAAAAACATTTTGTGTAATTAATATAACCGATATATTTCGGTGATGTGAGCTTTTAGTAAATAATTTACAAACGTTTTTAGTATACGCCTCGGTCAATAAATCGCCCAAGATAATCAATGTGTTATCCAGGTTATCAAAATTTGTAGGCACGTTGTCAAATACTTCAACAACTTTGAAATCAAAATCATTTAAAAAAACCGAATCAGTTTCACCATTACACCAAATTAGTTTCCTTACACCATGAATCTGCGGTAGGAGCTTTAATACAAACGTTGTCTTACCCGAAGATGACGGGCCAGAAACCTGCATGGTAAAAGGTTGTTCCAACTTGAACATATTTCAAAACAAATGATCTTTACCATTTTCAACTAGTATTTATACCTTTTTTTTTGTTTTCTTGCAAAACTTTACCACTTTATCTTGTAAATTTACCCCAGCAAATCACCTTTACATTACTTATCTTTGAATAGTTTATTTGATAAAAATCAAAAGGGAAACAAAAGTGTTATATCTTTGCAATTATATAGTTTTTAAGTTGAAATAAAATATTTTTCTTTTATCACCATAGCTGTTTTCCTCTTTTCCTCGATTTTTAAACATAATTAAAAACGTCTAAAAAAAATACAAAATCTCTTTCAACGTAGCCAAAAAAAACAATATGAAATCACACTACACATTACTAACAAAAAAAAATATATGAATCTCAAAAGAATTCCTAAAACAAAACAATTATATAAAAATCACACTAACGTCATTACAAACAAACAAAAATATATTTTAAAACATCTGATCAAGAATTTCAGCTGCAACGCGAATAAACTTTAAAAACAAGGAAGTAAATTAAATTACCACACATCACAAGACTTCGTAAAAAGATAATTCTTATGAAATCTTTTACACAAAAAATACTACAACGCAAAAAAAAATTATTTACATATACTCTTTTTCACTTCCAAAACATCTGACCAAGAAAAAATCACACTATCCAACATCGATAACACTAGTTTACAAATTTTGAACTTTTTTGTCTCCCTGAATAAAACCCAACTTTTCTTATGGATTTTGACCTTCTGAACACGAATATCATATTCATTTTTTTTGGTTAGCTCTTGTTCTTGAGATATTCACGAAAAACTAGTTTTTTCGGTGATCAAAAATGTTGTTTCGGTTTTTGGATCTCATATTTTACAAAACAAACAAATTAAATATATTAATAAAACAAGTGCATAATAAATATGCCAACAAACACTTTGAGTTATATTTTGTAAAAATCCGTTAAGGATTCTGGAAGTTACAGTCGAAAAAAGTTGAAAAAATACGAAAAATTCACGTTTTTTTCAAATTTTTCCATTTTCAACACCATAAATTTTGAACAAATAAAGACACTAATTTTTTTAAATTTTTTGGCGCCTATATAAGCTTCAATTTTCTTTCTTTTAAGGTAAAAGATACGAATATTGGTGCAGTTTGCACCAGCACCAAGTTATTGAAGTTTTCCAAAAAAAGTCAAAACTCAAATTTTGGAAAAAAAATTTAACTATAAGAATAATTTAAACTCTGCAACATAATTGATTTATATATAGGTTGTTTTCGTATTAGATCTAGCTCCTCCTACTTCGGGATTATTTTAGGAGTTGGAAAATATCAGTTAGTTGATTATGAAATGTCTTTTTTTGACAAAAGTTGTATTTTATTTGTATATGATTTTTCTCGAAACTGAGATTTTTATTGTGAAATTTTTTGACATGATCTAGCTCCTTCCACCTCGGACTTATTTTAGGAGTTGGCAAATATCAGTTAGTTGATTATGAAATGTCTTTTTTTTTTACAAAAGTAGTATTTTATTTTTATATGATTTTTCTTGAAATTGAGATTTTTATTGTGAAATTTTTTGACATGATCTAGCTCCTTCCACCTCGGACTTATTTTAGGAGTTGGAAAATATCAGTTAGTTGATTATGAAATGCTTTTTTTTTTACAAAAGATGCATTTTATTTTTATATGGTTTTTCTCGAAATTGAGATTTTTTTGTGAAGTTTTTTGACATGATCTAGCTCCTCCCACCTCGGATTTATTTTAGGAGTTGGAAAATATCAGTTAGTAATGAAGATAGGCAGTACTTATAAATGTGGTGATATTTTTAGCAGTATGTATTATGTTACTTCCACAAATAAAACAAAATAAATTTGGGCTATTTTTACACTTGAAACTTCTTGACGACGCCATTTAAATAAACTTGAACTTACACTTTACTAATAATTTATGTTGCTTTGCTTATAGCTGCCTATCACTATTGATTTATTGATTTTTAAAAACAATACACTATTTAAAATTTATATTTGTAATATTTTTTTCGTTTTTAATTAATATTTTCACTTGAATGTTTGAAATTAAATTTATCCTCAGAGAGATTATATTTGCAACTAATCATACGACAACTATCTACTTAAAAAGAAATTAAACTAATTAAACAAAAGTTGGCAAAACCGAAAAACTATTAAGAAGGAGAAGTAAATGCTTTCTTAAATTAAACTTAAAATGATCATAAACGTAAGGAGTAACACAAGGTGGGTGGTGATAGAAAAAAATTTACATTATCAAAAAACCAAAAACAGAAAAGAAACAAACCTTATAGGTATTAATAGACGTAAATAGGGGCTTAACTTTATGGTGCTTGAACTAACATAAATAGTTCTGATGTTATGATGTTTTGCCTCTCCTCACAATTCATTATCTTTTGTTTATATTTTTCTATATACGTCTCATATCGATCCAATTCACAACTTCGAAAACAAAAATGGAAATTATAGTTTACTATTTTAAAATAATTCTTTACTGATGTTTGAGAACGACTGAACATTCAAAACTATTATTTATGGCACAATAAATTAAGTAAAAAACTATTTTTTCCAAATTTTGAGTTTTGACTTTTTTTGGGAAAACTTGAATAACTTGGTGCAAACTACACCAATATTCGTATCTTTTAGCTTAAAAGAAAGAAATTGAAGCTTTTATAGGCCAAGAAATTTAAAAAAATTGGTGTCCTTATTTGTTCAAAATTTATGGTGTTGAAAATGGAAAAATTTAAAAAAAACGTGAATTTTTCATATTTTTTCAACTTTTTCGACTGTAACTTCCAGAATCCTTAACGGATTTTTACAAAATATAACTCAAAATGTTTGTTGGCATATTTACTATGCATTTGTTTTATTAATATATTTAATTTGTTTGTTTTGTAAAATATGAGATCCAAAAACCGAAACAACATTTTTGATCACCAAAAAATTTGGTTTTTCGTGAATATCTCAAAAACAAGAGCTAACCAAAAAAAATGAATATGATATTCGTGTTCAGGAGGTCCAAATCCATAAGAAAAGTTGGGTTTTATTTCGGGAGATTTTTTTTGTAAACAAGTGTAATCTAGCGGGATAGTTCTTATCAAATCTTATTTAACAAACAGAAAAACTACAGATTATAACAACAACAAAACCGCTGTTTAAAAAAAATACAAAGTCTCTTTAAACGTAGCCGAAAAAAATACAATATAAAATCACACTACACATTACTAACAAAAAAAAAATAAATGAATCCCAAAAGAATTCCTAAAAAAAAACAATTAAATAAAAATCACACTAACGTCATTACAAAAACAAATATATATCTTAAAACATCTGATCAAGAATTTCAGCTGCAATGAGAATAATCCAGTGGCGAAGCGTCGATATAGACACACTAGACAGTGTCTACCCAAATAAAATATAAATATGAAATTTTGTTTTTATATTGTTCGCGTATGGTCGACTTAATACTATTTTGTCAAACGTTCAAAGAAAATGAGAAGTTTTAATACAATATAAACATTTTTAATACTATATATAATAGTATATTCTTCAACGATGCCGAAAACAACATATTTTGAAACGAGAGGACGGTTTACCAGCCGAGGCGATAGCCGAGGTTGGTAATGGTCGCCAGATTCAAAATATGATTTTCGGCGAGTAGAAGACTGTACTTTTTCTACTACTTTTTTAAAAATTATTACTAATTATTAATCATTTTCATTTATAATAACGTACAATTCACATTTCAAAACATACACTGTTACAAATTAAAATTTTTAAATGTATATTTATATTTCTGCTATTAAAAAATAGATGACTCAACATGATATGAATAAATTATCCAATTTCTATGTCATAAAGAAAACCGTCTATAGTTACAAGTCTGATTGTTTTTAAAAAAAAATCGTGATCTTTATACATATGTATATGTACATTAACATTATAGTTATTCATGTTGTTATATTTTATTCTATTTACACTGCAAAATCCTACATTTTCATTCTATTTGCTCTATAAAGTCTTTAAAATCATTAAATAACACATCTTTGAAGCTTCATTGTTTTTTTAATTTCGCGTCTAGTAGGCTTATACAACTAAAGACGGTTTGATCATAAACAAAATCAAATTTAAAAATTTTATTATTATTTCTAAAATAAAAATCAGTTTTGATTTAGTTTTTGTATGGGTTGACGTTACGTTAATTTTTGATATTTTTAAAAACAACCTAAATTATTTTACGTAAAATAAATCTTTTTTTTCGTTTTTGTTAAATACAATATAAATAGTTTTTTTAAAAAATATCTTAACACCAACTGTTTGTTATCATACTATTTAAAAAGGATATATGAATATTATATATTTAACTATTATTATTTCTACATTTTTAATGTATATTGTCCGTAAATAATTCAAAAATAAATTAACCTCATCTTCCTAAGAGAGATAAATTAACACTAAAAAAATTATTTTATTCAATCAATTGATTCACTTAGCGGGTGCTCTAGGATGGTTTATTTTAGTTTAGAAATTGGAAGATAGATGGCTTTTAAAAAATTACTTTCGTCACTATAGTTACGAAAGTTATTTGTAAAGGTTTTTTTATCACTGGTGACGAAAAAGAAATTTTCGATGCAATGAACAAACATCGAAAGCAGATTTTTTATGTTGGGTAGTAGAAAAAATATTTTATTTCTTATTCTTGTGAATAATATAAAGTGTATGCAGAAAAAACATAAACATTTTGATATTTAATACAATTAGAACAAAAACAATTCAACTATGTTTCTGAAACTTACATGCAAACGTTTCCCAGTTTCTCCTACAAACAAAGAAAAACGTTTTTCTCACAGTAGACGTTTCAAATTATGACTACTGTAACAAGCAATAGCAACAACAACAAATTTTCAATGTTTGTTCCTTCTTGGATAGACAGTTTTGTTTATGTCTATTTCTGTTTATATATTTGGTTTCGTCATATTATTTCGATTTTTTTAAGGAAAAACAATTAAATAATATCAAAATAAAGGAGAATGTTGTTGATTTTTGAATTGACATAAATACTGAAATACTGTTGATGAAATCAAATGGCAGTAATTTACAATTTATGATACACATAATCGATTAAATTTTTAATATTTCAAAAGTCCAAATGATTTCTTTATTCATTGCTCAACAACTAAATTTAGTCTTAGTATAATACTTTTTACGCGCAACTTATCAGCGTATCATAGGTTCTTTTATCGATCTCCTAAACGTTTGGAAGCTCTTAGGGAGAGACGAATTACACTCCCTCGCTTAAGTGAGACTATATGTAATTACTACATCGAAAAAATACAAACAGCATAATATAAGGTGCAATTAGAAATTGATAAACGTCTTAACATTTTTAGTTAAATGATAATTGTTTTAATTATTTAATTAAGTTGGGATTAAAATTTATAATCGAATTTCCCTCGACCCTCGACCCTAGAAAATCCCTCAAGCAAGTGGAGTTCCTAGTTGCTCGTGGCGGACAAAATCTAGAAAACCGCTGGAGCGATTTAAAAAACTTTGTTTTTCTAAAAATAGGTTAACTTAACGGAAAGAGCCGAAAGGACTATATGTTCGATAGCTGTACCGGAAGTGTGTCAAAAAAATCATGAAGTGTGACAAAACACGAAAATTTGCATATTTTTTGCTAAAGAAACAATAATTTTAAGCGATAATGAGTAGTAACGTTTAATGTCAAGAAATATTGATGATCGACATCTGTATTTAAGACAAAAAACTTGATTATTGTATTATAAGTGTGTCACAAAAATACCGTTAAGTGTGTCAAAAAATGATTTTCATATATTTTGTTTCCCAATTTTTTTGAGAAACATATTACGGGAATCATTTTTGACTGCATAGAACATATAAAACAAAAGTAATTATTCGGATGAATGATATGTCACTGAACATTAAATTTGACATAAACTGTGTCAAAAAAATCGTTAAGTGTGTCAAAAAAAATGATTTTCGTTTATTTGAACCAACTATTTTGTTAAACAAAATTAATTTTTTGTATGACATGATATGTAATAGAACATGAAATTGGACATGGAATATGATTCTTTCCAGTTGCAACTCCTCCCAATTTATAGGAACAGTCGCAAATACCAAGTTGTTGCAGATTAAATGTCTTTTTTTTTAACAAAAATTGTAATTATTAGAGAGATGTTTCGTGAGTAATTTTTTGTGTGACTCCAGATTCCACGACTTCTGAATAACAGGAACAGTTTGTAAATAAATTTGAATTTTTGATTATGTTATAATTTTTGCAATATTTTTGGAATTTTGAAATTTCAGTCTTTGATTTTAGATTAATTTTTGGAATATTTTTAGAATTTTGAAAAAGGTTCAATCTCTAATATTGTTATAATTTTTGCAATATTTTTGGCATTTTGGAAAAAGTTTGAATTTTTGATTTTGTTATAATTATTGCAATATTTTGAGAATTTTCGCATTATTTTTAGAATTTTGAAGTTAATTTCAATTTTTGATTTTTTAATAATTCTTAGAATATTTTTGGAATTTTGAAAAAGTTTAAATTTTGATTTTTTTATAATTTTTGGAATATTTTTAGAATTTTGAAAAAGTTGTACTCGTACTTTTATTTGTGTTTTACAAAGAAATTTATGTTTAATATGCATCGCTGTCCAAAAGTAAAAACAATGTCCTCATAAAAGCCTTTCACCGAAAACTATAAAAAAACACCTTAACACAGACGAAGTCTTGCTATCTCAAAGCCTTGAGATTCCATGTTTATTCCTTTTATAGCGAGGTAGTTAAATTATTAACTCTTTTTTTAACAATTTCAATGACCACAGTTTTTTATATGAGAGATTTGACAGTACTTTGAAACACATGCGCCTCGATTCGCGAACTCCACATACGTCCAAAAACATTCGCTTTACGTCCTTTCATCATATTGTACTATAATTGGTTTATACTGGAATATTAATAAAACTTTTGAATCTGCCTAGTTTCAGAAGCACGCTTCGCCACTATAATCTTTAAAAACAAGGAAGCAAATTAAATTACCACACATCACAAGATTTCGTAAAAAGATAATTCTTATGAAATGTTTTACACAAAAAATACTGCAACGCAAAAATCACACTAATCACTCTCACACTTTTTTGTGTGAGAAATATCTTTCTTACTATAACCAGGCCAGGCCTAACCAGGCCAGATCGCCCGGCTAAAGCCGAACTCGCCCGGCTTTTTTTTGGTGCAACTTGGCTGAAAAATCGCCCGGTTCGGACGCCCGGATTTCTAAACAAAAACCGGAAATCGCCCGGATTTTTCCAACATTTTTTCATTGAAAAAAAAATATATATATAATATTAATTCGTTTTATAGTCAAAATTTCAATAATCTGTATCTTTCTTATTCAAATATGTTTCACATGTTAAATCGTGTTATTTTCAATGTTTCATATGAAAATATATAAACAATTGACATCATTTCAACGTCTTATAATTTATATATTGTGCTCTCGTTCGTTCAATGGTTTACTGCAAATCTTGGAGTTTGGTTTAGTTATCCCAGCGGCCGATACGACAACTGAGCGCGTATTTTCTCACATCAATGACGTTTGGACAAAAGAAAAAGGCAAATTGACACTGGAAAACGTTCGGGCACAATTGATGGTAAAATTCAACTGGAAGGAGACATGTCCAGAGTTTTATACAAAAATAAAAGAAGATGCTGGTTTTCTCCAAAAAGTTGCTGGAAGTGAAAAATACAAAATGAGAGCTGATAGATTGTTTGGTACTCAAGAGAGTGGACAGTCATCGACTTCGATGGAGATTGATTGAATACAATGTTGAAAATTTAAGCATAGAACTCTTTCTGTAATAAACAGAATTAAAAATATTATTAACAGAATATATTTCAACATTTCAAAGCAATAAAGAGTTTTCAAAGGTTGTTTATGAAAAAACATAGTCTTTTTATTTTCTTCTTTTCTGTGCGATTTTTAAAAATTTTGTATTTCGCCCGGATTTCGCCCGGCTTTTCAAATGGAAATTTTGACACTTGTCGCCCGGATTTTGCCCGGATTTATAAATAAACCGCCCGGATTTTCCGGCCCGGAATACCTCCAAAAAAAATCTGGCAAGCTTACTATAACAAAACTGTTATCTAAAAAAATACAAACTCTCCTTCAACGTAGCCAAAAGAAAAACAACATAAAATCACACTACACATTACTAACAAAAAAAAATATATGAATCTCAAAAGAATTCCTAAAACAAAACAATTTAATAAAAATCACACTAACGGCGGACTAACGTCATATTTTTTTTACTACAAACTGTCTACTAATTCAAATCATATTTTTTTAACGACTGTCATAGAAAATAATGTTTTCTATCTATCATTTTAAAACAGAAAGTTGGCTTTTGCTGTTTAGCGTGCATTTTTTAATTTTTTCTGCTCTAATGCAGAAAGTAAAACAAAAGACATAATAGACAAAGACATAATATTAAATAATTTATAACATATTATGAATTATTTTTTATTTAAAAATTATTTTTATTTAAAGATTATTAATTTAAATTTTTAGCTTGACGTTCGTTCGATATGTTTTTTAAACAAAAACTAAATAATATAAATGCCTCCTTAGCAACGCATATCTTACTTAAAAAAATATTGTTTTTTAAATATTAAAATTATGATTTAAGCTTTTTTAATAATAAACAAATATGTCGGCAGTCGTTAAAAAAATAGTATGTATACTTTGAGCAGAAAGTAACATTGCTGCTCTGACATGATTGCTGGTTTCGGCTACGCCTCAACCAGCAACTTTCATGCACGAGCAGCAATGTCGTACTTTCTGCTCTTAATATACAATGTACTATTTATCCGTCAAATTTTTTGTTTCATATTAGGATAATTCATAGAAAACAGAAACATAATCGAAATAATAAAACACCAACAAAGATTTAAATTAAAATGATTATTTACATATACTCTTTTTCACTTCCAAAACATCTGGCCAAGAAAAAATCACACTATCCAACAAAGAATTCCTAAAACAAAACAATTAAATAAAAATCACACTAACGTCGTAAGTAACAAACTCGTAAGACATCTGATCAACACTGTTTTCCTCTTGTTTTTTCCTCATCGTTTTCCATATCACACTATTAAAATAATTTTTTCATATCACACTAGAAGAAAGTGGTTTATCACTTAGTGGAAAAGCGTCGTTTATTGTAATGTTGTTGAATTTTCTGAAGTCGATAACAATTCGATGTCGCTTTTCTTCGTTGGGACTCGGGCGTTTTTTTACTAGCAACAGTGGAGCAGTCCAAGGTGAATGGCTGGGGTTGATTATGTCCCGATCTAGCATTTCCTGAATTTGTTTGTTAATTTCTATTTATTGAAGTTCAGGCAGCCTGTGCATCTTCTGATTTACGGGACAACTGCTAGAATGAATAATAGAAATTTCGTATACTTGATTCATTTGCATTTGTGTTCATAATTGCAGTATTTATTTTTCCGTTTTGTACTTCTACAATCGTATTTGCGATAAACACTCCAGGAATAATTTCTTGATTTTGACAGATCAATTGGCCAGTCATATTTAGTGGAACGACTAATTCGACAATTTTCAATTGTCTAGGTGGGATGGTTATGCTTGATGTTTCGTTTGAAATGCTTTACGTTCTAGGGAAAACTTCAGTTTGATCGAAAATTTCGTTAACCACTGTTTTTTTAAGCACGAAATCTTCGGAACTATTTTGTTTAATTTCGGGTGTGAAATCAATCAATCAAACAGTTAAAACAATCAATTTTAGCATTGTTCCAAAGAAAATCCCTACCGAGAATACCAGAAACGTACATTCTAAAAAGGGATCATCAAAAAAAATTCGTGCCCTGCGAGTCTCCCGACATGGGATTGTTTTGTTCCCATTTTCGTTTTTGGAAACATTCCTGCACAGTGTGGCTTATTTTACCACAAAAATCACATTTAATATTATTGGTGTTAAATTAATGAATTTTACCTCCTTGAGCTAGAATAATTTCGCTGATTTTCTTCTCTCATCCTTGTTCTACATTCAGCTACTAGATGCCCAAGTCTGTTACAAAAATAACATTTAATATTGAGAGGCTGTGATTACTTGTATACTTGATATAACTGTGGTATTATCTCGGGTTCCGTTTTAATCGAATTTTGGTTTAAATTTTCTAAAGTGTGTGTGGAGGTTGTATTATAATTTGTCGATGTGGTTGAAGGTTTGGATGAATTACATTTTGTGAAGATTGTATATTTGGGTTCACTAAGGTTCGCGGTGATTATGAGGGTTGGTAATGGGATAGAATGGGAACAATAGTGATGGTGTATTGCGGATTTAAAAGCTTGGGGATTGTACGTAGCAGGGTAAACATTTTTTGGTAATTGTTACCAGTATACGGTACGTAAAAGAAAGGAGTTATTGTAGCTAAATATTCTCACACATGAGACCTCTCAGGTATGCTTATGGGAATGCAAAGAATGTCTTGTGGCTCGTGAAGATCTACGTAATGGAGGTATTAAGTTATTAATTTCTTTATAGAGCATTTACCGTAGTAGTATCTATAAAACAGTGAAAGTGTTCCAAACACTATTCTATGATGCAGCGAATCCATATCCGATGTTATCATTGGATCATCAATCAATTTTAATGCACGCCTGTGAACTCTGTCGCCAAAATCTCAGGAGGTTTCTGGTACTGCAGCCCATAAATGGCAGTCGAATTCGAAGATCGGTCGTATATATGCTTTATAGATCGTAGTAATTTCCGATGTAGAGAAAAAGCTTTTACAGCGACGTAGGAAACCAAGTCGTTGGGACCCCAATTTTTTCAAACTTTTTCAAAATTCGAAAAATATTCCAAAAATTAGAATAAAATAAAATATTTAAACTTTTTCTAAAATTGAAAATTTTTTCAAAATTCCAAAATTATAATAAAATCAAAAATTAAAAATTTTTCAAAATTCTAAAAATATTGCTAAAATTATTACAAAATCATAAATTAAATCTTTTTCCGAAATTCTTAAAATAATGCAAAAATTATTACAAATTCAAAAATACAAACTCTTTTTCAAAATTCCAAAAATATTCCAAAAATTAGAATAAAATCAAATATTTAAACTTTTTCTAAATTCCGATAATATTCCAAAATTTCTTAAAAATTCAATCCTTTTCCAAAATTCTAAAAATATTGCAAAAATTATTACAAAATCAAAAATTGAAAATGTTTTCAAAATTCCAAAAATTATAATAAATCAAAAATTTTAAATTTTTCAAAATTCTAAAAATATTCCAAAAATTCGTACAAAATCAAAAATTTAAAAATTTTTCCAAAATTCTAAAAATATTGCAAAAAAGTTATTGCAAAATCAAAAATACAAACTTTTTTCAAAATTCCAAAAATATTTCAAAAACTATAACAAATTCAAAAATTTCCATGTCCAATTTCATTTTCAATTACATATACGTCATAAAAACAGCTACATTTTTTTTCCAAAAAATTGACTAAAAAAATAAATGAAATCATTTTTTGACACACTTGACATTAGTTTTTTGACAAACTTATAATGCCATATTTCTCTATAATAATAATAAATTTTCACGTCATACAAACTATTAGTTTTATTTTTTTCTAAAAAAATTGGGTAAAAAATAAATAAAAATCTTTTGACACACTTGACATTTGTTTTGACAAACTTATAATGCCATAATTCTAATAATAGTAATAAAATTTCATTTCAATTAATTTTATTTTTTTCAAAAAAATTGGGTAAAAAAATAAATAAAAATCTTTCTTTTGACACACTTGACAACATTTTTTTGACTAACTTATAATGCAATAAGTTAGTTTTTGCTCTCACATACCAATCCCTACCACCAAGATTTCTCCAAATTTGATGTTCCTACTCGTAATCACTTAAAATGAACGTTTTTAAAGCCAAAAATATGAAAATTTGCTATTTTTGACACACATAATGATTTTTTGACACACTTACGGTACAGTTATCGAACACAGCGTCCTTTTGGACCTGTCCCTTGAGTATACCTATTTTTAGAAAAAAAAATTTTGAAATCCCTCCAGCGGTTTTCCCTGCAGCGTAGGTAATGACGGCGGCCGGCAGACAGACAAACATTTTTTTTTTTGCTTTTTTAGAATCAGTAGATCCTAAAACGTCGAGAAATGCCAAAAAAAGTGGGGGTAAGAATTTCACTTTTGGCTCATGAATGTAATACTTAGGTCTTTCAGACCGAAGTAATAGAGTTTTTTTTCAAGCAATTTATTTAATAGCTATTTATGTATTAAGGGCGTAAAGTAGGTCTTTTTTGCTTGAGAGTCAAATTGTTCAATTGTTGAAACGCGTCAAAATATTATTAAATATAAGATGTTATTAGGATGTTTTTAATAAATTTATTTCAAATAAATTATTATACTTTCGAATTGAAAAAATTCAAACGATCGCATTAGTTACCACAGATTAATTGCTCACAAAATTAAAAATACAAATTGTTGTCAATAATTTATAATAATATCTTTGTGCATGTAATCTAATACGGATCGTAACTCACTACCCTTATTCAAGAGTAGCCTCATAATTATCCACGTTACGATATATGATATAAATAAATATTACGAGTACGATATATCATCTGAAGGGTATTATGGAACTGTTGTTGCTAGTCATATTAAAACTTTAATATTGATATTGCCCTTCTCTTCTCTCTTCTTATCAACAAGGTTATATGGTAGGCTAAAAACTTAAACTAAGAGAAAATGTAATTTATTTTAATTGTACACTGAAAAAAAATAGTTATAATATGTATACAAAATGTTGTTAAATCTACGAATTTGTTAATGAGTTGGCGCTAATAAACGCCATTTATCATTCTTATAAATAGGAGTTTATGAAGTATTGAACAATGTTATCAATTAATAACTACCTATTTATAATATTCACGAATTTATTTATAAATTTTGTTTGAAAATTTTATAATCCTGTTCATACCTTCAGCAATACTTTTATTAAATATATAAACTCACAAAAAATGTACGATTATTTTTTTATAAATGCTGTTTTATAGTATATAGGTGATTCTATTCTAACAGTGATTATTTATGTCCTGTACTGTTTACTCTCACTGGTCATACCAAATATTGTATTCATAAAATTTTTCTATTAATACGATCCTCACCAACATATTTCATCACTTTTTCTGTGTAATATAATTCCCATTCCAGCGAAAACTAACAGTATATCACTTAAATGTCAGTACCGTGTTATGTCCATTTCTAGAATTCATTATTTTTTTTTCACAATAAATGATTCGAACCAATTAACCTATCAATCTTAATGTCTATAATCAAACTTAAAAAAATTGTCAAATGCGGAATTTTGATAACTGAATTTTCAACTAAAAATACTGAAAGTTCAACAATTTAAGATTGCTTTGACTAAATTGACTAAATTTAATTAAAACTAGCGGGATGGGGGTGTAACATTAGGAGTCATGCCAGAACTGCGCATAACGTTAAAAACTAACCAGTTGCCAAGACCTCTGGATAAGGTTTACTGACTCTGAAAACTTACATTAGGCGCTATTTTAAGGTTGTAAAGCTAAACAGTACAATTTAATTGCAGCGGACAAAAATATGTTTTATAGAGCAAAGATCAAAAGAAAAAAAATACAAAAAGATTCTTAAAAATCACAAAAAAAAATATTGCGACGCTGATGCATAGGCTGACTTCACTACAGCTCTGGAAACATAGTGTTCTGGATATATAATTAGCTAATTTCCATCAAATATTTTAATTAAAAGCTAACCAATATTGTAGATTTCGCGTAGTTCTAATTATAAAATATGGAGGGGCTGAAATCTCAAGCTCTGAGATATCAAGACTTCGGTCTGGGTTAAGGATTTTGATATAGTTTTCGGCAACAAAACTTTTATGAGGACATGGTTTTTAGTTTTGGGCAGCGATGAATATCAAACATTACTCTTTGTTAAAGTACAAGTATTCAGAGATAGACACTGTTTAAAAATTTATTACAAAACTAACACGAAACATCAATACGTTGCCGGATAATTGTAATCAAAATTCCAAAAATATTGTTAAATTAAATAAAATCAAACTTTTTCAAAATTCCAAAAATATTCTAAAAATTAGAATAAAATCAAATATTTAAACTTTTTCTAAATTCTGATGATATGCCAAAAATTCTTAAAAATTCGAACTTTTCCAAAATTCTAAAAATATTGCAAAAATTATTACAAAATCAAAAATTAAAACTTTTTTCAAAATTCCAAAAATTATAATAATATCAAAAATTGAAAATTTTTCAAAATTCTAAAAATATTTCAAAAATTCTTACAAAATCAAAAATTAAAACTTTTGCCGAAATTCTAAAAATATTGCAAAAATTATTACAAAATCAAAAATACAAACTTTTTCAAAATTCCAAAAATATTTCAAAAACTACAACAAATTCAAAAATTTCCATGTCCAATTTCATTTTAAATTACATTTACGTCATAAAAACAGCTACATTTTTTTTCCCAAAAAATTGGCTAAAAAATTAAATGAAATCATTTTTTGACACACTTGACATTATTTTTTGACAAACTTATAATGCCATAATTCTCTATAATAATAATAAAATATCATGTCATACGAACTATTAATTTTATTTTTTTCTAAAAAAATTGGGTAAAAAATAAATGAAAACCTTTCTTTTGACACACTTGACAACATTTTTTGACAAACTTATAATGCCATAATTCTCAATAATAATAATAAAATTTCATTTCAAACAAACAATTTATTTTTTTTCCAAAAAATTGGGTAAAAAACTAAATAAAAATCTTTTGACACACTTGACAACATTTTGTTGACAAACTTATAAAGCCATAATTCTCAATAATAATAATAAAATTTCATTTTAAACAAACAATTTTATTTCCAAAAAATTGGGAAAAAAAAATAAAAATCTTTCTTTTGACACACTTGACAACACTTTTTTGACAAACTTATAATGCCATAATTCTCAATAATAATAATAAAACTTCATTTCAAACAAACAATTAATTTTATATTTTTTTTCCAAAAAATTAAGTAAAAAAATAAATAAAAATCTTTCTTTTGACACACTTGACAACTTTTTTTTGACAAACTTATAATGCAATAATCTAGTTTTTGATCTCACATACCAATCCCGACCATCAAGATTTCTCCAAATTCAATGTTCCTACTCGTAATCACTTAAAATGAACGTTTTTTAAGCCAAAAATATGCAAATTTCCTTGTTTTGACACACATAATGATTTTTTTGACACACTTCCGGTACAGTTATCGAACACAGCGTCCTTTCGGACCTGTCCCTTGAGTATACCTATTTTTAGAAAAAAAAATTTTTGAAATCCATCCAGTGGTTTTCCCTGCAGCGTAGGTAATGACGGCCGGCCGGACGGCCGGCCGGCCGGCCGACAGACAGACATACATTTTTTTTTTTTTTGCTTTTTTAGAATCAGGAGGTCCTAAAACGTCGAGAAATGTCAAAAAAAGTGGGGGTAAGAATTTCACTTTGAGCTCATGAATGTAATACTTAGGTCTTTCAGACCGAAGTAAAATATTAAAGAAAGCAGTAGTATTACTAGTATCCCAACAAACATAAATTCTGTTGTACGAGAAAAAAAAATTTGACCGGAAGTGACAAACCAGAACTTGGGATGCAGAACTGTTGTGAACCGTACTAAATGTTTATGTACCAAGTATCATCCAATTCGATTATCAGATACATATGTTATTAAGTTTCCAAAAAAAACAGGTGCTCGGCGAACCCCTACCACGTTCAATATCGCTAAAAAATTAATCAGTTCCTTGCCATACATATTTGAATCTTTTTCCAAGATGTCATCAAAATTCATTCACGAACGAATGTTGTATGCTCCCAACAAACATTGAAACAGTAAACAGGTGTTCGAGAGGCCCCCTACCACTTTGTTCAATATCACTAAAAAGCAGGGTTTCGAACCCGAACCGAACCCGAACCCTGAACCCGCTCCGGATCAAGATTTTTTTTTAAATTATGTGAATCCGAACCCGAACCCCAACCCAATCAAAAACGCGGTTCAGGTTCAAATTTAATATAGGAAATTTAGGAAGTTTGCGTAAGAAATTTCATATTTCGCAGAATTTTTTTTGTTTCAAAATAAATAAGTGATGAAGAAGTTTCAACTTCGAAATCGTCATCGCCTCAACGGCGTAATTAATATCGTGTCAGCCCAAGGATTCGTGCTGGGTACTGACGAGGAAGGTTCGAATACATCAGAAACACGAAAAATGTGAATTGAAATTTTTTTCTGAGAAACTTCAAACCATACCTTTTGAATTGAAAAAATTCCAATTACTTCTTTGTTTAATTGAGTTTAATTGATCTCAAAAATTCTCAATAAATTTAAATTCCCTTAAAGTAGTCTAATATTAATACATATAGGACTACAAATTGACCAAGTGTCAGCCATTGATTTCACATTGATTGGAAACAATCAATAATGACTATACAATCGTGACTTAGGATGTTAATAAGAATGGAAATGTTCCTCATTCTATGAATTCACACAAAGCATTGTCTTGAAATTTAATGCAAAAAATCCCATATAATGTAAATACATTTCCATAATATGGAGTCTAATAACAATGGAAAAATTCAACTTTTTTTTTTTTTAATAAAATGTGTTGTGTAGTAGGAATTACAATATGTGTCACAATAACACATAAAAACCTTTTAAGACCAAGGTCCCACAACAACATACGTTCAAAGGTGTTGATGGACCTAAATCTTTCTTTTTTTGTTTTTTATATTTTTTGGTAAAGAATGGATAACTAAACAAAAAATCCTATCACTGACAAAATATGACATAGGCCAATATTTTATGATAGAATAGAGAAAATAAAAGTAAATTAAAAGGTAAATAGCAAATTTTTACAAAAATTTGCTGAAACGAAACAAAATTGTAGTTGCCAATAACCCAACCGGTTGCATATTCCTTGATCCTGTGACGTTTTGTCTTTCTTGAAGATTAAAGCCCACACATAGTTATATGAAGGCTCGTTTCTTCAAGGAAGTAACAGCGTCTCATCATCAAGGATTATTTCACAGCTAAGATTGAGGGTGCTACCGTTGACTGAATACAGTTTATCCGCCACCACCCCTAAGATGTCACCTTGGCTCCTGATATCTCACTGCTATTGCCAGTGGTATGTGATATCTCACGTTAACTCGTATGCCAATAGCAGGGACTGGAGTGCGCGGGGTTGTCACACCCGTAGATCAAAAATAAAAAATATTTTCAAAACAATAAAAACTGATCCCTCCACTTAAGCAAAAATAAATAAGTGATGAAGAAGTTTCAACTTCGAAATTGTCATCGCCTCAACGGCGTAATCGATAACGTGTCTGCCCAAGGATTCGAGCCTGGCACTGACGAGGAAAGTTCGAATTCATCCGAAACACGAAAAATGTGAATTGGAGTTTTTTCCTGAGAAACCATACCTTTGAATTGAACAAATTCCAATTACTTCTTTACTTACTTGAGTTTAATTGATCTCTAAAATTCTTAATAAAAAAATAATGAATTCATAAGAAAATTCGAAAAAAGTTTTTTTTTGTAACAAATTTGAACCTGAACCCAAACCCGAACCGAACCCGAACCCACTAAATTTTGATGTTTTGAACCCGAAGCTGAACCTGCACCCAAATTTTTTTGGGTTCGAAACACTGCTAAAAAGCTAATCAGTTCCTTGCCATACATATTTGCATCTTTTTCCAAAGTGTCATCAAAATTCATTCACGAACGAATGCTGTATGCTCCCAACAAACATTGAAAAAATGGTAACACAAAAAACAGGTGTTCGGGAGACCCCCCAGCACTTATCCCAATATTGTCCGAAAACTAATCAGTTCTTTGTTATTTAAGTTTCCAACTCTTTTAAAAGTGTCATTAAAATAAATTAATGAATTAAGTCAGTATTTGTATGGTAGACCCCCCGCCAATTTGATCAATGTGTCCCAAAAGATGATAACTATATTTACTTACTAATTGGAACCTTTTTCATAAGTTTCATCATAATCACTTCATTATTGTAGGCTGTAGTGTACATAAAGACACTGAAAAAACTTCAAAAAAGTACAAAAACAAATATTTTACCGGAAGTGAAAAACCAAAAGTTGGGATGCAGAATTGTTGTGAACCGTACTAAATGCTGATGTACCAAGTTTCATCCAATTCGATTATCAGGTATAGATGTTATTGAGCTTTCAAAAAAACAGGTGTATGGGACACCCCCCACCACTTTGTTCACTATCGCTCAAAAACTAATCAGTTCCTTGCCATACATATTTGCTTCTTTTTTCAAAGTGTCATCAAAATTCATTTACGAACGAAGGCTGTATGCTCCCAACAAACATAAAAAACATAGTGGAAAAACCCACCTGTTGTATGGTGGACCCCCCAACCCTTTATCTAATGTGCTTCAAAAGCTGATAAAGTCTTTTTCATGTTACTTGAAAGCTTTTTCCAACATTTCATGACAATCGATCGGTAATTGTAGGCTACAGTAAGGATGAACACCTGAAAAAAAAAACTTTTTAACTGGAAGTGACAAACCGGAAGTTGGTATGCAGAAATATTGGAAATAGTACTAAAACCTTATATACCATGTTTCCATTAGATCATAAGCTGGGATTAAAAGTTATTCAAGATTTAAACTTAAAGGTGTTATAAGACCTCCCGCCATTTTGTCCAAATTTAAAATGAATCCAGATCTTCCATTTTCAAGTGAACCTGTACCATTTACCAAATTTTCATCAAGATCCTATGCAAAAAGGTCACCCACACACAGACGTACACCAAAATTTTTATTGGCTATTTAGATAGAGGATGGTCCAAAACAAAAGAAAAAACAAAATTTGGGGTATGTAAGATTTTTTTTTCACGATAGATTGCACTACTTCACACAATTTAAAATTGTGGTGAAGCAAAAAAAATTAAAAAAATAGTCATTGAAAAATGAATATTACATACTTAATTAAAGCCAACAATCCATGGTCAGAGGTAGCCACCTCAGGCAGAAAAAAAGAATATCTATTATATAATAATTTATATAATAATTATATAATAATTTTTATACAAAGTTTTATTCGGCTTATTATTATACAAAAATTTTTTTATTCTTTATAGCCAATTTCTAATTTTTTAATTTATTTATTAATTAATTACCCTACGTTTCGAACAAATTTCTTGTTCATTTTCAAGGGCTTTCAAATTTACAAAAAAATTAAATGAAATGAAAAAACAAACATTATTATAAACTGAAGGTTTTTTAAAAAGGTGATTTGATGAAAAATAAAAAAAAATGTTTAAAATTAATTTTATAAAATAATATTATCATATGAAGATTATAAAACTTATTTTACACAAAATTAAAAGACCGCATCCCAACAAAATTTGAAACAAATGTTGTTTATAAAGTTTCTTGTGATTGTGGAGAGAGTTATATTGGTCAAACCTAACAATATATTTACGAAAGAGTTAATCAACACATTTATGATGCCAAGAAAAACAATATTAATCAAAATAAAAGTACTTTATCAAATCACTTAAAAGATACGAATCACCAAATAAGCATGAATAATGTTAAAATGGTATCAAAAGAACCAAATTATCGTAAAAGAAGTATTTTAGAAATTATCCAAATTAAAAAGTGTAGAAATTTAAACAAACAAGACGACACAAAATATTTGGAATCATCATATAATATAGTTGAATCGGTCATTTCAAAAACCTCATAAGTCACTCAATTAGAATTTTTCAGAAATCAATAAAAACTGTTTCATACACAAACAAATGAGTTTTAGAGGACTTTTTTATGTTTAATATAGTATTTGAGTGGTGAAAAATGAAAATAGCGAATAACCTTTACAATTTATTAATAGAAATAATGAAAAAAAACTGAAAAACAGTTCTTGACTTATGTTGTTTTAGCAAGAAATAGGGTTAGTGGTATAAAGTTTAAACAAAAAAATCGTAGTAATCATATTTTTTATGGCTTATTATTGAGAATTACACTTAAAAATAATCTTATTAACATTTTACATGTATTAATTTGTCATGTTTTAATATCTTTATGGTACATAGTCATATTGTCCATCATTCTTAATTATGAGTTAATTCATATATAATAGTATAATACGTATATAATTCATATATAATTCATATATAATACGAATCCTCGAAAAGAGGACGAGTGTCATGGGTCCGTACCTGCGGTTCCTTTCGTCCTACGCAGGAATGCAGGAATGCTATCGCTATCGACTTACGTGGTTTTTACCCAGAATACGCATCTCCCTTAAAGGAACCATTTTCTGCAAAAAAAGCATGTTGGTAAAAAATGTGACTTAAGAGGTTTTCGAAATGACCGATTCAGTTATTTTATAAAATTAATTTTAAACATTTTTTTTTTATTTTTCATCAAATCACCCTTTTAAAAAACCTTCAGTTTATAATACATATTACATACGTTTGTTTTTTCATTTTATTTAATATTTTTGTAAATTTGAAAGCCCTTGAAAATGAACAAGAAATTTGTTCGAAACGTAGGGTAATTAATGAATAAATAAATTAAAAAATTAGAAATTGGCTATAAAGAATAAAAGAATTTTTGTATAATAATTTTTATATAAATGGTAAATAAACACATATAAACAGACTGCGAACTAAAATGAGTTCAAGAGGTCTTTAAACGTGAAGATATCATTAAAATGTCGATATCAGAAATCATCCCAAACACAACATCCTATTATATCCGTCAGTTAAAAAATCAGCATTTGTTTAATAGACACCGACCACTCTGTACAAGACACCCAAAAGCTACTTATTGGTAGACCCAAAAGCTACTTATTGCTTTTTTTAAATCTTTGTGGAGTGAAGAGAGTCGAGACTATTGATTCGGGCAAAGCATTCCATGTGTACGATGTGCGCACAAAGAAATCCCTTTGCATTTTACTACTATGACAGTGAGTAATCTCGATAGTCCGACTGCCTGCACAAACCGATTGACGAGTCAAACGGGGAAAAACATATGTCTGAGGCATTATGGACCTGATTTCCTCCGAGCACTGCTGGTGACGATATTTATAAAAAACAACGAGATCAGCAACAGTGCGACGATGTTGTAGGGAATCAAGATTTAATGTAAAATTTCGATCACCAACAATTCGTATAGCACGCTTTTGAACAGAGCCCAAAAGAGATAGGACAGTAACAGATATAACGTCCCAAACTTGACAACAATACTCCATACAGGGACGAATATAGGACTTATAAATGTGGAGTAATTGATGCGAAGTAAAATATTTTTTTTTTATAAATGCTGTTTTATAGTATATAGGTGATTCTATTCTAACAGTGATTATTTATGTCCTGTACTGTTTACTCTCACTGGTCATACCAAATATTGTATTCATAAAATTTTTCTATTAATACGATCCTCACCAACATATTTCATCACTTTTTCTGTGTAATATAATTCCCATTCCAGCGAAAACTAACAGTATATCACTTAAATGTCAGTACCGTTATGTCCATTTCTAGAATTCACCTATAAATTCATTATTTTTTTTCACAATAAATGATTCGAACCAATTAACATATCAATCTTAATGTCTGTAATCAAACTTAAAAAAATTGTCAAATGCGGAATTTTGATAACTGAATTTTCAACTAAAAATACTGAAAGTTCAACAATTTAAGATTGCTTTATACAATAATTGACTAAATTTAATTAAAACTAGCGGGATGGGGGTGTAACATTAGGAGTCATGCCAGAACTGCGCATAACGTTAAAAACTAACCAGTTGCCAAGACCTCTGGATAAGGTTTACTGACTCTGAAAACTTACATTAGGCGCTATTTTAAGGTTGTAAAGCTAAACAGTACAATTTAATTGCAGCGGACAAAAATATGTTTTATAGAGCAAAGATCAAAAGAAAAAAAAATACAAAAAGATTCTTAAAAATCACAAAAAAAAATATTGCGACGCTGATGCATAGGCTGACTTCACTACAGCTCTGGAAACATAGTGTTCTGGATATATAACTAGCTAATTTCCTTCAAATATTTTAATTAAAAGCTAACCAATGTTGTAGATTTCGCGTAGTTCTAATTATAAAAATATTAAAGAAAGCAGTAGTATTACTAGTATCCCAACAAACATAAATTCTGTTGTACGAGAAAAAAAAATTTGACCGGAAGTGACAAACCAGAACTTGGGATGCAGAACTGTTGTGAACCGTACTAAATGTTTATGTACCAAGTATCATCCAATTCGATTATCAGATACATATGTTATTAAGTTTCCAAAAAAAACAGGTGCTCGGCGGACCCCTACCACTTTGTTCAATATCGATAAAAAATTAATCAGTTCCTTGCCATACATATTTGAATCTTTTTCCAAGATGTCATCAAAATTCATTCACGAACGAATGTTTTATGCTCCCAACAAACATTGAAACAGTAAACAGGTGTTCGAGAGGCCCCCTACCACTTTGTTCAATATCACTAAAAAGCAGGGTTTCGAACCCGAACCGAACCCGAACCCTGAACCCGCTCCGGATCAAGATTTTTTTTTAAATTATGTGAATCCGAACCCGAACCCCAACCCAATCAAAAACGCGGTTCAGGTTCAAATTTAATATAGGAAATTTAGGAAGTTTGCGTAAGAAATTTCATATTTCGCAGAATTTTTTTTGTTTCAAAATAAATAAGTGATGAAGAAGTTTCAACTTCGAAATTGTCATCGCCTCAACGGCGTAATTAATATCGTGTCTGCCCAAGGATTCGTGCTGGGTACTGACGAGGAAGGTTCGAATACATCAGAAACACGAAAAATGTGAATTGAAATTTTTTTCTGAGAAACTTCAAACCATACCTTTTGAATTGAAAAAATTCCAATTACTTCTTTGTTTACTTGAGTTTAATTGATCTCAAAAATTCTCAATAAATTTAAATTCCCTTAAAGTAGTCTAATATTAATACATATAGGACTACAAATTGACCAAGTGTCAGCCATTGATTTCACATTGATTGGAAACAATCAATAATGACTATACAATCGTAACTTAGGATGTTAATTAGAATGGAAATGTTGTCTTGTAATTTAATGCAAATGCTAATTTAATGCTAATGTTAAAGTATTGTCTTGAAATTTAATGCAAAAAATCCCATATAATGTAAATACATTTCCATAATATGGAGTCTAATGACAACGGAAAAATTCAATTTTTTTTTTTTTAATAAAATGTGTTGTGTAGTAGGAATTACAATATGTGTCACAATAACACATAAAAACCTTTTAAGACCAAGGTCCCACAACAACATACGTTCAAAGGTGTTGATGGACCTAAATCTTTCTTTTTTTGTTTTTTATATTTTTTGGTAAAGAATGGATAACTAAACAAAAAATCCTATCACTGACAAAATATGACATAGGCCAATATTTTATGATAGAATAGAGAAAATAAAAGTAAATTAAAAAGTAAATAGCAAATTTTTACAAAAAATTGCTGAAACGAAACAAAATTGTAGTTGCCAATAACCCAACCGGTTGCATATTCCTTGATCCTGTGACGTTTTGTCTTTCTTGAAGATTAAAGCCCACACATAGTTATATGAAGGCTCGTTTCTTCAAGGAAGTAACAGCGTCTCATCATCAAGGATTATTTCACAGCTAAGATTGAGGGTGCTACCGTTGACTGAATACAGTTTATCCGCCACCACCCCTAAGATGTCACCTTGGCTACTGATATCTCACTGCTATTGCCAGTGGTATGTGATATCTCACGTTAACTCGTATGCCAATAGCAGGGACTGGAGTGCGCGGGGTTGTCACACCCGTAGATCAAAAATAAAAAATATTTTCAAAACAATAAAAACTGATCCCTCCACTTAAGCAAAAATAAATAAGTGATGAAGAAGTTTCAACTTCGAAATTGTCATCGCCTCAACGGCGTAATCGATAACGTGTCTGCCCAAGGATTCGAGCCTGGCACTGACGAGGAAAGTTCGAATTCATCCGAAACACGAAAAATGTGAATTGGAGTTTTTTCCTGAGAAACCATACCTTTGAATTGAACAAATTCCAATTACTTCTTTACTTACTTGAGTTTAATTGATCTCTAAAATTCTTAATAAAAAAATAATGAATTCATAAGAAAATTCGAAAAAAGTTTTTTTTTGTAACAAATTTGAACCTGAACCCAAACCCGAACCGAACCCGAACCCACTAAATTTTGATGTTTTGAACCCGAAGCTGAACCTGCACCCAAATTTTTTTGGGTTCGAAACACTGCTAAAAAGCTAATCAGTTCCTTGCCATACATATTTGCATCTTTTTCCAAAGTGTCATCAAAATTCATTCACGAACGAATGCTGTATGCTCCCAACAAACATTGAAAAAATGGTAACACAAAAAACAGGTGTTCGGGAGACCCCCCAGCACTTATCCCAATATTGTCCGAAAACTAATCAGTTCTTTGTTATTTAAGTTTCCAACTCTTTTAAAAGTGTCATTAAAATAAATTAATGAATTAAGTCAGTATTTGTATGGTAGACCCCCCGCCAATTTGATCAATGTGTCCCAAAAGATGATAACTATATTTACTTACTAATTGGAACTTTTTCATAAGTTTCATCATAATCACTTCATTATTGTAGGCTGTAGTGTACATAAAGACACTGAAAAAACTTCAAAAAAGTACAAAAAAAAATATTTTACCGGAAGTGAAAAACCGAAAGTTGGGATGCAGAACTGTTGTGAACCGTACTAAATGCTGATGTACCAAGTTTCATCCAATTCGATTATCAGGTATAGATGTTATTGAGCTTTCAAAAAAACAGGTGTATGGGACACCCCCCACCACTTTGTTCACTATCGCTCAAAAACTAATCAGTTCCTTGCCATACATATTTGCTTCTTTTTTCAAAGTGTCATCAAAATTCATTTACGAACGAAGGCTGTATGCTCCCAACAAACATAAAAAACATAGTGGAAAAACCCACCTGTTGTATGGTGGACCCCCCAACCCTTTATCTAATGTGCTTCAAAAGCTGATAAAGTCTTTTTCATGTTACTTGAAAGCTTTTTCCAACATTTCATGACAATCGATTGGTAATTGTAGGCTACAGTAAGGATGAACACCTGAAAAAAAAAACTTTTTAACTGGAAGTGACAAACCGGAAGTTGGTATGCAGAAATATTGGAAATAGTACTAAAACCTTATATACCATGTTTCCATTAGATCATAAGCTGGGATTAAAAGTTATTCAAGATTTAAACTTAAAGGTGTTATAAGACCTCCCGCCATTTTGTCCAAATTTGAAATGAATCCAGATCTTCCATTTTCAAGTGAACCTGTACCATTTACCAAATTTTCATCAAGATCCTATGCAAAAAGGTCACCCACACACAGACGTACACCAAAATTTTTATTGGCTATTTAGATAGAGGATGGTCCAAAACAAAAGAAAAAACAAAATTTGGGGTATGTAAGATTTTTTTTTCACGATAGATTGCATTACTTCACACAATTTAAAATTGTGGTGAAGCAAAAAAAATTAAAAAAATAGTCATTGAAAAATGAATATTACATACTTAATTAAAGCCAACAATCCATGGTCAGAGGTAGCCACCTCAGGCAGAAAAAAAGAATATCTATTATATAATAATTTATATAATAATTATATAATAATTTTTATACAAAGTTTTATTCGGCTTATTATTATACAAAAATTTTTTTATTCTTTATAGCCAATTTCTAATTTTTTAATTTATTTATTAATTAATTACCCTACGTTTCGAACAAATTTCTTGTTCATTTTCAAGGGCTTTCAAATTTACAAAAAAATTAAATGAAATGAAAAAACAAACATTATTATAAACTGAAGGTTTTTTAAAAAGGTGATTTGATGAAAAATAAAAAAAAATGTTTAAAATTAATTTTATAAAATAATATTATCATATGAAGATTATAAAACTTATTTTACACAAAATTAAAAGACCGCATCCCAACAAAATTTGAAACAAATGTTGTTTATAAAGTTTCTTGTGATTGTGGAGAGAGTTATATTGGTCAAACCTAACAATATATTTACGAAAGAGTTAATCAACACATTTATGATGCCAAGAAAAACAATATTAATCAAAATAAAAGTACTTTATCAAATCACTTAAAAGATACGAATCACCAAATAAGCATGAATAATGTTAAAATGGTATCAAAAGAACCAAATTATCGTAAAAGAAGTATTTTAGAAATTATCCAAATTAAAAAGTGTAGAAATTTAAACAAACAAGACGACACAAAATATTTGGAATCATCATATAATATAGTTGAATCGGTCATTTCAAAAACCTCATAAGTCACTCAATTAGAATTTTTCAGAAATCAATAAAAACTGTTTCATACACAAACAAATGAGTTTTAGAGGACTTTTTTATGTTTAATATAGTATTTGAGTGGTGAAAAATGAAAATAGCGAATAACCTTTACAATTTATTAATAGAAATAATGAAAAAAAACTGAAAAACAGTTCTTGACTTATGTTGTTTTAGCAAGAAATAGGGTTAGTGGTATAAAGTTTAAACAAAAAAATCGTAGTAATCATATTTTTTATGGCTTATTATTGAGAATTACACTTAAAAATAATCTTATTAACATTTTACATGTATTAATTTGTCATGTTTTAATATCTTTATGGTACATAGTCATATTGTCCATCATTCTTAATTATGAGTTAATTCATATATAATAGTATAATACGTATATAATTCATATATAATTCATATATAATACGAATCCTCGAAAAGAGGACGAGTGTCATGGGTCCGTACCTGCGGTTCCTTTCGTCCTACGCAGGAATGCAGGAATGCTATCGCTATCGACTTACGTGGTTTTTACCCAGAATACGCATCTCCCTTAAAGGAACCATTTTCTGCAAAAAAAGCATGTTGGTAAAAAATGTGACTTAAGAGGTTTTCGAAATGACCGATTCAGTTATTTTATAAAATTAATTTTAAACATTTTTTTTTTATTTTTCATCAAATCACCCTTTTAAAAAACCTTCAGTTTATAATACATATTACATACGTTTGTTTTTTCATTTTATTTAATATTTTTGTAAATTTGAAAGCCCTTGAAAATGAACAAGAAATTTGTTCGAAACGTAGGGTAATTAATGAATAAATAAATTAAACAATTAGAAATTGGCTATAAAGAATAAAAGAATTTTTGTATAATAATTTTTATATAAATGGTAAATAAACACATATAAACAGACTGCGAACTAAAATGAGTTCAAGAGGTCTTTAAACGTGAAGATATCATTAAAATGTCGATATCAGAAATCATCCCAAACACAACTAGTGATTGCAAATTACCCGATTTCAAATTACCCGGTTACTCGATTAGTATTTTTCAAATTACCCGGATTACCCGGATAACCCGGGTAGTTATAAAAAAATTAAAAGATGAAAAACAATAAAAAAAACCTCACAGTAGTAAACTAAAAATTGATCATTTTTTAATTGTAAAATAATATTTCAAAAATATTAAAGCATTTAGGGTAGCTGCACTTATCCGATTTCGTATTTTCTTTGTTAAATTCCTGCAGTAGAAAAAACCCGCTCCGATAAAGTGGATGTTGGCTTCACCGTCAATAACGATTGATTTAAATTTTCATTTCGGTTTCCTTTATTTACATACAACATTTACATACAACATTTTCAGCTCTTTATCAACTGTAGTACCCCTGTTATCTATAGTAGATCTTGTGTAAACAGCAACACATTTTTGTAGTTGTAAATTTTCAATATTATAATTAGCCGCATCATTATCCGATTTGATTTTTCATTGCTGACGTATTTTCCCATTTAGTTGAAATTATTTGTGCGCATCCAACTACGTGGCACCGAGACTTATCTGATGACATTTTCTTGAACTGGTCCCAAGCTTTCGATGACACTTATTTTAATTATTAGCTTAAACCTTAAATAAAAACTTTACATAATATATTTACCGTGTCTATTTTAAACTAAATATAAACAAATAACCAATGAAGATCCTTAATTTTTTATGACTTAATTTTAATTTTAATAAGAACTAAAATTCCATAAATTTTGTTATGTGTTCTTCGTCGTTTTTCTGTTGTTTTCGTAATCCAAACAATAATAATTAACTAGAGGGCAGTTTAATGTTTACGGATGTGGTTGGTTTAATGTTTATGGACATATTGCAATTTGTATGGTTAGAATAGAATCATTTATCAACAACTAGCATAAAGAATAATTCAAATTTGCAAAAAGAGAATGAGTTGAATTTTATTTTGTAAATTTTATTGAGAAAAACTAGACCTTTTGTTGTTCGGGTACCCGACCAAAATATCCGGATATTAAATACCCGAAAAATCTTCCTAGATACCCGGGTATCCGGGTACCCGGATACCAAGATTGCAAACACTAAACACAACATCCTATTATATCCGTCAGTTAAAAAATCAGCATTTGTTTAATAGACACCGACCACTCTGTACAAGACACCCAAAAGCTACTTATTGGTAGACCCAAAAGCTACTTATTGCTTTTTTTAAATCTTTGTGGAGTGAAGAGAGTCGAGACTATTGATTCGGGCAAAGCATTCCATGTGTACCATGTGCGCACAAAGAAATCCCTTTGCATTTTACTACTATGACAGTGAGTAATCTCGATAGTCCGACTGCCTGCACAAACCGATTGACGAGTCAAACGGGGAAAAACATATGTCTGAGGCATTATGGACCTGATTTCCTCCGAGCACTGCTGGTGACGATATTTATAAAAAACAACGAGATCAGCAACAGTGCGACGATGTTGTAGGGAATCAAGATTTAATGTAAAATTTCGATCACCAACAATTCGTATAGCACGCTTTTGAACAGAGCCCAAAAGAGATAGGACAGTAACAGATATAACGTCCCAAACTTGACAACAATACTCCATACAGGGACGAATATAGGACTTATAAATGTGGAGTAATTGATGCGAAGTAAAATATTTTTTTTTTATAAATGCTGTTTTATAGTATATAGGTGATTCTATTCTAACAGTGATTATTTATGTCCTGTACTGTTTACTCTCACTGGTCATACCAAATATTGTATTCATAAAATTTTTCTATTAATACGATCCTCACCAACATATTTCATCACTTTTTCTGTGTAATATAATTCCCATTCCAGCGAAAACTAACAGTATATCACTTAAATGTCAGTACCGTTATGTCCATTTCTAGAATTCACCTATAAATTCATTATTTTTTTTCACAATAAATGATTCGAACCAATTAACCTATCAATCTTAATGTCTGTAATCAAACTTAAAAAAATTGTCAAATGCGGAATTTTGATAACTGAATTTTCAACTAAAAATACTGAAAGTTCAACAATTTAAGATTGCTTTATACAATAATTGACTAAATTTAATTAAAACTAGCGGGATGGGGGTGTAACATTAGGAGTCATGCCAGAACTGCGCATAACGTTAAAAACTAACCAGTTGCCAAGACCTCTGGATAAGGTTTACTGACTCTGAAAACTTACATTAGGCGCTATTTTAAGGTTGTAAAGCTAAACAGTACAATTTAATTGCAGCGGACAAAAATATGTTTTATAGAGCAAAGATCAAAAGAAAAAAAAATACAAAAAGATTCTTAAAAATCACAAAAAAAAATATTGCGACGCTGATGCATAGGCTGACTTCACTACAGCTCTGGAAACATAGTGTTCTGGATATATAATTAGCTAATTTCCATCAAATATTTTAATTAAAAGCTAACCAATGTTGTAGATTTCGCGTAGTTCTAATTATAAAAATATTAAAGAAAGCAGTAGTATTACTAGTATCCCAACAAACATAAATTCTGTTGTACGAGAAAAAAAAATTTGACCGGAAGTGACAAACCAGAACTTGGGATGCAGAACTGTTGTGAACCGTACTAAATGTTTATGTACCAAGTATCATCCAATTCGATTATCAGATACATATGTTATTAAGTTTCCAAAAAAAACAGGTGCTCGGCGGGCCCCTACCACTTTGTTCAATATCGCTAAAAAATTAATCAGTTCCTTGCCATACATATTTGAATCTTTTTCCAAGATGTCATCAAAATTCATTCACGAACGAATGTTTTATGCTCCCAACAAACATTGAAACAGTAAACAGGTGTTCGAGAGGCCCCCTACCACTTTGTTCAATATCACTAAAAAGCAGGGTTTCGAACCCGAACCGAACCCGAACCCTGAACCCGCTCCGGATCAAGATTTTTTTTTAAATTATGTGAATCCGAACCCGAACCCCAACCCAATCAAAAACGCGGTTCAGGTTCAAATTTAATATAGGAAATTTAGGAAGTTTGCGTAAGAAATTTCATATTTCGCAGAATTTTTTTTGTTTCAAAATAAATAAGTGATGAAGAAGTTTCAACTTCGAAATTGTCATCGCCTCAACGGCGTAATTAATATCGTGTCTGCCCAAGGATTCGTGCTGGGTACTGACGAGGAAGGTTCGAATACATCAGAAACACGAAAAATGTGAATTGAAATTTTTTTCTGAGAAACTTCAAACCATACCTTTTGAATTGAAAAAATTCCAATTACTTCTTTGTTTACTTGAGTTTAATTGATCTCAAAAATTCTCAATAAATTTAAATTCCCTTAAAGTAGTCTAATATTAATACATATAGGACTACAAATTGACCAAGTGTCAGCCATTGATTTCACATTGATTGGAAACAATCAATAATGACTATACAATCGTAACTTAGGATGTTAATTAGAATGGAAATGTTGTCTTGTAATTTAATGCAAATGCTAATTTAATGCTAATGTTAAAGTATTGTCTTGAAATTTAATGCAAAAAATCCCATATAATGTAAATACATTTCCATAATATGGAGTCTAATGACAACGGAAAAATTCAATTTTTTTTTTTTTAATAAAATGTGTTGTGTAGTAGGAATTACAATATGTGTCACAATAACACATAAAAACCTTTTAAGACCAAGGTCCCACAACAACATACGTTCAAAGGTGTTGATGGACCTAAATCTTTCTTTTTTTGTTTTTTATATTTTTTGGTAAAGAATGGATAACTAAACAAAAAATCCTATCACTGACAAAATATGACATAGGCCAATATTTTATGATAGAATAGAGAAAATAAAAGTAAATTAAAAAGTAAATAGCAAATTTTTACAAAAATTTGCTGAAACGAAACAAAACTGTAGTTGCCAATAACCCAACCGGTTGCATATTCCTTGATCTTGTGACGTTTTGTCTTTCTTGAAGATTAAAGCCCACACATAGTTATATGAAGGCTCGTTTCTTCAAGGAAGTAACAGCGTCTCATCATCAAGGATTATTTCACAGCTAAGATTGAGGGTGCTACCGTTGACTGAATACAGTTTATCCGCCACCACCCCTAAGATGTCACCTTGGCTAGTGATATCTCACTGCTATTGCCAGTGGTATGTGATATCTCACGTTAACTCGTATGCCAATAGCAGGGACTGAAGTGCGCGGGGTTGTCACACCCGTAGATCAAAAATAAAAAATATTTTCAAAACAATAAAAACTGATCCCTCCACTTAAGCAAAAATAAATAAGTGATGAAGAAGTTTCAACTTCGAAATTGTCATCGCCTCAACGGCGTAATCGATAACGTGTCTGCCCAAGGATTCGAGCCTGGCACTGACGAGGAAAGTTCGAATGCATCCGAAACACGAAAAATGTGAATTGGAGTTTTTTCCTGAGAAACCATACCTTTGAATTGAACAAATTCCAATTACTTCTTTACTTACTTGAGTTTAATTGATCTCTAAAATTCTTAATAAAAAAATAATGAATTCATAAGAAAATTCGAAAAAATGTTTTTTTTGTAACAAATTTGAACCTGAACCTAAACCCGAACCGAACCCGAACCCACTAAATTTTGAGGTATTGAACCCGAAGCTGAACCTGCACCCAAATTTTTTTGGGTTCGAAACACTGCTAAAAAGCTAATCAGTTCCTTGCCATACATATTTGCATCTTTTTCCAAAGTGTCATCAAAATTCATTCACGAACGAATGCTGTATGCTCCCAACAAACATTGAAAAAATGGTAACACAAAAAACAGGTGTTCGGGAGACCCCCGGCACTTATCCCAATATTGTCCAAAAACTAATCAGTTCCTTGTTATTTAAGTTTCCAACTCTTTTAAAAGTGTCATTAAAATAAATTAATGAATGAAGTCAGTATTTGTATGGTAGATCCCCGCCACTTTGATCAATGTGTCCCAAAAGATGATAACTATATTTACTTACTAATTGGAACCTTTTTCATAAGTTTCATCATAATCACTTCATTATTGTAGGCTGTAGTGTACATAAAGACACTGAAAAAACTTCAAAAAAGTACAAAAAAAAATATTTTACCGGAAGTGAAAAACCGAAAGTTGGGATGCAGAACTGTTGTGAACCGTACTAAATGCTGATGTACCAAGTTTCATCCAATTTGATTATCAGGTATAGATGTTATTGAGCTTTCAAAAAAACAGGTGTATGGGACACCCCCCACCACTTTGTTCACTATCGCTCAAAAACTAATCAGTTCCTTGCCATACATATTTGCTTCTTTTTTCAAAGTGTCATCAAAATTCATTTACTAACGAAGGCTGTATGCTCCCAACAAACATAAAAAACATAGTGGAAAAACCCACCTGTTGTATGGTGGACCCCCCAACCCTTTATCTAATGTGCTTCAAAAGCTGATAAAGTCTTTCTCATGTTACTTGAAAGCTTTTTCCAACATTTCATGACAATCGATCGGTAATTGTAGGCTACAGTAAGGATGAACACCTGAAAAAAAAACTTTTTAACTGGAATTGACAAATTGGAAGTTGGTATGCAGAAATATTGGAAACAGTACTAAAACCTTATATACCATGTTTCCGTTAGATCATAAGCTGGGATTAAAAGTTATTCAAGATTTAAACTTAAAGGTGTTATAAGACCTCCCGCCATTTTGTCCAAATTTGAAATGAATCCAGATCTTCCATTTTCAAGTGAACCTGTACCACTTACCAAATTTTCATCAAGATCCTATGCAAAAAGGTCACCCACACACCCACACACAGACGTACACCAAAATTTTTATTGGCTATTAGATAGAGGATGGTCCAAAACAAAAGAAAAAACAAAATTTGGGGTATGTAAGATTTTTTTTCACGATAGTTTGCATTACTTCACACAATTTAAAATTGTGGTGAAGCAAAAAATAATTAAAAAAATAGTCATTGAAAAATGAATATTACATACTCAATTAAAGCCAACAATCCATGGTCAGAGGTAGCCAATTTCTAATTTTTTTAATTTATTTATTAATTAATTACCCTACGTTTCGAACAAATTTCTTGTTCATTTTCAAGGGCTTTCAAATTTACAAAAAAATTAAATGAAATGAAAAAACAAACATTATTATAAACTGAAGGTTTTTTAAAAAGGTGATTTGATGAAAAATAAAAAAAAATGTTTAAAATTAATTTTATAAAATAATATTATCATATGAAGATTATAAAACTTATTTTACACAAAATTAAAAGACCGCATCCCAACAAAATTTGAAACAAATGTTGTTTATAAAGTTTCTTGTGATTGTGGAGAGAGTTATATTGGTCAAACCTAACAATATATTTACGAAAGAGTTAATCAACACATTTATGATGCCAAGAAAAACAATATTAATCAAAATAAAAGTACTTTATCAAATCACTTAAAAGATACGAATCACCAAATAAGCATGAATAATGTTAAAATGGTATCAAAAGAACCAAATTATCGTAAAAGAAGTATTTTAGAAATTATCCAAATTAAAAAGTGTAGAAATTTAAACAAACAAGACGACACAAAATATTTGGAATCATCATATAATAATGTTATTTTATAAAATTAATTTTAAACATTTTTTTTTATTTTTCATCAAATCACCTTTTTAAAAAACCTTCAGTTTATAATACATACGTTTGTTTTTTCATATTATTTAATATTTTTGTAAATTTGAAAGCCCGTGAAAATGAACAAGAAATTTGTTCGAAACGTAGGGTAATTAATGAATAAATAAATTAAAAAATTAGAAATTGGCTATAAAGAATAAAAGAATTGTTGTATAATAATTTTTATATAAATGGTAAATAAACGCATATAAACAGACTGCGAACTAAAATAAGTTCAAGAGGTCTTTAAACGTGAAGATATCATTAAAATGTCGATATCAGAAATCATCCCAAACACAACATCCTATTATATCCGTCAGTTAAAAAATCAGCATTTGTTTAATAGACACCGACCACTCTGTACAAGACACCCAAAAGCTACTTATTGGTGGACCCAAAAGCTACGTATTGCTTTTTTTAAATCTTTGTGGAGTGAAGAGAGTCGAGACTATTGATTCGGGCAAAGCATTCCATGTGTACGATGTGAGCACAAAGAAATCCCTTTGCATTTTACTACTATGACAGTGAGTAATCTCGATAGTCCGACTGCCTGCACAAACCGATTGACGAGTCAAACGGGGAAAAACATATGTCTGAGGCATTATCGACCTGATTTCCTCCGAGCACTGCTGGTGACGATATTTATAAAAAACAACGAGATCAGCAACAGTGCGACGATGTTGTAGGGAATCAAGATTTAATGTTAAATTTCGATCACCAACAATTCGTATAGCACGCTTTTGAACAGAGTCCAAAAGAGATAGGACAGTAACAGATATAACGTCCCAAACTTGACAACAATACTCCATACAGGGACGAATATAGGACTTATAAATGTGGAGTAATTGATGCGAAGTAAAATATTTTTTACATCTATTGAGGAGGCCGAGTTTTTTTGACGCGCTCTTTGCCATGGCCATTATATGATCGTTCCAGAGTAAGTCATTGGATATTGTGACTCCCAATAAACGAATGCTTTCACATTCGTCTATTTGGTCGTCACACATATTAATTGAAATATCGTTGGGAAACTCGGTCTTTGATCTGGAAACAATTAATAGCTGTGTTTTGGTGGAATCAAAATTGACCAAATTTTTGTCACCCCAATCGGCGACTTTTTTTAGGTCCTCGTTTACATTTATGGCAGTGTCTCTCCGGGCGGAATTTATTCGTTCATGCATTTTACCCTTTGAAGATAGGGCGACGAATGACTTGTGCAGTGTACTATTATATGCAAAACTAATTATAGGGTTGCTGGTGATTTTCCACTGTGTAATAGGTCTGGACTCCCGGTTGTGCCGGTTGGGATAGGCTTGGATGTCCTATCTTCTTCCAGGTTCCTATTCACTTTTTACACTAAAATTTGGTATACAAAAACTCTTACCTGGTTAATCGAAAACCACTGAAAGATTCTTTTAACTTTGAAACTGACACAATCTTTTATTGATTTTGTTCTTTTAGGGTTTTATTTTTTGTATAAGATTTTCTTGTAATTTAGGTTTTTTATACAACACAATTAATCTTTTGATAAAGATTTTTAATAATGATTTTAATGATTTTGCTAAAACACAAATCTTTTGATAAAGATTTTCAATAATGATTTTAATGATTTTTCTTAAACACAAATCTTATGGTAAAGATTTTCAATAATGATTTTAATGATTTTTCTTAAACACAAATCTTATGGTAAAGATTTTCAATAATGATTTTAATGATTTTTCTAAAACACAAATCTTTTGATAAAGATTTTCAATAATGATTTTAATGATTTTTTTTAAACACAAATCCTATGGTAAAGATTTTCAATAATGATTTTAATGATTTTTCTAAAACACCAATCTTTTCATAAAGATTTTCAATTATGATTTTTCTACGACACTTTTCACAATTTTTTTTCTAACACTTAGGTTGTTAATTCCGGCAACCTTACTTCACGCGACGACCGAGGAACTTTTTATTAAAACTGACTGACTTGACTGGGTTCGGGGCCCAAAGGGTTTGGACCCCCGAAAGCTAAGTCGTTATCACGTTCGCGGGTTAAATTCAACTGTACTGACGCTTCGCTAGATTTTCCGTTGGTTTTTATAATAAAAGCTAAGTTTGATTAACCAATCAAAACTTTTGATTTAATTAATTTTATTTTCTATTAAAAATGTAGTATTTGCTATTTCTTTTTAAGTAAACATAATTTTTATAGTTTTACTAAATGTTATCGGATTTCGTAACTTCCGTTTTATCGAATAAGTATTTTTTAATTTAATAGTTATATGAATTTTTTGTATAAAATAAGTTTTGATGAGAATATCGTTTAATGAGTTTATTTTATTAAAATTTGCTTATCGATGAAGTTTGTTTAATTAGATATTTTTGTTGTAATGTGGAAATATCTATGGTTTCAACTTTGTTGCTTGGAATGTTTCCTTCGAATTCGTGGGATTCGCTTAGGTTGTGATTTAGTATGAAAATTCTTTTGTATCCAAACTTTGTTGCTAAGTTAATTTGTTGAAGTTATGAATTTTGCTTAAGTTAAGCTTTTTTGTATTAGGTTAAATATTTCTGAATATTGTGAAATATTTTAAATAGAGTTTTTAGAAATTATTTGGATGATTTCTTAGTATTATGAAATGATTAGTTTTGTGGTGAAATTGAGTTTGGAATATATTTTGTTGATATACATGATATCAATGATTTAATACAATGTTTGGATGAGAATAGGGTTTTGGGTGTTATATGGGATTAGATGTTGTGTCATTTAGATGAAAAGTAGGGGTTTTTGGTGTTGTATGTGATTAGATTTGGTTTGGATATGCGTGATTTAAGCTTTATTGAGTAGTTTGGAGATCTATTGCTTTATACGTATATTCCTAGTTTAGGAATACTACAACTGTTCGTTGATATAAATTAAAAATAAAGAGGGAAATAAAACTAAGCCTTGGGGTACACCAGCGGTTATTAATTTAGACTCAAAAGAAAAGCCATCTATAGATACCGAGATGTATCGGTTAGACAGAAAATTTTGAATCAACTTCACGACTGCGGGATGAAAACCGTACGCAACGAGCTTATTGATCAAGTTGGCATGCCAGATTCGATCAAATGCTTTTGAGATGTCAAATGCGATCACGTACGTTTCACCACCTTTCTCAAGTATGCTATTCCAAAGATGTGCCTAATAGTTCAATACATCGGGTGTTAATCTTTTGTTTCTAAAACCGTATTGGCTGTCAGATATCAAATGGTTGTCTTCCAAAAATTTGGATATGTGTGAATTAATATAGTGCTCGTATATTTTAGACATGACTGGGAGTAAGGCAATTGGTCTATAATTTGAAATATCACATTTCGTTCCTTTTTTGGGACAGGCTGGACATTGGCCAACTTCCAGCAGGATAGAAAAAAAACCAGATTTATATAGGATTTATAGAATATTTTTGTGAGAGTCAAGCAAGTTTTTTTGAAAATGTTTTAGAATAACAGAAGAATGTTGTCCAGACCAGAGGGTTTGATGTTGTTTAACCCCCCTTTTTAACAATTTTGGGTTTGAAATGTAATTGTTTCATATTAACTCCTGAAGACTGGATCTAGGGTATTTCATTAGGAGTTTCTAAAACTGTTGAATTTGAAGCAAAGCGTTCCGCGAACAATGTAGCTTTCCTTGCAGGGTCAGTAATGATTGAGTCACCATCAATGATAGGAGGGATAGAAGATTTAGTACCACAATTTAAAGAGTTAATGGCACTGTAAAAACTTTTGTCAGAAATTGACATACTCGAAAGTTTTGCCGCTTTCGCTCTGTCAATCTCTGCTTTTTCGTTTTCAATTACCTGGTTTGAAATTTTATTAGCCTTTAAATATTGAGATCGATTAACAGAGTTCTTTTTATGAATCCAAATATTAAATAATCTACGTTTGTTTCTAAGAGCCAATTTGGCTGCTTTCGAAAATAAATATTTTTGTTGGGGTTTCATTATTGAAAAGGGAACGAATTTGTTAACACCGAATAAAATGGTTTCAGTAAAGTTTTGAGCAGAAACATTTACATCGTTAGTATAAAAACAATGACGATCAAAAGGGACACCTTGAAAAAAACTTCGGAGACCATTGGTGTCCATTTTGGACACTCGGAAAAGTGAAATATTTTACGGGGTACGGGAACTCTAGTTTGTAGCAAATCAGTTTTGATAACTGATGTGATTATATTATAATGGTCAGAATTTCCAATTCTATCCAAATATAATATCTTTACATTATCTCATTCGAATTTAAAACTAACTTTCATTCTACAAAAGGAATTCCTTATATATAATTCTGCTTAAATTCTCGTATATTCTACCAAAATCCATTCTTTACCAAGAAAGCTCGAGTAATCATGTTGAAATTCACGTCCTTGATTTGAACATATTTCAAAGTATTTAATTATAAAATTATTTTCTATAATCAAACTAGTAGACATATTAAATTAATTAACATAATCAATTAAATTCTTCGAAATAAACATGTATCTATAAAACAATTAAATTTCAAAGAAAATCATTAGTATTAAAGTTTCAATGGCTGAGATTAGATTAACTACAAGATCAACAGAAGCTTTATTATTATATTAAATTTTCTTATTTTACATCGATTGCATCGATTATTATACATCGATTATTTTACATCGAAACTGCTATTTTTGATTTGCATAAAAGTATAGATTATAGAAATATAGATTATTAGTACATCCCAAGCAACAAAATGGGTCGAAAACTGGTAATTTTTTACTCTAAATTCGTCTTATAGGTTATAATAACATAATAAGTAGATGTAAAATTACGTCGATTCGACGCCGAAACGACCAATGTGGGGAAAAATTCAACGTCGATACGACGTAATTTTATGGGTAAAATGTCTTATATAGGTGTTTTTCTACTTATTAAAGCGTGCTACTTAAGTATATGTCTTCCTAAATTAGGAAGATTCGACGTCTAATCGACGTCGAATTTAGGTTGTTTTGTACCTATTTGTGGCGTTAAAGGTTGTAAGTTACCAACTAGGTAATATTATAAGTAATTGTGCTTCTTTTCTACGGATAATAAAATAATCTGTATTTGTATATGTATTTGGGGTGACTATTATTTTACATGTTAAATTCGAAAAATATGAAAAAAATAATTTTGATAAAATATATATTGTAGAATAAATTTTAATTTTATATGTCGCGATAAAATGGGTTTAAAATGAATTTTATAACGAAAAAAATATTTTTGATAAACTTAAGCAATGTACTTCTAAAAATATCAATGGGCCGTCAAAAAAATAAATATTATAGAAATATTTTTTTTTATTTCTATGAAAATAATTTTTGTTTTTTGAACATTTCCCTTTTATGTCAATATGGCGGAATATAATTATAAAAAAACTCTTTTTAAATATGGCAGATTAGACAAAATCTACTTAAAAGTCAATTTTTCTTAGTTTTTCGACTTTGAAGAAAAATGTACTTAATTTTAAGTCGACAATAACATAAATTAGGTAGAAATCTCTTCTTTAAGAAATTTCTACTTGGAAGTTTCTACAATTTTTGTGTTTTTTACCTAAATAGGTGACATTCCACCAAATATGTCGCATTTAAATTTCTGCGCGTCTTACTTTGGTGAATTTTTACTTATAGGTCTGCTGGATTTTTTTCTAACACTCAATAAATGCTTCATAGAATATCAAATATATTACAAAAAATTTGAAAATCATATATTTTTCAATCTTTAGTCGATAATTTTATTAAGGATACAAATAATAAATAATCGAATGTTTACATAGTTTAATTATTTACTAAAAAACCTATATTCTTAATATGTTTCTAATAATTCTATAAATTCAAATCAAATTTTCAAAAACTTCCTAACAAAAAAATGTTTTTCCCATGTTTTGCAATTACATCAATAAAATGTTACGTATTCTTGTTTGTTATATTACATCCTTTAAATGTTTTATTTAAAAGTCATTTAAAATTGACACGAATATTCATCAGTAGTAGAAAATCTTTCAACCAAATAAAAGTGTCTCGGTGAAAGTGGTTTGTTACCATTGCGCTGCGAAGAAGAGATTAAAAATATCCGAGAAAAATTTCACTGATTTCACTTAAAATTCGAAAATTTTGCACATCATCAATCACATGACATAAATTATGAATATTGCTGCTTATTGAATCAGTTCCATACAGTTGCATAAATTCTGTTAAATAATCTTTTAGAAGACTGCAAGCTATTTCTAAAAATTTTATATATTCATTACACGAAAGCATTCTGACAGCACAAGATATCATCAAAAAATGTTTGTAGATTTTCGTTGGCAAGAAATCTTTAAAAACAACAACTCCAACATAAAGCAGCATAATTTCAAACTCAGAACCTTTCCAATGTTTTAAATGTTGTAGTCCTCTTATAGAACGCGTAATTTCCATTGGTTTTGTACTATTACAATCTTCTAATATTTTTTATATTATAACTTTTTGAGAAAGTGATAGTTTTGCTCTGAAATTATAGCTGCCATTACACCACCACGACGCATAACCCCTATAATGTGAAAACCAAATTATTTGAGGAGGACGTAATAATTGAGATTACGGATTGAAAAATTGCTGTATTTAATTTATTATAATTCTATAAGTAATGTAATATTTACCTTTAATTGAAATAAATGTAAAGGATCTGCAATTAAGACATTTTTTACTAAATCAACTTCCATTGGTAATTTAACCAATGGTGTTATGTGTTTATGATGATCTTCATCTGTTCCATTTCTAAAGCTCTCATTAGTTCTGGCTGCACAATCGAATTTACTATAACTCATATAATGACCATTCTTATCCCAAGTTCCTTCCACTGTACATTTTATGCAAGCACCACTTTCGGAATTTGAGCCTACAACACCTAGAATGCATAAATTACTTCAATAAATATTTTTATTGATGAATTATTTTATTCGTTTAACCTTTGATAAAGCACCTTGCTGGTGTATCACACACAAAACACTTTATTTTCACATTTATTATAAAATTATTTATCTCGAGTCCACCTTTTAAAATAATGTTCATCTCATCCACAAATGTAGTAAGGTACATATTTGAAGGTGGCTTACCAATAACATAATAAATTGCAGCCACCATTGGTTGTGGAAACGGCATGTTTTCTATTCTGAATTAAATTGGCCAAAACTCATATAACGAGCTTTTGAATAGGGATATTCCTTCAATGTTAATAATCAATGAAATTGACATTGATTTATTAGTGTAGCAGAAAACCGTTTCCAAACAAGTTTTAACACTATTATACCTGCTCCCATAGGAATGATCCCTAGCTTTCTTTGTGTTTTTAATAATTTCTGGCATCTTGTGGCAAATCATATTGTGCATGATCCTTCAAAATTTTTAACAAGTCATTTATTGAACTATGAGTGCATTTATGAATTAATGCCCAATGTTTTAATTTTTCTAATAACTCAAGCTTCTTTGAGATACACTCTTCTATAACTTTATCACTCTCCTCATTATCCCCATCAAATATAACGTCAAAGAAAACATTTTCAGCACTTAAATTTTCACTATTAAGGATACTATAATCTTCATTTAAAACATTTTCAACCGAAGGTGTAGAAAATGATGGCGGTGTTTCTGATAACGATGATGTTGAATGCGTTTTAATTGAATTATGTGTCCTAATTATGTTTGCATTATATTTAACTTTTCTATAATAATTTGTTGAATGATGTTATAATTTTTTACTTTTGTTCATATTTTTATTTCAATTTTATATTTTGTTATAAACAGCAGCGAGCTCAAAAGTTGAGTGTCAATTTATAAATGAATATATATATGGATCGCCTTAAATTACAAATACACAATAAAAAAATTGGTAATTTAATTCATATTTAGGTGATTGTTTACTAATTTATGACAATGAGGTCGACAACAAAATAGAGTTTTTGGTGGAATTGACTTATATGTCAGATTTTAAGTGATTTTCCACATAATAGTATAGATTATAAATTATTTTTCACAACACAAATTCCCCTAAGTCACTTAACAAGACAATTTAACAATGAAGTCAAAAATTAAGGAAAGTAAAGTGTAATTTTCCATATTTTTCAACTTAAAAAATATCCTACTTTGAGGTCGAAAATATGTAAAGAAATTGGTAAATCTCTCTCAATTTTGCGACCACTTTACGTGTTCAATGTTATATTGACTTTGTTGTTGATTTTAAGTGAATATTTGGTAAATTGCCTGCTGTTTTTTGACTTAAATTCTACTTCAACTATGAAGTTATTTTTTGGAGGGTGAAATATACTTATAGTGAACCTAAACCATTACCTATAAGTAAAATTCGCTTCAAAGTGAAGAAACCAGGTTGAATCGACGTAATATCGACATAATTAGGTAAATTAACACCAAACTATAGTCGAAAGCCACCTAATGTGTTGCTTGGGCATTTTGCTACAAGAGATGAAAACACAGGTGAGTGAAAATTTTACGAACGTAAAACCTTTTTATCTCGCGTTGGACATGCAATTTTTCTACGATAGTAAATATATGATCGATATTTATTATAAATTATTAAATTCACCCTATACAATATTTCAACGAAACATCTGTTATAAATTCCAACAAGGATCGAAGAAAATAAAAACATGCAATAAAATATGTTCAAATTAAGGACGTAAATTTCAACATGATTTCTCGAGCTTTCTTGGTAAAGAATGGATTTTGGTTGATAGTCCAGTCATTTTAGCGATTAACCTCGGAATGTGAGATAATAAGCTGAATTTTTGTATATACGTTCATTTTGGCGTTCTATAAGTTGTCTCAAAAGTCTCATAAAATCTCGTGTCTGCGTCGTAAGTTATTCAAGGTCAAAGGTACCAAAAAGAAGTTTTTCGTGATTATCTCGGTTTCTATTGCTCCAATGATGTTAACATCGATTATTAATATTGTAGAAAATAAAATTTTCGACAAATTTTACATGAACTATTTTATCATGCGCTTAACCGTTTTTGAGATAGAGGGCGGTGATTGCGCAGCGTTCAGTCATACGCACTGTAATGCAAGGTCAACCGTGAATATCTGTGAATGCTGCCTTAAATTTTGAATATTTTGTATTATTTATCAGTTAATATATTGTATTTAATAACATTTTACATATTTTTTATATATTCATTTAATAACACTTACTTACTTTGTGTACTTAAAAATTCGTTAAATGAATTACGTATTGTATATTCTAATTTATTGAAAGTAGATTTTAAGAAGAAAAATAGATTGTATTATTAGTGCGAAAGTAAAGTAACACATATTAAGTTTCACAAAGTGGCACAAGTGTCACAAAGTGCGCACTCAATCACATCAAGAAGACATTTTACTGAAAAAATTTGGGAGAGGAAAAATCAAAAGACAAATCTATTCTTCAAAAAGCTTAGACTATCTAAGATCTAAAACAAAATTTCTCGTTTTAAAAATAAAATTTTTACAAAATTTTCATTTTCGTTTTTTTTTTTCAATTTTTTTTTACCAATGCAGTGAATCGTCTATTTAACTCAACCCACCGGAATTCTTGTTTTATAATAATTTAATGACCATTAAACTATTTTAAGGATACCAATTAAGTATTTGAGGTTGTGAATGCTTTTTCCATAATTTATCTTTTCATCCATTTATACCTGTCCGAAATTAATTTTAAAGGCATGGAAAAATCAAGTACCGTACTTTGTTACCTGTTAATGATAATATCTGTCATAAAATGAGAGCGCAGTAATGAAAATAATAGTCTATAGAGATATTTTGAGCGTATAGCATCATTACTAAATTCAGTTGTCAATTTTGTTAAAAAATATTTGTGTTGTGTTAGCAAAGAAGCTTCAAAGTGTTTTAATAGTTAAAATAAGTTCTTTTAAAGCATGAGTAAATATCATTGTTTAAAACCATTTGGTATCGGCAAGTGTTCAAAAACTTTAAAAAATGTTACACCTGAAGTTCAGAATAAATTACGTTCGATGAGCCTTGTGTTTAATTTACGTACGCAAAAGCGAATTTGTTCGTCTTGTAGAATTCGTCTCTTAATGATCAGTTCCACTGGAGGTATTGAAACTAAAAATACAGGTGATACAAAATCAATTGCGAGTGATGAAATATTGGAGGAACAGCCACAGCCTATCAGCGGACCAAGCGTTATACGAGATATTATTTCATCACCAACGATAGTCAATATGGAACGTGATGAGTTAATTAACCGGATAAATGAACATATTGTGCCATTTGTATCTAATCAAATTTCACCTATTAATCGAAAGCGGTTATGTTGCAGTTTTAGTAAATCAGAGCAACTGCGTAGAAACATACAAAATGTTTTAATGGGGTCAAATCTTGATTCTTCTGATGAAATAAAAGTGCAATTAAAATATTATCGAGATATTATGGAGAACCTAAAGTTGTCCTTTAAAAATGGCGATTATATGGAGAAACAAAAAATATTAACTCTACTACCAATGGATATGAAAGTGCAAGAAATACAAAACTTATTTGGAACAGAAGCAACACGTCACTTAATTGAAAAAAGCAATAAGGATCAAATAAACCAATCCACAGCGCTGTCATCATTTCCAAATGCCGATAAAAAACTACCAGAAGAAACTATTAATGAAATGAAAATTTTTTATACGAATGATTCCATTAGCAGATTAATGCCAGGTAAACGTGATACGATATCTGTAAAACGTGGTAGTGAACGAATATTTCTGCAAAAACGGTTACTGCTATGCACGTTAAATGAAGCATACGTTGAGTTTAAGAGCAAGTTTTCAGAATTAAAAGTAGGATTTTCAAAATTTGCATGTCTTCGGCCTGATGAATGCGTAAAATTAGCGCGTAAAATTAGCTACCGATACCAAATGGTTTTAAACAATGATATTTACTCATGTTTTAAAAAAAATTATTTTAACTATCAAAACACTTTGAAGCTTCTTTGCTAACACAACACAAATATTTTTTTAACAAGATTGACAACTGAATTTAGTAATGATGCTATACGCTCAAAATATCTCTATAGACTATTATTTTCATTACTGCGCTCTCATTTTGTTTGTTTGTTTGTTTGGAGACCGGTATAGAGCTATTGTAAAAAAAGAAATTTCAGGTAAACAAACCTCTAATACTACTGTGCTGTAGCCATCACCATATACTTCATAATTTGGAAAGCGTTTATATGCAACACTCTCATGAATGTATGCATATACACCTTGATGAAGTTTAAAAGCTGATTCAAGCCTATATTTAGGATTTAGTGTTACGTCATAGGGGTAGTTTTCAGAAACTTGTGTTTCTGTAAGAAAAAGAATATGCGGTTGACGTGCTCGAGATGATGTTGCACGGCGTCACGGTTAGCATTCAATCCACAAATATTTTGGATGTGTATTTTAATTTTTTTATCAAATGTAACAGTCATTTGATCAAAATATAATTTGTTTTAAAAATGGGAAACTAAACTATAAATCCTATCATATAATAAAATATGACATAGGCCAATATTTCATGATGCGATGTAAGAAATAATAAACAGGTGAAAACAAAATTTTTAAAAAATTTAAAAGGTTACTAACATATTTATCCATATTGTTCCCACGAGTTATAAAATGAACGCGTGTGCATTTGATTATTTTTATTTTATTCAGAAAACTAGTTCCATTTTACATTTTTTCAGAAGTATTGTTTTTTATGTTTTGATCTCAAAACTATAAATGTTTTAATAAAAGATTACAAGAAGATTATCTTAATAAATTTAATTAAATTGTTTTGTGTTTATTTTAATATTTAAAATTTATTCAATTAAGACGATATGGTAATTTATATAGTGTTTATTTATGGGTTTCTTTATGTCAATTAACAATGCAAACAACACAAGCTTATTACTAAAACAGAAATCAAGCTTTTATTCTAATTATACACATATTTTATACACACATCACCGACGCCACGTTTATTACAATTCAATATTTGTATATTGCTATCCTAAACATAATGAACGGATTAATATTTATTATACCAGCTATAAGGCCTCCCCTCTTTTACTATTATATTATATATTCATATCAACGCGACATTTTTTGAGTCGTTATTAAACTTCTTCGATCTGACTGGTATCCGCGAAGTGCGCGTTGGCTTTTCATATGTAAACTTTGGGTGGACTATTATTCGAAAACGATTGCTGTTCTGTTGTACTCGGTGACATTATCTCACTCGCACTTTTTGGATCGTTAACCTATGATTGATTTGGTCTCGGCGTTCTATCGGGTTTCGATCCATTAATATATTGCCCTCTACTTTTGTGATAACTCTTGGATTAACTGCTAACTTTCACTTACTGTTTTACTGATACTATAAATGAGCAATTTCACGCAAGTTCAGCAAATTTTTGGGAAATTTTGACCCCTTTTAATTTTGATTATTTTTTGTTTATAGATAGTCTTTCATTAATAAAAAATACAAGTTCTCTTAGAATTTTTTTTTTCGACCAGGACTCTTTACAGAGTGACCCTCAATTTTTTGTTATTTTGTGATGTGAGTGCATTTTGACGAGCGATTGTAGAAAAACTGCTGAATCGATTTTCATAAATGATATGTCGATGAATAGGTATTAGAACAAAGTTTTTAAAAATGTACACTGTTAGTTTTTTGAAATAATCTTTAACGGTGTAACATAAGAAAAAAACGGTGTAATTGAAGAAAAGATGGCGCTACACTTTTTTTTTTAAACTGAATTGAAGCTTATTTTATATCTAGCAACTTGTGAAAGTTTAGGACATATGATATTTTTTGTTTTAAAGATAAAATTCGTTGTGCATATGACTTTCGGGAATCAGTTTTTTTTGTTCTGAAGGAAAATTATAAAAATGGCGTTATAAACTAAGAGATTTTTTTTAATGTTAAATATCAAATACTTTATTATTAAATGATCTTTTTAAAATATTATAAAAATTATATATGTACAGTAAAGAAAATATGAGCAATTTCAGCATAAATCCACAAAAGCGCTTATTGCTTTGCTATGTACATTAAATGAAGCTTATGTGGAGTTTAAAAATAAGTTTCCTGATGTGAAAATAGGATTTACTAAATTCACGTCCCTTCAACCACAAGAATGTATAAAATTATCCCAAGGAGTTCATAATGTGTGCGTGTGTACCATACATCAAAATATAAAACTAATGATTCAACACTCTAAGATGTCTTGGATTACTGATGCTGCTTTCCAGAATTATAAAACATTAATTGACTTTGTTTCATGTGGTGAATTAACAGAAGATTGTCATACTTTGAAGTGCAATGAATGTTCAAAAAAACTTCAACAACTGGAAGCAAGATTACTAAATGATTTTGACGTTAAAGGAATCATTCAAGTCAAATATCAACAATGGATTACCAGTGATCGATGCATCCAAATTGCTTTAATAGAAACTGTAGAAGAATTTGTGAAAAAATTTATTTGCCGTTTACAAATTTTGATACCACACAACTTTATAGCAAAACAGCAATCTACATTCATTGAGGAAAGAAGACAAATATTAGAACCAGGAGAGTGCTTCGTTCAAGGGGATTTTTCTGAAAACTACGCCTTCATAATTCAGGATTCGTTTCAAGGTTATCGTTATAATATTTCACAAGCTACTATTCATCCATTTGTCATTTATTTTAAAAGTGCCGCAAGTGAATATATACAGCACCGAAGTTTTATACTCATTTCGGATATCACAACAGTACTACAGTCCATCTTTTCATTGCAAAACTTATTGAATTCATCAGAACGCATATAGATTCTAGTATTAGGAATATAATTTATAACACCGACAGTGCACCTTCTCAATACAAAAATAAACCACCATAAAAGGTTGATGCAGAATGATATTTTCATGCTACCAGCCATGGAAAGGGACCTTGCGATGGAATTGGTGCTCCACTGAAGCGTGCTGCACACCGTTATAGTATGGGGAGCAGAGATATAATTGATATACCAAAAAAACTTCGAGTGGGCTTTAAAATGGGAATCTACCATGAACTTTGGATACGCCGATAAAAATGAATATCAATTAACAAAAGGAAAATTACAAAATCGATATAAAAATGCTATTACTATAAGTGGAACTCAAAAATTTCATTCTTTTGTACCATTAAATACTAAGACAATAATTGCAAAAATGTTTTCCAACTCAAAAGAAACTTTTGAATGTAAAATAAGTAAATAATTTTTAATAACTATATTTATTTTCTTTAACCTACATATCTTTAACCTACATATATTTCTTTAACCTACATATATTTCATAATAACATTATACGAACATAATACTTCTCCAGTCAAAAGTTCCTAAATAGATTTAGTTATTTATACGGCTTTTTTGTTTGCAGTTGAGACTGTCAAATTATTTTTTAGAATAGTGATAAGTGATTACTAAAAGTGATAAATAAACATTTCATTTTTTATGCCATCTAATACAAAGAAAATAATTGCAGAAGTGTTTTCCTATTCAAAAGAAACTTCTGTTTGTAAAATAAGTAAATCATTTTTAACAATTGTATCTGTTTTATTTATTGTACTACATATATAATTTTTATAATATTTTAGAAAGTTCATCTAATAAAAAAATATTTGATATTTAACATAAAAAAATCTCTTAGTTTACAACGCCATTTTTATAATTTTCCTTCAGAACAAAAAAAACTGATTCCCGACAGTCATACGCACAACGAATTTTATCTTTAAAACAAAAAATATCGCATGTCCTAAGCTTTCACAGGTTGTTAGATATAAAATAAGCTTCAATTTAGTTTAAAAAAAAAAGGTGTAGCGCCATCTTTTCTTCAATTACACCGTTTTTTTCTTATGTTACACCGTTAAAAATTATTTAAAAAAACTAATAGTGTACATTTTTAAAAACTTTTTTCTAATACCTATTCAACGACATATCATTTATGAAAATCAATTCAGTAGTTTTTCGCTAGAATCGCTCGTCAAAATGCACTCACATCACAAAATAACAAAAAATTCAGGGGCACCCTGTGAAGACCCCTGGTCTATAAACAAAAATTATCAAAATTAAAAGGGGTCAAGTCAAAACGTTGTTGAATCTTCGTGAAATTGCTCAAATGTTATATTTAAAAAAACCACGTATTTCATCATTGGTAACTTTATCATTTTTAATATAACTTGAATTAAGACGGTAACTTTTTCTATTTACATTTACATCAAATCATATCATTAAACACTGTCGTTATTTTACCTTCATTCCAGCTACCCATATAGATATATTAGGGTGTCCCAGCAAAATTAAAATTGTTTTTTTTTAACGCATACCCTTTAATTTTTTTTCTTTTATGTCAAAACAACTGTAAATAAAATTTCATGCAATTTAAATAACAGTAACCCGTGCCGACTTGCACCGAAACATTTTAATACTTGATTGTGTACTTTAGCGCGCATACCTGTTTTTATGTGCTTATAATTTCTAAATGTCTTGTCGGTTATACGAATTTTTCTTGAAAAATAAATATGTCCGTCGAACTAGGTAGTTCTAAACAAAAAATATACCTAAAAGGTAACCCAAAACTTCCTTCAAATTGACAAGCTCTCGTATAGTATTGTTGTATAATATATTGTTTTTTAATATAATACATTTCATACGAAAACAAAGAACAATTTTTGTGCCAAAACTGAATAATTCTATAGACACGCTTGGAATGTTATTTTAGATTGAAAACTCAAGACAAATTCTCTGCTGTGAAACTATAACTGCTTCGAATACACATCGTATGTGTGCGCGTTGAAAAAAATCAATATAGTAAAGCTTGCGACCATCACATGTACGAGCTGGAGTTAAAAAGCCCTTTCGAAGGGAAAATAAAACAAGTAAGCCCGGACATTCCACTTTTTCAAAAAATTAGAGATGATTAGCAAAAAGTTGATCATCATAGAATAGAATGCTATAGAGAAAAGGTGGAATGGTGCCTGTTTCCAAAATTGATAAATTGAAAGTAGATTAAATAATAATAATTCAGATACAGTGAAAGAGCGGTCTATTTAATGCAGGACTTTCATTGTTTAATTACAATTGAGGCAATATTTGTTATATTGCGTACAAAAGCACAAGATGTTATATCCGGACTGTAAACAGCAAACATTGAAAAGAAAATATACTTAATAATAGTTGTTGTAATGAAAAATAATATTAAAATATGGAGGGACTGAAATCTCAAGCTATGAGATATCAAGACTTCGGTCTGGATTAAGGATTTTGATAAAGTTTTCGGCAAAAAACTTTTATGAGGAAATTGCTTTTAGTTTTGGGCAGCGATGTATATCAAACATAAAACTCTATGTCAAAGTATAAATATTTTTTTATTTGTTTAGAAATTTATTACAAAACTAACACGGAATATTAATAAGTGCCGGAAAATTATAACAGATCATAAATTAATATAACTTAGTGAAAAGATGAAACACTCAGCAAACTACTCAAAAACCTCTCCATTTAGCGTTTCAAGAAAATATTACAAAACCAAATATTCATGGTTCTTTCAAAATTCAAAAAATATTCTAAAAATTAAAATAAAACAAAAAATTTAAACTTTTTTTAAAGTTCTAAAAACATTCCAAAAATTATTACAAAATCAAAGATTGAAACTTTTTTCAAAATTCAAAAATTTTTAAATTATTCCAAAAATTATAACAAAATCAAAAATCTCCATGTCCAATTCCATGTTCGATAACATTTAATGTCAAACAAATAATTAATTTCATATTGTTCCAAAAAATTAAGTAAAATGAAAATCATTCTTTTGACACACTTGACAACATTTTTTGACGAACTTATAATGCAATAATGTAGATTATGATTTCACATACCAATATCGACCATCAAAATTTTTCCAAATTCAATGTTCCTATTCGTAATCACTTAAAATCAACGTGTTTAAGCAAAAAATAGGCAAATTTCCATGTTTTAACACACTTGACGATTTTTTTACACACTTTCCGTACAGTTATCGAACTCATCGTCCTTTTGGCTTTTACAATTGAGTAACTCTATTTTTAGAAACAAAATTTTTTGAGATCCCTTCCAGCGGTTTTCTAGATTTCGTCGGTTGTGACGGCAGACAGACATACCGATTTTTTTAGAATCAGTAAGTCCTAAAACGTCAAGAAATGCCGATAAATTGGGTAAGAATTTCATTTTTGGCTCGAGAATGTAATGCTTAAGACTTTCAGACCGAAGTAATATCTTTTTCTAATTCATTGGCGTTTTATTTAATGAGAGTAAAATAATTTCTCAAATAATTACACAGCAATCCCAGTAAAAGCTCGTATGTTAAAGTTTAACTTCAAGTCGGCACGGGTTATCGTCATCCAATCGCAGTAAAACTTTTAATTTAAGTTTTTAAGGTCAATTGGAAAAAATTTAGCGGGTATACGTATAAAATTTTGCAAAAAATTTTTGTTCTCGATGTCTTGGGACACCCTAATATATATATATGGGTAGTTCTACACACGAAGGAAGAAAATGGAGCTAATTACGGCACGACATGTTTTTTGCGTATCAGTTCTGGCAAGTAGTTTTAGTTAAAGTTGAGTTGAGTTAAAAAAAAAAAAAAAAACAAAAAAATACAAGAGGTCAAAATTAAAAAATATCCTTCTTACTCCTAAATTAATTCAAAATTATCTCAATATTATTTCAAAATACTAAATAAACATTTATTTAAGTCAAATCCCGCTTTTAAACTTTCAGGGGACTGAGACCAGAGGACTGATAATTTATCAGTATTTCGCTTAAAAATGACAAAATTACTTCTAAAAAAATTAACTGATTCTATACCAAGGCAATACATATTCACGACGTATAAAACTAGAAAATTACCTGTAATTAAAATACATTTTACGAAAATACTTGCCAGGGGACTGATAATTTGACTGGACAAAACACGATCTTGCTAGTAATGATGACTGTCTTGATTGATAAAACCAGGGACTAAGTAAAACACTTGCAATTTTATATATATTGAACTTTAGTTAATTCCTGTGACGAGCGATAACTTGATAGAAATACGCATTTCCGATATTTTCAATGTGTTTTGATTGGGCAGGAGAATGATAAAAAATTCGTGGGACAAACTTTAATAGATTATATCTTATATGAAATATAGAGTAATGTTATGATTATTTACAGATTATTAAAGCACCATTATTCAAAATTATTACTACAGTGTAAATTTGTCTCTACACACTTAGAATCATTTATTATTTAGCTTACCAGCTTTGACTTTCAAGGTGGGACACGCCAGGGGACTGATAATTTGACGTTTTGAATAATTTTTTTTGTAAGAAATATATTTCGAAACGGGTTTATTTTGGGTGAACAGCTCGACATAGTTAAGGTTTACAAATTTCATTTGAAAAAAAAAATTTTTTTTCATATTAATATACGAAATAAGCCGTGCCGTCCAAAATTCCTATGTTTGTAGAACTACCCATATATCGATGTTGCGGTGACGTGGAATTGCTCTATTGCTCTTAAAGTATGGTGGACGTCTATTCTTGGTTGGCCTTATGATAATGGATTTGATGATCAATTGAAGTCCACTTTAATAATATTAGATTTTGATGGGAAGAAAGTCTTTATGCAGGAAATACCATGCTAACCCGTAGACTGAGGCCTATTGGGCAGACTTTCTTCATATTTAAAAGTTTAAATAAAACACTTAACTTTAAACTTAGAAGATAAGTTTATTACTTGTTTATTTACAAAAATGCTATTCTATAATGCTATAATTAGTATCTAGATTCTCCAATTAATTTTGATTAAATCCTCTCCCAGATTAATCATTAATTTAATAATTTGATCGCTTGACCAATTAACAATCGATCTATTATATAAAAGTATCGGTCAATTTATGTGAATATTTATATTTATTCTCATATAATTATATTATTATTTAATTTTAGTAACGCTGTAGATCATAGTCATCAGATTTCAATAAAATATTGTTTGAATTATATTTAAACATCTAGAAAAACCATTATGGGAATTTTGTAATTTGAACTGTAGTTGGATATACTTAATTTGTTCTATATTATTCATTTGTTTGTTTTGATAAATGACTTGGCTAATTTATTATTTGAATTTAGTAGGAAGTATAACATATGTATTGTATATGAATTGGGTTAGTCGTACATATGTTACATCCCTACACTTAAATGAAAATTTATTGAAGACGAATTTTCATTAATATTATGACTTTGACCATGTTATTATTTATATATTATTGGAGATAGTATTGCATGTTTTTGTTGGAGGTTATATTATAATCTTATTCTATATCGATTATTTAACATTTAGGAATTCTTATTACTTGACTATTGTTTTGGCAATTTCTACTAATTGTGGTGGACCAGAAACTAAACTGATCCACCCCTTCAAACAAACACCCAAACAAACACCCAAACACATACCCAAACAAACTCGTGGAGACAAACGTCGACAAAAAACTATTATCCCAAATCGACTGTAATGATTAAAAGTCTGGACGACTTAAATCTAAATACGATAACCCGCAGATGTTACATCGAACAAAGATGAAACCCAATATCCCATAAATCGGACAATAAAAGCTTTCTATAAATTCTCCCAATTTCAATTAATTTTCAAACAAAGTCATCTCAAACTCAATTTCAATTAATTTTCAAACAAATTCAATCCAAACTCAATTCCAATTATTTTCATACAAAGTATTTCTAAACTCAATTACATAAAACCATTAAAAACTTTCATATAAAAAATCATACAACGTATTTTTTATATACACAGTCTAATTAATGACAAATTCTAAACAGTTTTTCCAACAGTGCAGCTGTTGCACAAATTTCAATAATCCAAAGTCTAAATAATTAAAATCCAAAGTCCACAATTCAATCTATACATTCCATTCACATAAATTTTCCATAAACTAATCGAAAACAACAATAATTCAAATTCCAACAATAGTTCTATTTAGTATCCGTAATTTAAATCCCGACCGCAAGCGGATGCTCTAATTCTACAATAAAACAAAATCAATTTAACTAATTTACGATGAAAATGCAATAAAGACTTGAAAAACATAAAAAACATATAATATTTCAAGATATATTAAAAAAAAACAAGCAAATAAACATATTTTTTTCTATTTTTTATGAACAAAAAACAAAACGATAATTCTAATTGGTCAATTGGTTTAAGGTAGATTTCATATAAAAATCTACCTATTGCAATGGGCTTCATCTCGGAAAAATTTTGGTGCCAAACGACTATATATGATAAGCGGAGACGGAAAAACAAAAAAAAAAAAATTATATATATACATACATATATGTATATATATATATATATATATATATATATATATATATATATATATATATATATATATATATATATGTATATATATAACGATATGAGGTATAACGGAATTTAGCGGCACTCTCCCGGTCGCATTTCTCAACCTACACCAAAATAATTTTCTGTGTATGTTTCGGCAAATAATGTCTTGGACAAGCTCGTGAACTGGCCATATCCGGGTACTGGTTAAGCGGCTAGAGCCTAAAAATTCGAATAATCTAGGGCGCAATAACTTCCGTTTAAATCATAATATTTTAATAAAATTTAAAAATATTGAATATTTGAGGGAAAACGTTTTGATCGTCGCACGATTAAGATCGTTGTTTAAATTACTCAAATTAATATTTTTATTTTTTATATTGTGAAACAGTTAAGTCAAACAAAAAAAAAATATATAAATATAAGGAAATTTTCCATTGCAATTGTTAATAAATTTGGGTGGTGAATTGTAAGTTAAATTGCGGAGCCGCATGTTTCAGAATGGGACATGTGGTCATTCTTTAAACTCTCTTCGAAATAAAAGAAAAAGGCTATGCTCTGATATGGATAATTCAAACAATTTTGTTAAAAATGGCTCGAATATGAAGTTCAACATACCAGTTAGTGATAGATTTAACACACTAGAGATGTTGATATTATATCGATATATCGATATTGCGATATTTTTCGCTTGATATATCGAAAATTATGAATGATATTTTTTTATTTGATATATCGATATGTCGATATATTAATCACGATATATTTTTCGATATTTTCAATGTGGCAACTCATGTTACAAGAATAAAAACAAAACGGATAACATGTCAAAAATATAACTGTTATTTACAACTAATATTTTGATATTTATCTATTTTGCGTTTTTAAATTTAAATATTTAGTATTGCAAAATATAAATTGTAATGAGTGGTTCTATAGCGTGGAAATTTTTTACCAGGCAGAATGGAAACAATGTCGTCTGCAATTTATGTGGGAAAAGCTACAAAACGAGTGGAAATACCACAAATTTAGTTACTCACTTGAAAAATAAGCATGAACATGCGTATAATGAAATTAAAAAAGTTAAAACGGGAAAAGACTTGAATATGAATAGCACTGACATTGAATTTTTGGAGGTGAGTAAAATAATTGTACCGAAATTTGAAACATGTAAAATAAGTATTTATTCAAATACATATGTATGTATATATTTGCACGTTCTAGAATAATGATGAAGTCAACAGTAGTGCAACCAATGCAAAAAAAATAAACAAAACACAGTTGTCTTTACCATCATTAATGGAAAGAACCGCCTCATTTGAAGGTACGTAGGAACAATTTCATTGATATGAGTTAATTTCATAATACAGTGGCAGTTTGATGTTCGCAACCAATTAAACAATGCTCGTGTTTCATTCACAGACGGTGGGCATAAACATTTACAAATAACTCAGGCATTGGTGTACATGGTTTGTCTAGACAACTACCCATTTTCTTGCGTGGAAAAACAGGGTTTGAAGAAATTCATGCAAGCAACATGTTCACGTTATAAACTGCCATCTAGATCCAAGGTAAATTTTTTTTACTTTAATTTTTTTTATGCAAAAATAATTATTTAATTTTCAGTTGACGGAGCTAGTAAGTCGGCGATATTTAAGTACTAAAGAGCTCGTAAAGATTGATTTAGAAACGATGAAAGACATTTCATTTACGAGCGACATTGTTACTTTAACAAACTCAACTCGCAGTTTCCTTATAATAACTGCCCATTTCATTGGTGAATCTAAAGATTGTTTGGAAAAAATATGTCTTGCTGCTGAACCACTTGCAGAAGTATAAATTAAATAACATTTGATAAGTCAAGGTTTTTTTTACATATTTTTTTTCTATTCAAGGCCCATACTGGTGTTTATATTGCGGGCATTTATGAAAAGGTTTTCAAAGATTATAACATCAAAAAACCCCAAGCAGTTTGTTTTACAACCGATGGTGGTAGCAACATGATATGCGCCGTCAATATATTTTTAGGAGAAAACCATAGAGTACCCTGCATGGCCCATTTAATCAATTTAATTGTAGATGAGGCATTAAAAAACAATTTAAATTTTTCGCGCTTAGCAAATAAGGTCAAATCAATTGTTTCCTATTTTAAACACTCTGTTAGTGCTTCAGATGCTTTAAGAGCAGAACAGGTTTCCGCAGGTAAAACAGAAGGACAAGTGCTAATGCTTATCCAATCTGTAAACACACGATGGAATTCTTTGTTTGACATGTTGCAAAGATTTCTTTCGTTGTCAGCCCTTATTGCAAAAATACTTGCATTAAGGTCGCTGACATCAAATACCCCAGATATGGTTAGCACGCCTGAGATTAAAATTTTAAGAGATTTTGTACGTCTTCTCCAGCCCTTTAAAGAGGTTACAGAGGAGATTAGCGGCGAAAATTATGTTACAGCTAGCTTAGTTATACCTCTTTCCAACTTGATATCTCTTGAAACTGAACAATGCTCGCCGGCTACCAGTGAAGGTATAGCTGTTAAACGGGAATTGCTACATGGCGTGGAAAAACGACTCAATCCTCTAGAAAAAAACTTATTTCTAGCCAAAGCTACAATATTAGATCCTAGATTTAAAAAAATTTATTTTAAATCTGCATTAGCAGTATCGGATACGATCTTACAGATTTCGAAAGAAATCAATTCAAAAATTAATTGTAAAGAGCCGAGAGTATCTACTAAATTAGCAATATCACCCATAAAATCAATAAATAACTCTCCTTCACTCTGGGATAGGCATGAAAAATTAGTAATGAGCAATTCGACTGAAAGAATACGAAACACCAATGAATTGCCAACCGAATTTAAACAATATCTAAACGAACCGAATCAATCACGTTCGTCAAATCCTCTTTCCTTTTGGCAAGCTAAAAAATGTTTGACACCGATTCTTTTTCAAATAAGTCAAAAATATATGGTTATTTGCGCGTCGTCTGTTTCTTCGGAAAGAGTTGCTTCCACTATAAACCTTGTGGTACCAGATAATCGAAGCAGACTCTCAGGAGAACACATAAACCAACGTGTGTTTTTAAAAACGGTTTCTCAAAAATATTGGGAATAAAAAAATTGGAAATGCTTATTACAAATATTTAATATTACTGATAAGAGTTATCAGTAATATTTTAAATTTATTTTTTAATAAATAAAATAAGACAATGAAATAAAATAACTGTGGAATAAATAAACGAAGATATATGAAATGAAAATTAAGTTTTATTTATTTAGTTTTTTTTTAATAAAATAACATGTTTTTTATATATTATAATAGTGCTAATTTTTGGACGATATATCGTAAAATCGATATTTTTGGGCGATATATATTTTGGCGATATTGATATTTATTTTTGGAACCGATTATATCGATATCGATATTTTTAAAAATATCAACATCCCTATAACACACTGCTTAACCAAAATCAACCCACAAACAATAAAAATAACGCTGAAAACAAAACTGGAAAATGCAAAGTTCCTCTAATTATTTCCAAGCTAAAATATGCCATCATTCATGAAACTATGAAAAAATTGAAGATACAGAAATACAACTTAAAAGTCATATCAATTGGTATAAAAATACTTTTTTATAACCTGTCCGACTATCACACAATAACCAACGAATTAAAAACAATGAGTAACAGTGAATATTTTTCATATACGCTAGATGAAAATAAAACAGTAAGATTCGTAATATTTGGATTACCGGCAATTGAAACATCTGTGATCGAAAATGAATTAAAAACTTTTGGTCTTAATCCACTAAACATTGCAAAAGTGACGCCAAAAAAATCTCGTAATAACGATGATGCTATTTATTTTGTAACGTTTAAGAAGGATTCTGTATCATTGAGCCAACTAAAGGAAATAAGGTATATATATCACACTGTGTGTAACTGGGAGAATGTTATTAACTCTCCTAAAGGTCCGACTCAATGCCTTAAATGTCTAATGTTTGGACATGGCATAAATAACTGTCACATGAAACCAAAATGCAACTATTGTTCTGCGGATCACGGCGAAATGGAAACAGATTGTCTATTCAAAAATGAAGCAGCTCAATTAAAATGTGCCAACTGTGACGGAAATCATGCAGTCAATTCTGTTTCGGCAGCGAACTAATTTTATAGTTTGCTGGGCCATCTAACACTTTTAATTTCAGATTATTTTTCCAATTTAAGAAACACTTCGATCACAATAACCAATATAAACACTAAAGATTTATTTTGAAGTATTCACAATATATTTGAACAAATTTAAATTTTATTTTAACTTTAAATATTATATATTTTTGAATTAAAGAAATATAAAATAATATAAAAAATTTTGTATATTTATCTGTATTTTTTGGCGTTGTTCCTTGTTGTTACTTGTTGGTGAAAAACAAAAGTAAAGTAATGAATAAAAGAGATTACCAAGCAAATATATACAAAAAGGTGTTGCCTTTGTTGTGCAGAATAATAACAACCATAATGGTGTTATGGTATCTTTTATTTTTTTTGTTTTTTAAGAGATGGCGCAACCATAAATTGCCCCCCAAAAAAAATAAAAGTTCTAACGCGGAAGCTATTGGTAATATTCTTTTCTTCATTATGAGAAAAAACTAATTAACAAATTTGATAAAATATCTAAATGAATAAACAAATAAATAAAGACTAAATAGGCAAGAAATTAATAGAAGGAACAACCCAGTTACTTAATTAATGTGTTGTTTTGTTGACTAAGTGATGAATTCTCTTCTGGCGTTGATTGATTGAGCTTCGTGTCATCTTCCATGGGTAATGGAATTAATTTTATAGTTGGTCTTTTTATTAAACCTCTTTTTGTTTTAACTGATGCGACGCAAATTTGACCATCTTTATTTGGATATACCTCTTGAACTCGTCCAATAATCCACTGATTTTGCGAAATGTGATCTTCTCGAACAATAACTAGTTGATCAACACGTAAATTTGGAGTTCTATGTTGCCATTTAGCTCGTTGATTAAGTGTGCTTAAATAGTCTCTGGACCATGATTTCCAGAAAGCTTGAACTCCATTTTGATAATCGGCTTGATTTTATGTGATTTAAATCTGGTTCAGGAACTGCAGTAAATGGTTCTCCAATAAGAAAATGTGCAGGTGTAAGTGCGTCATATGAACTGATGTCGTCAGATATACCACATAGTGGTCGAGAGTTAAGTACAGCTTCGATTTGGGTCAGTAATGTACTTGCTTCTTCGTAAGAAAATGGTGTTGGTCCAGAGACTTTTGTTAAATGAGCCTTGACGGATTTGATGTTTGATTCCCACAGACCTCCAAAATGTGGTGCGTTTGGTGGGTTGAATTTGAACCTGATTTTCTGTGGAGATAAAAATTCATATATTAGTTTTGTGTGGCTATCAGATCTACACTGCTCGTACACTGAGCCAAAAGCTTATGTATAATTAACAAAAAACATACTATAACGCACCCAAGTAATACGGCATAATTGATCCTTCGGAGGTTTTTGTTGAACCAACAAAGTTTATTTAGGTGATGCATTAAACATTATCAATTTGGTGAATTATAAAAAACTTTATCAAACCAAACAATACAATGTGTTAAAAAGCATACATTGTCTCAAATGTTCTATACATGCTGTTTATTAATTTTTTGTACTTGCAGTTATATAATTTATCAAAGTTTTAGCCTTTTTCTTTCCAATATAACTAGATGATTTAGCAAAAGCATTTGTACGAAACAAATAAAAACTAGGCTAGTGTTTTGCCATGGAATTTCACAATTTATCGAAACTTTAGGCATTTTTATTCTTAAAATAATTAAATGATTTAGCAAAGCATTTGTACAAAACTAATAAATATTAAGCAGAATTATTATAATGGTAACTAATATGAAAAACTGATCCAGATTAGGTGAAACTATAAAAATTAAACAGCTTGTTAAATATAGAAATGAAAACTGTACACCCCCAACTTTGGAAAAACGATAAAAGATTTTACGAAGTTTTAATTATTTTATTATTTGCAGCAGATAATTCTAATTTGTTATGGAAAATTCTACGTCAGTTACAAGATTATTGGAAATATTTGTTAAATAATAATAAAATGGTATATAATTTCTCTAGTAACGGAGTTTATATCGCCACTATTTTACACTATAAAGTATCGGACCACCTGCATTAGTTTTTCATTAGGTGCATTGGTTTTATAAACAATTTTTGTCCATATATAGTTATTCCCAGGAGAGATAGCACAAAATAATTAAGATTAATAATATATGTTATAAATAAATATTTTATTCCACACTTTAGCTTTAACATTTTTAAACTTAACTTTTTAAACGCTAAATAATTAAGTTATTTATATATAATTAAATTACCAGACAGGTAATATTGAAAAAATAATTTATTAATTATACACTTTATGTAAATCAATTCATATATTATTGTGACAAATCAATTCACTTTTGGTTTAATATCACCAATTATATTACTATTATACTAAAGTAACATAATGTACCTCACTATTAATTTTCTTAAAAATGGTTCAATAGTTCAATAGCTCCAAAAATAGTAATAATAAATAAAAATAAAGGAACAATAATTCACATTGTGTTTTGGAAAACTTACACCAAGTACCAAGGGCAAACAGTGTTTGTTAGTTATAAATAGTAGTTAGTTCATCAGTTCATTATATAAATTCAAATCAATTTTTTGTTATTTGAAAAAAAAAATAAAAATTACAAATTGTACTACATAAACAAACACATTATTAATTTGATTTAAAATCTCCCATTAATGTGTCAACAATTGGGTAGTCTCCAACAGTTTCATCAATGCCAAAAAAATATTTTTGAATAAATATCCAAACTAAATTGCTTGCATTTGGATATTTCAAGTTTAAAACGTAAAATACTTTAAAACAGTATTCTAATGCTGCAAGGTAAGTAGTAAATTTGAATTTTATGTCATCCATCACAACGAAAAAATCTTTATAATCAAATTCATTGCCGACGACAACAATAAGCGGTTGCAAGCAAGTCTTTTGTGCTATACAATCATCGCGCATTTTGGTAAGCTCCTCATCTGATTCTTCGTATGATTGCACAATCATTTGAAAAGATTGTTGTGAATCTTTAATGCTATATTTTTTTCGTTTTCCACATAAAACAATTGTTGTAGGTACCAAGACAGCATGCAATAGTTGAATAAACAATACATTTATGGAATCTGAAAAGATATATATTTTTATTTTCAAATAAATGCAATCTAATATTTTGTTGAATTTCCTTACCACAGTTAAGTCTATCTCGTCTTTGAAGAACTTCAGTAAGCTTACTTTTCGAAAGAGGATCTTTAATTCTTTCCTGAAAAATTTTTGGTACACCAGCACAAAACTTGTCCCATTTTAAATAAAAAGAGCTCTTCTCGTAGTCAAAATACTCAAAATCTATATCCACCTACCATGGAAAATAATAAAATGTTAATATAAATTAATCTTCAAAATTGTTTTCCCATATTATAGTTACCAGTTCCGGTGCCTGTGAAAATTTATATAGCGGCCAATCAATTAAGATTTTGAGAAGGTTTAAATCATTGTTAGAATCTATATAATTTCTCCGATAAAGAATAGTTTGCTTCCATTTTATTAGAACCTCGTCCTATTTTCTTAAATGTTTTAGAGTGCTTCTAATTTCTTCCAACTCTTCTTGGGAAATTTCTTCAATAATAATTAATGTTATACAAGTTAATATTCAAGAAATAAATTTCAACTATCATTAAAAAAATATTAAAAACAAGTTCATAAATGAGAGCTACCTGGATCAATAGCTATATTAAAAGCTAATTTTCGGAGGGCTACCACATTTTTTGTTTTTGAAGATATTTCATGTTCTTCGGGATTCAATTTTTTCATACTTCTTTTCCTACTTTGGTACCTGTCCCAAAGCTTTCCTTTTGGGGGTAAACGGCCTCTTCCGATGAAATAAGTATTCTTAAAAAAGAATTTTTTATATTTATTTTTGTTTAATGTAACTTATATTTGTTATAATTTTGAGTTTAAAAAACACACATTTTCTGATTCTAACTTTTTGAGTTTTTTTTAATGAATTTAATTCATCAGCTATAGTCAGTATCCATTATGATTTTAAAACCATCCTTGAGAATATCAGCATGGCTGACGGAAATCAAAAACTTAGAATCAGAAAAAGTATGCTTTGTTAACTCAAAATTAAAACGAAAACGATTTCTTTTGCTCAAAAACTAAAATAATTTTAGATTCTGTTAATTTGTTTACCTGATTTTCACTAGGGAATAGAAGAACTATTTGTTCCGATAGTTGTTTGCATTTTGCAACTGAAAGTTTAATGTCATTTTCAATATAAAATTGTATGACCCGATGGACCAGATTCGTACGATGAGCAGTTTCCAGCCTACCGTGTTTTTGAAAATAGGTGATTAAGAATTTTCCTTGCTCTGTTTGTTTTAAAATTTCGGCTACAGTTTTCTGTATAAAAAAAGAACATTAGTTTTTATTTAAAGTATATTTTTTTTTATACTTCTTCGGGATAGGTTGAACTTATCCTTGATTGACAGGAAGATAGAGAGTTGGGTGATGATGCACAATTATTAGTTGTCCTAATCCATTCAGCGACAGATGAATTCATTGATGAAGTATCTCGGTCGTATTCAGCATGTAATATGGAAAGACCCTGTTAATTTAATTAATTCAAAATATTTTCATTCATATTTATATTTTTAATACCAATTTCTTCTGCCATTCCGCCAGTTTGAATTCAAACAAAATTTTAATGTTCAGTTGATCTGCTGAAAAAAGTTCATCGAGATGTCTTTTTCTCATATATTTTAATCCTTCCGTGGTAATTTGCTTAGCTGGCAAAAGATAAATTTATTAACATGTAAATGTATGAGCATACATTCATTTTTAAATTCAATTAATTTTAATTACCAAGGAGGATATGGTGTACTTCATCAAACATCCCCCAGCTATTGAGAAGCTCGGACAAAGATTCATTAGGAATAGCAGAACATTTCTGGTTCATTTTCTCAGCAGTATTAGGTAAACATATTTCATTTGTTACAGATACGTTCTGTTCTTGGTCTGTAAAAAGTTCATTTGCAAATACGTTGTGTTCTTTGTCTGTCAAAGGTTCATTTGTACTATTAATAAATATATACTTCGTACCTCCAATATCCAACATTTGGGTCGAAGGACAGTTTTGTAATTGAATCAATTCAGAATCGGTGTTACTACTCATTTTATATGTTTCGCTAAGACAATAAAAAATATTAAAGTATAAAGAAAAAAATAAATGAAGTTTTAAGGATGCAGCTAAAATTTTAAAAATTAAGCGGTAAAAACTGAAAAATCATTTTTTTTTCTTACTACTATTTTTCCACTTCCAGGGGTGCGTTTCTTAATTAACTATGGTTAACCGCGGTTAACTTTACTCTACCAAATGTCGTTCCATAATTAACCGCAAAATAAAAAATTAACTGGATGACAGATGTACTATCGTTCCAAAACTATAAAAATTAGTTGTCATAATAAATTGTGACGTCACTACTTTAACTTTGTTACTCAAGTCTAGAGTAGAGTTTGTTGAGGTTCTAATGTCAAAACATATGAATATTTAAAACGACATGTCAACCGATTTATAAAACACAATATAATTTTTTATAATAAAAGAAAATTTTAATTGTTGTGGAAAAAAAAGTTAGAAATTATATTGTTTTGTGAATATATCGTACATTTAATTATTATTTACTAAGTATTTAATAATTTTTAGTGAAATGTGTTATTTTATTATTTTTATTTGATACTGAAGACTGAAAAATAAATTATAGAAATAAAAAACATACACTACATTTTTAGTTTTATTTATCGTAATTAGAATATTAGTTTTTATTAATTTTGAATTTTTAGCGGTCTTTTATAATATAACTTTGACAGCTTTACTATGGTAATTTGGATTTAATATTTGACGTCACTATTTTGACTATGACATTAGTGACATTATTACCTTATGGTTAACCGTGGTTAATTTCGAAACGCACCCCAGTTCGATTCGTATGTATTGGTGGTCCGTCAAAATATACAATGGGTAAAATCAAAGGTTTGAAAAGGTTTTGAGTAAAAGGCAATATTTCATAACAAACAAAGTGATCATTATAAGCAATTGGTATGGTTTCACATACAAAATATACTCTTTCACTTTCAAGCAAAACAATTATTTCCATAATTTTAAATAGTTCAGTAAAACAACTTTTTGATTTAGTTAAATAAAACCCATTTGTATATGCTAGACCATCTAACAAAAGATATGAGAAGCTCTGAAAAGCATTTTCGGAAATTTTCAATTCACTACGTATTAAGTCCGAAAATACACTTTTAATTTTGTATTTTTTATCAAAATTTGAATCATAATTTTTTTCCAACATCAATTTGTTAGCAAATTTTAATTGAATCTTTGTCGCTAATGTTAAAGGCACGTTTTGTCTGTTTGTTATTACTTTTGCATAATTTTTCAACTCCCAATGTTTGCCTTCAAACCTGAAACACCAATAAAACCTTGGAGGTCCCGAATTCTTAATTATTCCAGGGTAATGAATTAAGAAATGGTGCTTAGGTTTCAAATTGTCATTAAAAAGTTTTACGTACTGAATATTATGTTGCTCAATTAGGTCCGCTAATAATTGTATGGTGTCGTTGTCAAATTTCGGTAAAAGCAGTAAATCTACAATTTTAATAAAATTACAGACAAACATCCAGACTTTGTCATTTGAGGGGATTAAATGACCTATCATCACGGTAAAAAAATGTGTGAATGTCCACATTTCTCTTGCAGAAATATTAAGTTTTCTTTTCTTTAAATGCAACAAAGTAATTTCTTTGCTAATATTGCCTATTTCAGATTCACCATAAGAAAAATTTTTTAATTTTAATATTTAATTTTAATTTATTCAAAATTTGTAAGGTAAATGTACGTTTATTGATATAATGTAAGAGTACTTGCGATAAATTGTAATGACAAATGCCTTCGAATACGTCATGCATTATATCAACAGCAAAATTTTTCGTCACATGGAATGAAGGAACATTATTTAGTAATGATTGTCCAGATACACCTGTTTCTAAAGAATTGTCAGCTAGAACATCTTTTTCATAATTCTCTATATTTCTTAGCGAGCTACTATTTTTTTTTGATAAAATTCTAGCAGATCTTTTAGTTTCTTTGCCCAATCTACAATACATATTTGCAGAAAAGGATTTACTAAAATCTAATAATTGGTTTAGTCCTAGATTATCTCCAAGTATCAGACCTAAAACAAAATGTACCTTTTTATAACCTGCAGATAATTTTAAAGTTAAACCATCCACTTCCAAGGAAATTATGTTTTTTATTAATGTATTCATTGCTAAGTTTTTACCATATTTTTTAATGTCTTTAGCTTTAAACAAAGCAGCTTTGTAAATTTCATCCAATTTTGATAAATTTTCTAGTGTAGGAAAATTGTAATATACAGCTGTAATTGATTGGCTTCCAGCATGAGAGCCCAAAGGGTTGTTGATCTCAAAGTCATCGATATAAACAAAATACGGAATAAGTATATTGTTTGGATATAAAACACATTTGTCTTGCTATTACTTTCCTTGTACAAAATTTGAAATATATGTTTGCTCTAGTTTTAATTTTTCAATTTTTTCAAGGCAAATTTTCAAAGTACCATCGTGTTCAAAAACTTTTCTAAATTGAAATTCTAATGGAAGTATAATGGCTTTATCAACTATTTCATCATATTTGATAATAACACGATTATGGACTTCTGAAATATGTTTATTTATGATGAACTCTTCGGGCTTATGAAATTTATCACGATCCTTTAAGACGTTTAAAAGCTTGTACTCAGAATCAATATGTCTAAAAGGATGTTCAAACATTTTTAAACACGCTTCCAATTTCACACAATCAATTTCACATAATTCTTGAGCGAAGGATGTGATACTCATTAAAATTGGAGAAACTATATACTCATTAATATTTTTCTGTAAATTTAAGACATCTTTTCTTGAGAAATTATTGTGCATTTTTAATATAAATCTTAAAGTACCATCAAGAAACTTAGTTTTACATTCGGCAGCATTAAAATTGTAATTTTTTGTCTGTGGGTACATAGCATTATGACGTTTTTCAAAAGTATCTGATTTTAAAGATATTTCTGAACTAATCTGCTCCGGATCAGGTTGTGCTACATTTACGGATATGAATTTGGAATTGTTTTTTGAAGGCGAGCCGTCATTATGGCATTTAGTTATGTGTTTTTTAAAAGTGGTGCTCTTTTGGAAACATTGATTACATGACTTATAGGTACAGAAATATGTACTACCTTTGCCAAACCCATGTATTATTTTTAAATGACCAATTAATAAATTTGCACTTTTAAAACTTCGAGAACATACAAAGCAATTCATCATTTTTAATTCAAAAACAAACTTCTAATTAAAAAATAACTATAAAATAATGAACTTTTCCGTCCAGTGCAGTTTTGTCTTGTCTTGCGTCTCGAGATCTTTTGTAATGTCTACTTATATCAAAACGTAAATTAAATCTTTGTTATAGGATGAACGCGGTTACCCTAAGGTCTAAACAAATATATAGGTTTTAGATTATGTTTAAATGTTGTCATAACAAGAATATGACAAATTGTGATTTGATTTAAAGTTAAAAAAAACAAACAAATTAAATTAAACAATACTTACCAAATTTTGCTCTATTATCCAGAAATTATTTATTATACTTAAAACAGAACTTTAAACCAAATTATTATGATACACGAAAACACGCCCTTGCTAAGTCAAGTATCTTCAACGAAATTATAATACAATTTGAATATATATATTTCAATCACTGATGCTCTTGTTTATAATTGTACACAAATATAATCTAAGCAGAATTGTACCAAAGAAATTAATTATTATACTTAAAACTGAACTTTTAAAAAAAATTATTATGATACGAAAACATGCACTTGCTAAGCCAAATATCTTCAACGAAATTATAATACCAATTGAATATTTGTATATCAATCACTGGTGCTCTTGTTTATAACTGTACACAAATATAATCTAACTTCTAAGCAGAATTGTACAAAAAAATGCAGTTTTTTGCCAAGTAAAGTATAAACTACAAAATTGCTCAAAAACTTTTATAATATTGGACAATACATTGGCATTACCACCCAAATAATTAGTAAATATTTAGCGGTAAAAATCTTTTCACAAAATCTATTTGTATAATTTACCTAAATCTAATGATAATTTAGGAATTCTTAGTAAATTTAAAAAAGGACGACTAATACTCTTGCATATAACTATGTTTAAGTGTATACTAAGTATAGTTATACAAAACAATGCCGTTTTTGCTAAATTAAAGTATGAAGTCAAAAATCATACAATAACTTTTATAATATTGTACAATACTTAGGCATTACCACCATAGTAATTGTAAAATATTTGGCGGTTGAAATATATTCATAAAAGCTACTGGTACAATTTACCTAACGCTGAAGCAAAAAGTTTAAAAAATAACTGTACAAACAAATATAATTATATGTATAAATATTATAATTAAACGAGTTGTTTTACATAAAATATAAAATGCGAAAACCCAAATAACTTTTTAATTTTGCACTTTATTAAAATATGCTACAAACATTATTGATTCTAATTGGAGAGAGCTGTTTAAAGCCTCAACTAAAGTTTTGGAAACTCAAATCGTTTTCCATTACCGCCAATTTAATATTTTTATATATGATATGATATGTTATAACTTTAGTAACTTTATATAAAGAAATTACACATCTAGATCTACCAAGAGTTTGTTTAAAATTACCAATGATGTAAATGTAATGTATAGTAGGAATTACAATTTCTACCACAACAAACAATCTGTTAACGTTTAGATTCCACATAATAACATGCGTTCTGAGGGGGGTTGGTGGGCCCAATTTTTGGGGTTTTTATAAACATTTTTTTTACTAAACATAAAGTGGGTTGGCAATAATCTAACTAGTGGATTATTTCATGATCATGCGATACGCAGTTTTCCTCAATGATTAAAGCCCAGACATAGAGCTACATGAAGATGAAGACTTCGAATAAGCGGCCAAACTTAAGAAATATTCAGTAACCAGAACTGAGGGTGCTGCCATTGACTGAATAGAGTTAATCCGTCATTACCCTTAGGATTTCACCTTGGCTAGTCATTTCTCGCTGCTATTGTCAGTGGTATATGATATCTCACGTTAACTTGTATGTTAATAGTATGGACTGGAGTTCGCGGTCTTGTCATCTCGTAAATCAAAAAATAAATAAATTTAATTCAATTAAAATCTGATGAAACCGCATATATAGGGTAATTTGTTTTTATTTTAGTTATAAGAGTTTTATTGAAATAAATAAAAACATATGTTTTTCTTTCTATAAAACGGATTAAGACAAGTACTGATCTTTAAGCTTCAAATAAATTTGAAATGTTCAGAGAAAATCTAAAACGCAATGAGAATTAGATAATTTTCATACAAAATCTGAATTTAAAAAAGGCTCAATATTTTTCAAAAATGTACACAATACTTGTATAAAGCAGTCTTGGTATTTTAGACTAATTTTTATATGAACTGTCTCAATTCTATATTGAATTACACAAGTTTATAACAAAAAAGTTAGCTAAAACTTGTTACAATCATTCAAAAAATTTATGATGGTTCAACTAAGCTTTTCATTTTTTTACCATGTTCAAAATATCTAATAACTTAGGTGTTAATGCTTAGTTTTAAGAACTCCATGCAAAATATTTTACCAAAGCTATTTTAGATGATTTTACTTTGGTTTTTTCTCTGAGTGTATAAAACGTGCAATTCATTGCGAGCGCCAACAAAGTTGCTTCCATTATCACAATGAATTTGACATGGCATACCACGACCTGATATGAAACGTTTTAAAGCGGCAATGAACGCTTCCGATGTCATATCAGTTACAAGTTCTATGTGAATTGCTTTCACTGAGAGACAGATAAAAAGAGCGATATATTCTTTTGTGATTCGAGCCCTCCCAGGCCCCTTCCTATCTTTTAAATATATAGGACCAGCGTAGTCGACTCCAGTATTTAAAAACGGTCTTCCAGTAGTTACTCGTTCTTTTGGTAAGTCAGCCATCAACTTATAATTATTTACTCGTTTGCGTATGAAACACAACAAACATTTCTGAACATACCATCTGGTAACCTTGCGACAGCCTATTATCCAAAATCTCTGTCGAAGAATACTTGTAAGTAATGCTGGCCCAGGATGAATGTGATCACGGTGATATTTATCTACTAAGAGCTGCGTATAAACATGCGTTTGAGGTAGGATAATTGGATGCTGTGCATTAAAATTAGCAATAGAATTTGAAAGCCTTCCTCCGACGCGCAATATTCCTATGTCATCAATAAACGGCGATAGAGATGATAAAATGCTGTCTTTTTTAACTTCGTTATTCATTTTGATGTTTTTAATATCAACTGCAAATGCTTCATCTTGAACCCATTTGATATAACAATTTTCAGCCAATATTATTTCATCCACTGTTGGTGGAAGAATACCCTTGTCGATCTGCACTACTTCTTCTTTATATTTTCCACTGACCTTAAGAATAAACCTATAAACATAGCTTAAGACTCTGTAAATTTTATTCAACGAAGAATATTTAGCAGATAGAATTTCACAAGGATGAGGTCCTGTTAATGTAACGTGCAAAGCATCTAAATGTTGTTTTCGTACTTCAAGATCCTTTTCTTCAAATGCATTGCTTGTTGAGTGGGCTGACATAATTTTAGGCCAATATTTCTCTTCTTTCATTAGCCATTCAGGTCCGTTCCACCATAATTTACTAAGGATGAGAGACTGTGGTGTAAGACCTCTGGAAGCCGCATCGGCTGGATTTTGTTTGGATGGAACATACCTCCAATTATCTCTTGGAAATTTCTCCAAGATATATGATGTTCTGTTGCCTATAAAACACTTCCATCTTCTTGGAATATCTGATAACCAAGCCAAGACAATTTGTGAATCAGTCCATGCGTAGACAGAACAAATTTTTAATTTGACAGATTGTTGTATATACTCTAGCAACCGACTTAAAAGTACTGCAGCGCAAAAATCAAGGCGTAGAACAGAAATTTGTTTGATTGGGCATACCTTCGTTTTTGCAGCAAGCAGGTTAACAAATGTGTTACCAGCGTGATCTTGTACTCGTATATAGACTGCAGCGCCATAAGCCATTTCTGACGCGTCCGAAAACCCATGCATTTGTATATTTAGTGGTTGGTTTCTATAGGTATTTATGAACCGTGGTATGTGGATTGTTTGAAGATCTTGCAGCGATGATCTAATCTTGAGCCATCTTTCTCTGATATCACCAGTTAATTCATCATCCCAGTTAAGCTTTTGAATCCAGAGCTGTTGAAACAGGACCTTTATAAGAATAATGCTGGGTGACAACCATCCAAGAGGGTCAAAAATTCTGGATGCTTCGGATAATAGAGTTCTTTTTGATACTTTAGTGGTGTGTTCAAGTGAGACCCGAAAAGTGAAGCTATCATCTTGTGGACTCCATAGTAAACCGAGAGTTTTAACAACCACTATGTCATCAAATTCTAAAAATCTTGATTCATGGTCTGATTCTTGAAACCGCCTAGCCAAAATTGGATCATTGGTCATCCATTTATGTAAATTAAAACCACCATTTTTTAGCAACGATATTATATCTTCGTAGGTTCTCGTAGCTTCAGCTAAGTTATCAGCACCTGTTAGCATATCGTCAACGTAAAAATCTGATTTCAAACACGCTGCGGCAATTGGGTATTGTTGAGCATAATCGTTGGCCAATTGATGTAGTGTGCGACAAGCCAAAAATGGAGCACTCGATGTTCCGTATGTTACTGTAGTTAAACGGAACTGCTGAATTTCTTGATCAGGTGAATCTCGCCAGAGTATCCGTTGAAAATCCTGGTCTGCATGATGTAACTTAATCTGACGATACATCTTTTGTATATCCGCAGTCACGGCAATTTTATGTGTGCGGAATCGTAGTAGAATCATTGCGAGATCGTCTTGTATGGTAGCTCCAACTCTTAACAAATCGTTTAGAGAGCGGCCGGTTGTACTTTTGCAAGAGCCATCAAACACTACTCTAAGTTTAGTAGTACTACTTTTTGCGTTCACTACACAATGATGCGGTAAATGATAGCTCTTATGATATCTATTTGACGTTTCGTCACTACATTTAATTTTCATCATATGCCCAAGTAATTCATATTCTTTCATGAATTCGATGTAATCACGTTTAATTTCAGGATGAATATTGAATTTTTTCTCTAGTCCATAGAATCTTTTCTCTGCTTGATGATATGTAACTCCCAGATCGACTTCTGGTGACGAGTGAAATGGAAGTCTTACCGTATATCTTCCATCATTGGCTCTTGTTGTGTTGTTAATATAATGTTCTTCACATTCGTGATTGACTGATTTATGGTTCGTATTAGAGCTTAGATCTTCGATATCCCAAAAATACTTGAGTAGCTGTAATAGATGTTCATTCTCGTTACGGGATACAGTTGTGTGGCAAACATTGACAAAGGCTTTTGAACTTAAAATTTGTCCACCAATCGTCCAGCCGAAAATGGTTGATTGTGCATACAGATGGTCCTTTATCTGAATTTTATCGGTTAGTATTATTTCATAAAATATATCATTTCCCAAAATAACGTCAATGACACCAGGAATATTGTATGATGGATCTGCTAAATTTAAATTCTTTATTATGGAAAAATCAGAATCATCAAACTTGTTCATAGGTAAATTCGAAGTTAACTTATTAAGTATCAATGCTCGTGTACTAACTGATTGTTTTGGGTTCATTATGGATATCATATGCAGGTTTACTTCTCCTTTAGTTACACCACTCTTTTGCGATGCTAAACCTTTGACAACCACGTTGGATCGCTTCCTTTGAAGACCAGTTTGCTTTACATAACTTTCACTGATGAGAGTTGTTTGAGAACCCGAATCTAGTAAGCCTCTAGCCATATTTTTCGTTCCAAATTCATCTAATATGTAAAAAACCACTGTTGACAGTAATGTATTTATTCTAGGTGCAGATGCACTATGTTGTGGTTGAATTTGAGTTGCAGAACAATGATAAGTCAGAGAGTTCTGTTGTGTTGTGGCAGTCGAATTAAGGGAGCAACTGCTTGTTGATGGTGGTTTACTGCTTGACGATGTAGTTGTAAGAGATGATTCGTTGATTGTGGTTGGATTGTTGATAGGAGTTACTTTAGCGTTGATTGCAGACAAATTTAATTCTTCGTTGAATGCAGACTCTGCACAAGTTGAGAAGTAATTTGATGAAACCTCCCGATGATTTGATGCTTTCCTAACCGGATCATATTTTTCACGAAAAGTTACATTCTCTTCATGGAGTAAAGTATGGTGTTTACTTCCACACTTAAAGCATCGAATGTCAGTTTCACAATTAGAAAAATCATGACCTGGAAACAAGCAATTTGAGCATAAATTGTTTATTTGAATAATATGTTTCCTTTCTTTGGTATTCAACTTCTTGAATTTAAAACATTTGAATAATGAATGTGTAGTGGTGTTACACATAGAACATTTCTTGAATACAGTTGTACCCGCATATACCTTGACATTTGAGTTTTGACGGTTTGACACTGGACGTTTTATGGATGAGCAGGCCTCCAAAGCATCACAACGTTCAGTGAGAAAATCTAGCAAGCAGGTTATTGTAGGAGACTCGTTGTCATTTGAGTGTTTTGCCCAAGCTTGTTGGCAATGATAATCTAGCTTCTTGGTGATTATTTGAATTAACCAAGGATCACGTGACTGCCATTTAGTTCCCAGGGCTTCAATACCTCTCAGGACTTCATCGGAAGTATCACATAAACTTCGGAGTTGTTTATGTCCTTCACTGTTTACGATTGGTTGATTTAGAAATAGTTCAATAAGTTCCCTTACGGAGTATTTCTTCTTATTATATCGTTTCTTGAGTTTCTCCCAGGCTAGTTGATAGTTGGCATCAGTCAATGACATGTGCCTAATAAGGGCGGCTGCTTCATTTTTTAATAGACTTTTCAGGTACTGGAACTTATGAATGTTAGAAATATTTTCCTTCTTATGTATTGACGTCTCGAATTGATCTTGAAAGGACTGCCATTTAGAATAATCTCCCGAAAATTGTTCGATCATTACACGAGGTAATCTAAGATCGGATATTTGATTAACTGACCTTTCCATAGAGTTATCAGCAATTCTGCTTTCATTGTGACTAGTTCCAACAAAGCTAATGTTGTGAGAGCGAATATTTATCAACCGTTTTAAAGTCGTATGAAGTTCAAAATATCGATCTTCAAATTCATCAGCTTCTGATGTTTCAGGATCAAGCAGTGAAATTTGATGCTCTATTTCATGAAATTCCTTCCATGCTTCAGTTAATTTTTCTATTCTTATTTCAAGTTGTTCAATACTTGCAGAATCTGAGTCCCAACTAAACTTATCTGCAAATTTTTTTATATTGGTTAAAGTAGCTTTTACCATGCCACGTTTTTTCGTTAAGGCTTGTAAATCAGACATCTTATAGAGTTTTAATTTTTTCTTTATACCAAAGTAATTATAATTGAGAATACGGTAAAGCAAAAATAACCAAATCGGCTCAAATGGTATTATTATAAACGTAAATGCAATTAATAGCAATTTTGAAATTTACAAATTAACGTTTATGTTGATTTATTTTAATAAATTATTTGATTATTAATTTATAGTATAACCACCATGACTTTAATTAAACCAGAAATTGAAAATTACAATCAAATATGGTTGGCACTAACACGAATGTAATAGCAGTAATTGAATTCTACACCAAAAAAAAGCATTAGCACTAACAATGACGTAATCAATAGTAACAATTAAAATGTATATTTAAAGTTCATTAGCAATAAACAAATGTAATCAATAGCGGTAACCCTAGATTACAATCAAATTGAGTAATCTTTAACAAGAATGTAATTATTATCAGTTATTATCAATTACATTCACAACGACCTCAGTGCTAACAGTGACGTAATCAGCAGCGGCAATCCAAGATAACATTAAATTATCACTAGCGGTATTCCAAGATTACAATCAAATGGAGTTAACATCAATAAAAATGTAATTAAGTAATCGAAAATTACATTAAATAGTTTTACACTAAACAAATGTGATTATTTGCGGCAATTAAAAATTATAATCAAATATAGTTAGCACTAACAAGAATGTAATTAAGTGATCGAAAATTACATCCAAAACAGCATTAGCGCTAACAATGATTTAAACAGTAGCGGCAATAAAAATTTTAATTTTTTAAATTTAAATGTCATTCGAACCAAACAAATGTAATCAATAGCGGTAATCCAAAATTACAATCAAATTAAGTCAGCACTTAAAGAATGTAATTAATAGCTGTAATCGAAAATTACATTCAAAAAAAATATTAGCACTGAAAATGACGTAATCAATAGCGGCAATCCAAGATTACATTTAAACAATTCAACTAGCACTTATAAAATTTTAATATTAAAAATCACATTGAGTTTTATGTTTTTTGATATTTACAATAAATCAAGGATATACTAAAAAGGTTATATCCCGGGTTTCGGCACCATTATGTTTCGGCAGCGAACTAATTTTATAGTTTGCTGGGCCATCTAACACTTTTAATTTCAGATTATTTTTCCAATTTAAGAAACACTTCGATCACAATAACCAATATAAACACTAAAGATTTATTTTGAAGTATTCACAATATATTTGAACAAATTTAAATTTTATTTTAACTTTAAATATTATATATTTTTGAATTAAAGAAATATAAAATAATATAAAAAATTTTGTGTATTTATCTGTATTTTTTGGCGTTGTTCCTTGTTGTTACTTGTTGGTGAAAAACAAAAGTAAAGTAATGAATAAAAGAGATTACCAAGCAAATATATACAAAAAGGTGTTGCCTTTGTTGTGCAGAATAATAACAACCATAATGGTGTTATGGTATCTTTTATTTTTTTTGTTTTTTTAAGAGATGGCGCAACCAAATTCATTAATCTGTCCTAAAAGGGAGGTATATATCAAGCGGAAACAACAACTTAACCAACGGAATTTTGCTCAACAGAGATTAGGTAATGATAATTTTAATATGGCTAATAAACATTTTCCTCACATTAAAACAGTACCACAACCTTTTCAGTTTGTTTCACCACAAATAAACTCATTTAATTCACAATCACAATCCTACTCAGGTATACTTTAAAACACAAACCAATCTACTCGTTTTCCGTCTCGTCAACCAAACCAAATAGAAACACAAGATGAATTGTTTACCACCACTGAGCTTTTTGAAATTTTCAAAGAAATTGTTACATGTTTAAAAAGCTGTTCAACGAAACTTGAACAAATTAATTGTATTGCAGAATTCGCCTTCAAATATGGCTGTCAGCCATAATAATTTGACTATTGCAACTTGGAATGGCCGTAGTGTTAAAGAAAAAAAATATGAACTTATCGAGTTTTTAGATAAGTACAAAATAGATATAATGCTTTTAACAGAGACACATTTAAAATTTCACATTCCATTTTTTATTCAAAATTATTCTTTTTATAGACGTGACCGTGAAATTCTTTCGAAAGGTGGTGTTGGTATACTAGTAAAAAAGTCGATTTCACATGCTCTAATTCCAGACCTTCGATTAAAAGCTATCGAATGTCTTGGAATTGAATTAAAAACAACAAATGCGATGAACTTAAAAGTATTTGTTTGCTATTGTCCCAACCCAAACGATAACAATCTCAGAAACGATCTTATTAAAATCACAAATAGAAATACACCCTACATCGCTGGTGGCGACTTTAATTGCCATCATAATAAATGGAACTGTTTCAGAAATAACAAGGGCGGACGAGTTTTGCAAAACATTGCCGAAAATTCAGATTATTGTATAATAGCTGCACCGAATTCTCCAACACATTTAAGTCCCATTGGTAGATCCAGTACGATCGACTTGTTTTTAACAAATAACTTATTTCCAATTGAAAGTGTTGTATGTAAGAACGAACTAAATTCGGATCATCTATCAGTTATCACCGTTATTAGTTTGGATACATTGATTAATAATTTTATTAATAAAAAATTTAATTATAGAAAAACCAACTGGACCACTTATAAAAATCAAATTACTAATAACATTGCTGTATTTCCTATAGTAAACAACTCTGATTCTATTAATGGAATTGATGAACGAATAAATTTAATAACAAATGAAATTATTTCGGCAAGAGACCATTCCACACCAGTAACTGGCTCCACTAATAATGAAAAACTAATTCTTGATGACGAAACAAAACTCATAATAAGTATCAGAAATACCAGAAGAAGGCAATGGCAACGGTTAAGATATCCATACTTGAGAAAATAAATTATTTACTAAACTGTAAGTGGCAAAACAAACTTCAGAACCTAGAAAAAGGTACACAGCCATATTGGAAAGTAGCCACAAACCTAAAAAAAAAATATAAACCAATCCCTCCACTAAGAAGTAACAACCATGATAATACTGTTGTGTATAATAATTTAGAAAAATGTAAATTAATTTCACAGAGCTTTTATGAAAATCATAAACATTCGGATGTGATCTTGAATTATCAAACAGAACAAATTGTAGAACATTCGATTTGTGAAATAGATTCGATAGGCCCAAATAACTTCAGTACTGGTAGTCTCATCTCAGTAGATGAAATCAAAAATACTCTAAAATTTATAAAACCATTTACAGCTCCTGGAAACGATAACATACCTAATATTTTGTTAAAAATACTGCCAGATACAGCTATTACATATATTGTTGATATCTTTAATGATTGTATAAAGATAGGTTATTTTCCAAAAAACTGGAAAATAGCTAAAGTTACACCTATCTTAAAACCTGGTAAAGATCCTACTAGTAATAAGAGCTATCGCCCTGTTAGCCTTTTATGTAGTTTGGGAAAAGTTTTTGAACGTGCAATTAAGGATAGGCTAATGGATATTATAGATGCACAAAAATTACTGATAAATGAACAATTTGGCTTTCGTTGTGCTCATTCCACTATTCACCAAATTCATAGGATAATTAAACACATTAAAACAAACAGATCAGTATTAAAATCAACTGGTGTGGTTTTTATTGATCTAGAACACGCCTTCGATACTGTTTGGATTGAAGGTCTTTTGCATAAGCTCAAATCTTACGGTATTCCAATATACCTTTTAAAAATATTAAAGGCCTATCTATCTGATCGCTTCTTTTATGTTCAAATCCTTCGTGAAAAATCAAACAACTTTAATATAACAGCAGGAGTTCCACAAGGATCCATTCTCGGACCAATATTGTTTATCCTTTATATCAATGACATTCCAAAAGCTCTCAACTGTGAGATAGTACTGTTTGCTGATGATACCGCAATTTATACCAGCGATGAGCTTTCAGCTCCTATTATCTATAGACTTAACAATTATCTCGTAGTATTGCAACAGTTTTTCAGTATATGGCGACTAAGAATAAACGTTTCGAAATGTCAAGCATTGTACTTTACTCGATGTAGAGCAGCAAGGAAACTGCCACAGTCACCAATATTAATAAATAACACACCCATTGTATGGGAAAAGACAGTCAAATATCTTGGAATAATATTGGACCCTAAGTTAACCTTGCGACCACATATTCAAGACATCCTCAAAAAATGTGTAAAACTCTTTTTTATATTCTACCCTATTTTAAATAGGAAGAGTAAAATGAACATGCAAATCAAGCTTTTAATTTATAAATCTATGATTTTATCCGTGATTATGTATGGGTGTCCTATTTGGTGGCAATCTGCTAAAATACATAAAAACAAAATTCAGATTCAACAAAACAAATTCTTAAAACTAATATTGAAAGTCCCAAAACGCTTTAGTACAACAATTCTGCATGAACACACCAATATTAAATTAATTAAAGACTCTGCATGAACAATATACCAATTATACAAGAAAATTAAATACAATAGAAAACGAATTAATCAATGAATTGCCATATCATAATTAAAGTTTACCGTAGTTTTAAGTTAGAATTTAATTAGTATATAGGGTAGTTATAGGTAAAATCTAGTAATAAGTTGTAGTCACATTGCATTTTTATAAACAAATACTGTTACTAAATTGATAATGCCCTCTCTTTTTCATAAAATCAGCTGTTGTAAAATTTTTATCTAATTGATCTCAGCACGTTGATCACAGCAAAAATAAAAACTGTATACATGTATGACTAATAAATGAATTAAATTAAATTAAAAGATTGAATATTTGAACCTATTTTTATCATTTTTATCCAGATGACAGCCTTGGCGTTTCAGGTTCTTCAAAAATCAGCTGTTTTAAAAATTTACTAGACTGTGCTGTCCTTGATCTAGCTGAAAATGGCCAAACTCATGTTTGAAAAGTTTTGCTCATGTATATAAAATATAAATCTTTCCAAAATTTTCAAAAAAATAGTTCAAGTCTAAAGGTTGAGACCCTAGGGCTGTTGAAATGAAAACAAACGCAAAAAGCAATGCTTTCATCATGTTTCAGTTTATGTTATTTAAATTCATTTTAACTTTTGAGTTAACTTTTAAACTATAGCCTCAAAAAATTTCAGCTTTCTAACTCAAAAGGTTCCATTTTTATAAGCATTATAATGCACCCCTTGCAAGAAAAATATCAAGCCATTTAATACCATAGAAAAATTATTAAAATCTCTTTTGTTTTTATTTTTTTTTATTAAGTAACCGTTTGAAAAAAGATTAAATAAGAACAAAAAAACACAACAACAAAAGATGATTTTGAAATAAAATTGTTTGATAATGTTTGATTACAAATTATGTGTGATGGTATAGTTGTAGTTGTGACGTAGTTCATTTGATCTTTAATGGATTTAATATGTTATTAAAAGTAGTTTAACAGTTTTTTATTGAAGTTTTTAACTTCAATAAAACTGTTCCGAAATTGTATTGATGGAGTTAGTTCGGATAATGTATTTAATTTGGTTTGATAATTTTTTTGAATTATTCTGTTTCTACTTAAATTTTTTATTTAAACTAATCTGACTTATCTATTTTTATTTGGACACAAAACCGTTTGACCCCGAAATCTACCTATTTCTAGCGGATATACCTGCCGCTGGGATTTTTTTAAACCAAAACAAATTTTCAATAATGCGACTAACTTTTCCGGGGAGAAGTTAGTCTGTTAGAAACCGTGTTAAGCTTAAAATTAAAAAAACCAACCGAGGTTGATTCGCGGGGAAATAAATTTTCCCAAAAAACCGTGCAAAGTGCATTAAGTGAATGAGTGACGGGGTAACTCACTCCGAAGTAAAACATATAAAAGAAGTCTGTGTAATTATAACAAAACGGAATTAAATAAAATGAATTTGTTAACTTAAATCGAAAATTGTAAAGTGTTTTGAATTTTTAATATTCCAACTGAGAACCGCCACACCGAGAATTCAGGATCATTACAAGTAAGTGGAGTTTTACATTAGATAAGAATTATCAGTGGATTCCTAGTGTTGCTGGGAAACCCCAAATAATTCTAACTTTTCTTTAATCTGTTTTTATTTTATCTTTATTGTCCATTTTTATCTTAACACTATTTTCAATTATTTCTATGACCTGAAATATGGTGAGTCTAATTTTTTTCTTTCACCTACTTTTAACCAAACATAATCACCTTTTTCTATGTCTGCGGCGATCGACCAAACGATCGAAATAGTAAATGCGCCTTTAATTAAATATTGCAGTTCACCATCTTGATTTTCATTTACTTTACTTGTAGTTTTGACATGTCACAAGCAGCGTTGCCACTCAAAAAAGTTAAAATGTATCCAATTTTATAAAAAAATGTATCCAAATGTATCCACTTTTTTGAAAAAATGAAACATGATTATTTGATATTGCTAAAGGACTAATTACAATATATGTTTAGTACAATTCAGTATCCTGATCACATTTATTTATAATATAACAACAAAAAAATCACATTAATTCAAATTTTATCTGATGATTTTTATATGTGTTTTTGATGAATAAATTCCATATACATTTTTTGCACAGTTTTTGTCACCTCCAAAAATTCCTCTTTTTCCAGTTTATTGTATGCTAAAATTGATTGTACTGCATATCCCATACTTATTTCAGACAATTGTATATGGTTTTCTTAATTTTCAAAACCTAGCTCATTTACATTCCTCAGATTTAAGATAAGGTAAGGGTCTTTAAGATAAGGGTCTATAAAATTGTATAAAATGATTTTTAAATCGACTTTTAAGGGTGTATATAACATTTATGAAATCAAAGATTTCCGTCGGATTTTAAAATATATTACAGAATAAACGTTCCTGCATCGATTGGAATCAAAAAAATATGGAGGGGCTGAAATCTCACAGCTCTGTGATATCAAGACTTCGGTCTGGGTTAAGGATTTTGATATAGTTTTCGGCAAAAAACTTTTATGAGGACATGGTTTTTAGTTTTGGGCAGCGATGTACATCAAACCTAACTCTTTGTAAAAGGACAAGTATTTTTTATCTCTGTTTAAAAATTTATTACAAAACTAACACGAAACTTCAATACGTTGCCGGAAAATTATAATCAAAATTCCAAAAATATTGTTAAATTAAATGAAATCAAACTTTTTCAAAATTCCAAAAATATTCCAAATATTAGAATAAAATCAAATATTTAAACTTTTTTTAAATTCCAATAATATTTCAAAAATTCTTAAAAATTCAAACTTTTTCCAAAATTCTAAAAATATTGCAAAAATTATTACAAAATCAAAAATTGAAACTTTTTTCAAAATTCCAAAAATTATAATAATATCAAAAATTAAAAATTTTTCAAAATTCTAAAAATATTTCAAAAATTCTTACAAAATCAAATATTAAAACTTTTTCCGAAATTCTAAAAATATTGCAAAAATTATTACAAAATCAAAAATACAAACTTTTTCAAAATTCCAAAAATATTTCAAAAACCATAACAAATTCAAAAATTTCCATGTCCAATTTCATTTTAAATTACATTTACGTCATAAAAACAGCTACATTTTTTTTCCCAAAAAATTGGCTAAAAAATCAAATGAAATCATTTTTGACACACTTGACATTATTTTTTGACAAACTTATAATGCCATAATTCTCTATAATAATAATAAACTATCATGTCATACGATCAACTATTAATTTTATTTTTTTCTAAAAAAATTGGGTAAAAAATAAATAAAAACCTTTCTTTTGACACACTTGACAACATTTTTTGACAAACTTATAATGCCATAATTCTCAATAATAATAATAAAATCATTTCAAACACTTTTATTTTTTTTGCAAAAAATTAGGTAAAAACTTAATAAAAATCTTTTGACACACTTGACAACATTTGTTTGACAAACTTATAATGCCATAATTCTCAATAATAATAATTAAATTTCATTTCAAACAAACAATTTTTTTTCCAAAAAATTAGGTAAAAAATAAATAAAAATCTTTCTTTTGACACACTTGACAACACTTTTTTGACAAATTTATAATGCCATAATTCTCAATAATAATAATAAAACTTCATTTCAAACAAACAATTAATTTTATTTTTTTCCAAAAAATTAGGTAAAAAAATAAATAAAAATCTTTCTTTTGACACACTTGACAACTTTTTTTTGACAAACTTATAATGCAATAATCTAGTTTTTGATCTCACATACCAATCCCAACCATCAAGATTTCTCCAAATTTAATGTTCCTACTCGTAATCACTTAAAATGAACGTATTTTAAGCCAAAAATATGAAAATTTGCTATTTTTGACACACATAATGATTTTTTTGACACACTTCCGGTACAGTTATCGAATACAGCGTCCTTTCGGACCTGTCCCTTGAGTATACCTATTTTTAGAAGAATAAAAATTTTGAAATCCCTCCAGCGGTTTTCCCTGCAGCGTAGGTAATGACGGCCGGCCGGCCGGCAGACAGACATACATTTTTTTTTGCTTTTTTGCTTTTTTAGAATCAGGAGGTCCTAAAACGTCGAGAAATGTCAAAAAATGTGGGGGTAAGAATTTCACTTTGAGCTCATGAATGTAATACTTAGGTCTTTCAGACCGAAGTAATTTAGATCTCACCGACAATTTTCGCGAAATAATCAATTTCAAAGTTATCATTCACTCTATGTTATATTCGGCGGAAGTATCAAAATCTGTTAGAAAAATTAAAAATTCAGAATGTTCTTGCAAAGACATCCAAAAAAAAAACTTACTTTCATTTTCTCTGTGCGATTTATGATTTTTTGAGCCCAAAAAATAGCGGTGTCACCGGCAATCAGACGTAAATATTCAATTAAAAAATTTATAAAATCTGCTGCGTACAAAGGAAAGTTAGCCACCATTTGCAGTAAAAAAATCTGGCAACGTTGTGTGTGTCGATCAAAGAGAAGTCTTTTTTCATCGTTCTTGTTCATAATAAGATATCGTGACAATCAGATTTTAAAATAAAATAATAAATATATTTATTTATTCCTACAGGACACGCAACAATAAAACAAAATAATTTTAAATTAAAATAATAAATATATTTGACTGACTGCGACGTTGCCAGATTTACTTTTCCATATAGTAGCGGTAGTCAAATTAGAGACACATATTTTTTAGTACTATGAGGGTAGCGAAATCCGAAATTCGACGTCCACGCCGTGCTGCCTGGGTAATGCTGACAGAATTAGGTTGGTGTATTGGAGACAAGCAGAGTAAAAACTGCTTAGTCAATGACGCTACATCACGGCGAATTGGCGCCTTACAACCAATGCGACTCAAGCGTCTGTTCTCCATGTCAGGGGCGGCTTGGAGCGGGCGTCTGTCTTGAATCAAGCGGCTCGCTATATAAACGTGTAAAAAGGTTGTTTCTGGTGACCTTGATATGCAGAACGGACCCATTCACGACAATTTGGGTTGGGCCTAAGGTTAACACCCTAACCCCGGAAAAAAACTAATATGTTAAATTTGGTTATCAGAAAAGAATAACAGACCCGGACAAAAACAGAATTTTACCTGGACGTGAAAAAGGACCAGACTACCGGATCGGAACGTGGAACGTGCGCAGCCTGAGCGCTCCTGATGCTCTTATAAGTCTAGAAACAGAGATTGAGAGGTATAGGATGGATATTATTGCCCTACAAGAAATTAGACAGCCAATAATCGGAAAACAAGATTTGGATAGTCACTGTCTATACTGTAGTGGTCATCCTTCTCGAAGAGAATTTGGTACTGACTTTCTTGTTGGTGCATGCATACAAGAAGCCGTGATGAACTTCATCCCGGTCAGTGAGAGGATCTGCTACCTACGTGTACGTGGTACATATAACAATATTTCTCTTATTGCCGTGCATGCACCTACTGAAGCTAAGACCGTCGACGAGAAGGATAATTTCTACATAGCACTGGAAGAGGTTATGAAAAAAACACCCACACGCGGCTTCCTTATGGTTCTTGGTGGCTTTAATGGACAGGTTGGAAGAGATATCTCTTATGGAAATGTGGTGGGTCCCAACAGCCTGCATTTGAATTCGAATGATAATGGTGAGAGAATGACTGAGTTTGCATTATCAAATAATTTGAGAATTGCCAGTACGTTCTTTCCACATCGATCGATTCATAAACAGACTTGGGTCTCACCGAATGGAAACACTCGAAATCAAATTGATCACGTTCTAGTAACAGCACGTTTCTTTTCGAGCGTTCGGAATGTGCGATCCTTTAGAGGTGCATACATTGGAAGTGATCACTTCCTTGTATGTGCAACGATAAGGTTTCACTTCCCAAATCCAGGCATTCCAAAATTCAATCAACGGAAACGTTTTAACAGCTCATCATTAAAGAATGCTGAAACAGAAGAGAGATATCAAATCCATATTGCCGAAATATTGAATAAATCAGAAACCATTAATGGAGACGTCGATAAGTCATGGTATTTGCTCAAAGATGCTGTTTTAAGCGCTGCTGAGGGAATACTTGGACGACCACAGAACCACTCCCAGAAGCCACGGATGGATCAAGCATGCCTCGACGCTATTCAATACAAAAGAGATTGCTATCTGAAGTGTCTACAAGGACGCAACACCAGGTCCACGAAGGAGAACTATAAACTGGTAAGACAAGCCGTTACAAAGCTATGTAGACGAACGAAGAGAGAATGGTGGAAGAGAAAGTGTGAGGAGATTGAAAGCTTCAATAAGGAACATCAATCGCGTAACTTCTTTCAACAGGTTAAAACCTTAAAGAAGGGCCCTCAAACTAGATCGACTGCTATTCAAAATGAAGAGCTACAAGTAGACCTTAAAAATATTTTAGATACTTGGGCCGCTTATTTTGAGAATCTTCTCAACTTAAGTGACCAGCAACAAGTCGGGTGACGAGCAAAGCTTATTCGTGCGTCAAAGGTACATGTAGACGAACCCACCAAAGAGGAATTCGATGCGGCGCTGTCAAAATTAAAATGCAATAAAGCACCTGGTATCGACGATATAACATCCAAAATGATTGTACATGGTGCCGAAACTCTATCCTCAAGATTGTTTGAACTTGTTCAAATGATCTGGAGGACTGAAACCATGCCACAGGACTGGAACACAGCTATGCTGATACCAATCCATAAAAAAGGTAATCGCCTACAATGTGCAAACTACAGAGGAATCGCTCTCCTCTGCACAGCATATAAGATCTTTTCCTACATTTTGCTATCAAAAATCAATCCTTTTGCTGAACAACTGTTTGGAGAATATCACTTTTCTCGATAAGGATGATTTTGGAAAAGTGTCGAGAGTTCAACATACCTGTGCACCAACTTTTCATTGATTTCAGGCAGGCCTACGACTCTCTCGAACGAGAGACTCTATGGTCTGCTCTGATGTCAATGGGAATTCCTGGTAAACTGGTATCACTATGCAAAATGACAGTACAGAACTCTCAATGCTGTGTGCGAGTAGAGAACGAAATATCAAAGTTTTTTAAAGTCGACTCCGGATTAAGACAAGGTGATGCTATCGCTCCTATACTTTTTAATCTAGCCTTGGAATATGTGTGCCGTCAAAAGAAACTACCGACTAATAACAATGTCTTGTCAATAAACTCAGTACAGATGATTGCTTACGCTGATGATGTTGTCATCCTCGGCCGAAGTGAAGCTGTTATGAGTGAGACTTTCAAGTCGCTTGAGAGTCGTGCTAGGAAAATTGGTCTGCAAATTAACTACAATAAAACCAAACATATGAATGCTTCAAGAGAGGCTGAGAAGACAGATTTGATGTGCGGCGATGAACGAATTGAGGGAGTTGAATCCTTTAAATATTTGGGATCAATGCTTGACTCAAACAACAGCATACTTACAGATATTAAAGCTCGAATCGCTGCAGGTAATCGAACTTTCTACTCAATTAAACCTCTGCTTGGATCACCGTATGTATCAACTAACACCAAGCTCAAGCTATACAAGACATTGATTAGACCGGTTGTGATGTATGGGTCACAAACTTGGACCCTTACACAAAATGACGAATCGCATTTATCTGTATTTGAGCGTAAGATCTTTCGCTTCATTTTTGGTCCACTTAAGACAGACGATGGGGAGTATAGAACCCGGTATAACTTTAAGATCAGAGACCTTCTTGAGGGTCCTGATATAATAGGTTGTATTCGCTCTAATAGGATTGCTTGGTTTGGGCATGTTCTACGAGCCGATTCACAGTCTGGAATGATTAGAAAAATGTACGTTAGTACCCCAGGGAGTGGTAGACCGCGAGGAAGACCACGACTACAATGGGAGACTGACGTAATAAACGACCTTAAAAAAATCGGCTGCCATGGTAATTATGTCGCTGTTGCGAACGACCGTGGTGAATATTCAAAGCTGATTAGCCTGTCAACGCTCCTACATGGAGCATGAACGCCTTACAAAAAAAAAAAAAAAAAAAAATGAAATTATATAATATTTTGGAAATATTCTATCATAGAAAATTGTTGTAATTGAAAAAAAGCATTCCTGTATTGAAATTTTTACATAATAATTTGTTTGAAATTTTATTAGACGCGATTTGACTATCTATACATCCTTAATAAAATGTATCCATTCTAGCAGTTTTGTAATTTTTTTGTGTCCAGTATCCTTTAAATAAATTTTTCAAATAATGTATCCAAATGGATACAAATGTATCCAAGTGGCAACGCTGGTCACAAGCTACATGTTACAAAGTATTTTCTCTTTTGTATTTTGATTAATTTGGTTATTTTATTTATCTATCTACAATGAATTAAATATATGACATAAAATGTAAAAAACAACGCCATTTCCGAACCAATGTTTTAATTATCAAATAAATAGTGGTAAATATATGTTGCGTATAATAAGTGATTTTCCTGTTGCAAAATTTATATCATAACTCATGAAACTGATAATAGTATATTCTTGTATAAGCTAGAATGAAGGCAATTCTTCACGAGGATGAAGTTTCCCGGAACGAGCGTAGCGAGTGGAGGGAATCATCCGAGTGAAGAATTGCCTTCATCCTAAGCGAATACAAGATACTATTTTATCCACGACTACAAATAATTCAAATAATTTCATTCATGTTTTCCTGTACATGATTGTATCGCCATATTGAATGAAATGAAAAACAAAACCAAACATTTTTTAATATTTAATTGGACGATTTAATATTTATTATCTTTTAAGTCCAAAGTAAAATAAATATTTTTTGTTCAATTTTTTAAAAAAACATTTTTATTTTTTATTTGACGACGTTTCTGCTTATAACAAAAGCAATCTTCAGGTCAGAAAAAAAAATATCAAAAAAATGTTTTGTCCAAATAAATTACTTCACTGATGTCACTATTATAATACTATTAATTATAATTTTCAAACAAATTAAAAAAATTTAAATTAAAAAAAAGTGAAACTCAACTGAAACTTACAAAATATCTTCTTTAAACAAACGGATAAAAAATTTTTTGAAATGAAAAAAAAATTGAATTTTCAAAAAATTTTTTATCCGTTTGTTTAAAGAAGATATTTTGTAAGTTTCAGTTGAGTTTCACTTTTTTTTAATTTAAATTTTTTAATTTGTTTGAAAATTATAATTAATAGTATTATAATAGTGACATCAGTGAAGTAACAAAACATTTTTTTGATATTTTTTTTTCTGACCTGAAGATAGCTTTTGTTATAAGCAGAAACGTCGTCAAATAAAAAATAAAAATGTTTTTTTAAAAATTTGAACAAAAAAGATTTATTTTACTTTGGACTTAAACGATGAAAAGATAATAAAAACCAAACATGTTTGTTTATTTTAGATTTTATATATGTATTGTTTTTGTTTTAACTGGTTTATATTACTATACCAACAAATCAAGTTTTTAATTTCTTAGGGGAATTTTGAATAAATAAAGCGTAATAAAAGAAACAAAAAAGAATTTGATATATAGAAAAGGAATGAATACAATTACAATGAAAGATATACGCATGGAAAGTATATATTCTTTAGTAGTCGTGGATAAACTTTGTTATAAAAACGATATGTCATTACCATAGAAGGAAAAAGTGAAATTCCAATAAAAAAGCAAATAAAAATTGAATGCGTTAGAAATACTGGAAATGGAACATTACAGATAGTTGATTAGTTGAAGGAGGTTTTAACCGTTTTATCAACATATGTGCTATGGTTGTAGCACATTTTAATGCAATTACCAGACAGTTCCCAGATCTACGAATAGCTGCTGTAGTCTCTCTAAAATATTATTCTTTAAATCCTGAATTTGGAATTGTTGGCTTATCAACGATAATGTTATTTCATCAAGGTCGTCCTGTCATTAAATTTAATTATACCACATTGACGCAACTCAATTGGATTCAACATCACAGTATAAACTAAACTATGGGAATCAATCATCCATAACTGGTAATCTCGACTAGGAAAACACTTCCGAAGGAGTAAACTTTACGAAGTATCAAATTTATCAGGACAACATACTCAACAGTTCCGGCACCCATCTATCAACTAAAACTGGTTATATTTAATTTTTCTACTTAATGTAATTTTAATATTTTTAATTTGCTTACGGGTATCGTTAGTCGCAACACTTCCTGCTCTCAATCCTACAACTTCGATACTTGTTTATTCTTCGCCACTTAGCGCCACTTCTTTTATTTAGCTTGAGCTAAAAATCGTTAAAAATCGTAAATGTTACGCCAACTCCTGCTAGTGCGACCAATTTCTTTAAAAAATTTCTTTTTGTTTTTATAATCGATACCTTGGGCTGAAGTTTAACATCTTCCACCTTCGTAAGACCCACTCTTCTCTCCTTAACTTATGAGCCGAAGCTCCACGTCTCTCTCCTTCGTAAAACCTACTCCACTCTCCTTAACTCTTGGGCCGAATTAAATTTTTTTTCGAATTTTCTGTTTTTCAATTACTATCCCTAACGTTACCCATATGTTACCATAACATGAACATCTTCTAACGTTAACCGTCTATCTGTTGACAAAACAGGTATGGTCCTTATCGATATAAAAATCAGATTTCATCTAATTAAGCAGAACCTTAAAATATCTGATCTCAAAGGAATATCCTCAACGTTACCCATATGTTTCTACAGCATGAACATCTTCTGACGTTAGCTATTTATCTGTTGACGAACAGGTTTGCTTCTTACGGATATTTAAAACGACATTTCGTCGTAAATCAGATATTACTTCTCAGAGCGATCTCTTTCTATGGTACACGTCTTCAAGGTAAACATTGGTCTCAGTTAACTTTGTACTGTCAGACTTTACCACCACTTACGTTACCATATGCACTCCTTCACTTAAGCTAAATTTCTGCTTCTTCTTGCTCTTAACAGCTAATTTTCGAAAAATTAACTAAAAGTCGCGTCTGCTGATGTTAGTATTTGTCTCAGACAACTTAGTTCTGTCAGACCATCAACATCACAGATATGAGTAAATCTCTAGAGCTTTTAAATTTTCTGTCCTGCCAAAATTTTGTATATAGTCACTCGTTTTTCCTCCATCTTGCTTATTGTATGTTAATGTAGGTGACAAATAAAAGTTTGAGTGTTATAAATATTATTTTAAAAAACTAGAGGACATAAAAGCAAAAAAAAAGTAGCAAAAACGCTAAGATTGAGATGTCTTTTCCGAAATTTCGTTTCTTTATTAGGCTATAACTTTTGGAACATCACTCCAAATGACTTGAAATTTGACAAAGATCTTGAGCTTGCCATGTTCTTTCAAAAACATATATGTTTTTTATGTGCACTTTAAGGGAAAATAACGGTGGTGACTTGAGTCGGTGTCTTCCACTTTTTATCGATTTTAAATTTATTTATATTTTGTTTTTTTTGCGCTTGGAACATTCCTCAAATCGTAAAAACAATACTTTTCGCACAGAAACGAAAAAATTTATGTACTGCAATTTTATGTGCCCCTCATATTGAGCTCGCAATAGAAGGACAAAAAGTAAGAGATGCTGCGAAAACTTTTTTAAAAATCTAGGTTTTTGACTATAGTGCTTCTTCAATTTTAGTTGAAAACCACCAAAAAACATTGTTCCTCGTTGTATTCAATGTGTAAAAGATATAATGGTACCTCGTTAACTGGATTCGACACTTCTAGACATAAAAAAATACCCAAAATTTTTAAATTTTCTATGTCTTATTAAAAGTTCTTTTATTTTTCGGCTATAACTTTTGGAACATAACTCCAAATGACTTGAAATTTTACGGATATTAATTTTTTTACATGTTTTTTCAAAAACATATATGCTCAAAACATATAAACATATATGCTCAAAACAAATAATAACAAACAAATATTTCCTCAAATCGTAAAATCAATATTTTTACGTTAAAGTACGCACAAAAACGAAAAAATCTATGTACTGCAATTTTATGTGCCCCTCTTATTGGGCTCGCAATAGAAGCACAAAAAGTAAGAAATGCTGCGAAAACTTTTTTAAAAATCTAGGTTCGGCTAGCTAACATCACAGTATTAATGCAAGAAAGGAAGTAAATTTTTTTATAAAATCATTAACTAATTGACAATAGTCTCAGATCAACCTAAAACTTTTTTTGGTTCGTCAACAAACGTGTGCAAAAGTACTTTAAACAACTTCTAGTTTCCGGACTTGGCCCGAAAGTGGCCAACTTTTTGATTTTTGGCCAAAAATAAAAAATATTTAATATCTCGGGAGAAAGTTAATGAATTTTCAGAAAAATAGGTATGGGGGGGGAGGGTTTGGGTCGCTGATCATGATTTTAATGTCGGATTTTTCCAGAACACCCTCAAAACTGCAAAAACTACCCCGTTTTAGGGAATTTTTTGCTATTTTGTGGACGTAAAGCTAAGATTATAAATAAATGCAATTTTCAAGAATATTTAAGAAGAATTTAAATTTATTTAATTATATGCCAAAATTGCGTCTTAAAACTATCCCCGAAATAATAAAAAATTAAAAAAAAATGATATGAAAGTATTTTTCTTACTTTTATTTTTTAATAAAGTATTAAAAAAATTTTTCACTGTAATTTTATTTAGGGGGTGAAAACTACCCCTTAGTTGAAAAAAAAGGAAAATGAAGTAATTAAATTTTTTTCAAACTTTTCGTTTATATATATTTTTCACCCAACATATTAGTAGTATTTAATGTGCTCGGGCACATGCCATAATGTGCTCGAAATGCCATAAAAGTGCGTTTTACAAAAAAAGAAAAAAATTATTTTTTGAAATCTTTGAAATCAATAAAGACTTGCATCCTTTGGTGGAAATTTAAACCATTAAACCCTAAAGACTATGGTTGGAGAAATGTCATTTTTGCAACCTATTAAAATAAATAATCAAGCTGCTCTTGAAAGTGTATTAACTGTTGTTGTTTGTGACTGTAAAACAGGTTGTGGTAAAGCTTGCGGTTGCAGAAAGAAAGGCTTAGAATGTTCGACTGCCTGTACTCACTGCCGTGGAAGTAGTTGTACAAACTCTTCGCCAATAAATGGAGAAAATGATGTTGCAACAAATGAAGAAAATGAATGAAATAATATTAATTTTACTCCTCCAGAACAAGAAATTTTCAGCGAAAGTGACTAGAAAATTGGTAATGAAGTCAATGATTTCTTTTTGGGAATAGATTCACAACCTATAAATAATGCACTTAATAACTCAGATGTATAAAATTTGTATAATAAAAATAAGAATTGCGTATAAAAAACGTAATTGTGTCTTTATTTAAAACTAAATTATCCAAAATTTACTAAAATAATTCAAAAACATTTTTAAAAGTTATCAGCTTTTATTTTTCTAGACAATTTTAAGACGTTTTTTTGTATATTTTTTATCAATTCCAGAGTATTTTCCACTCCCTGGGGGTGGTGGGGAAGGGAAATAATTTTTGTAACTAAAAATAATTCTAGTTTATCGATTATAAACAGAGTTTCGAACCGGAACCGAACCGTAAACCGAAAACCGTTATTAACCGAAATTTTGGGCTGAACCGTAACGTAACCGAAACCGTAATTTTTTATATTTAATGAACCCTAACCGGAACGAAAAAATCATTTTATTTACGGTTCATGTAAAACGGTTTGCATTGAAAAAAACAAAAAAAATATTCTAACAAAAAGCTGCTCATAAATTATAAGTAAAAGATTTTCATTTTGCATTTAAAATGAGCTTTAGGTACTACAATTTTGGTTTCTAATCTATTCCAAAATTTATTACATTTTTTTAAAATACCATGAAACCATGCAGCAAATTTTGAGAGGCATAGTGAACGGTTTCATAAAAAAGAATTTTAAATTTTAAAATGTTTTAAAATATCAGCAAAAGTTTCATGTAAACGAAATCTGCCATCAAAGTTAAGCCCAAGTAGTGTAATGACGCTTACTCCAACGTTATTAGACATGAAATTTAAACCTCAGAATATTACGGTACTATGTCTGAAAAACTTCTTACTGAAGCCTGTATCGATGTTCTAGATTCAATAATTACTGAATTGTTTCTTTTGAATTTTTGCAAAAGATTACTGAAAATCCTTGATTTTGACATCGGAACTGAACCGGAACCGAACCGAAAACCGGAACGAAAAAATAAACTAAGGAACCAAACCGAAAACCGGAACGAAATAATAGTCGGAACGAAACCGTAAACCGAAACGGAAAACATTTCGGTTCGAAACTCTGATTATAAAACATAAATCTTAAAAAAAAAATTAATAACCTTTTTTATAATTTTTTCGTTAGTGTTAAGATATTGAAAGATATTAAATCACAATCTTCGGTCGTTGGAATCTCCAATTCTTATTCTCAATAAAAACCTGTTTTTCAATGAGTAATGCACAGAATATGTTTTAATATTTAGTACCTACAGATATTAAAATATAAAATTTTCAATATATTAGATTCACATGTAGTAGAGCATAATTAATTTGATGTAAAAACACATGTGAATTTTTTATATACTAAACTTTAAAAAAGTGCATAAAAAAATTCATATAGAATCTCTCACTTTTTAGGGTTCCGTTTTTTATACGGAACACTATTGGTAAGAGTACAACGTGTTTTTTACATTATTTCGATTATCTCGTGAACTATTAATCCGATGAACTTTAAATTTGAGGTGCTTATAAAACCAACTTATCCACACAAGATTAGTTATGCATTTTAAAATAAAACACAAAAAAATAAAATAAACATTTTGATATATATATGGCAGTACAACCGAAAAAAAATAAGTCTGCAAGTGGTAAAGCAAATTTGCGCAATCCACCCGCCCATAAAGCGGCATGTCCACGGAATTTGCAGGGACAAAACATATATGAATCAATAAAAAATTTTAAAATCCATGTTCAAAACATCTGCGGATTGAACGCTAACCATGACCACGTGCAACATCATCTTGAGCACGACAAACCGAACATTCTATTCCTTACAGAAACACAAGTTTCTGAAAATTTTCTCTTTATAGAATCGCTTAATTCCAAATATAGGCTCGAATCAGCTTTCAAACTCCATCAGGGCGTATGCGCATTCATTCATGAGAGTGTTGCGTACACGCGCTTTCCAAATTTTGAACTACACGGTGACGGCTTCAATACAATGGTTTTAAAGATTTGTCTTCCAGAAATGGAACTTTTTTTACAATAGCTTTATACCGGTCCCCCAACAAACGTAACCCAAACTTTTTTAATATACTGACAAAAATTATGGACGAGATTAGAGCAAAGTCCCCTAATTGTGAAGTTATCGTTACCGGTGACTTCAACGTCCACAACAAATCATGGTTGCAATTCTCCAAATCGACCGACGATGTTGACAATAGTGGAAAACTGGCAGAAATTTTTGCCGCGTCTCAGGGCCTATTCCAAATTGTAAAAAGCCCGACTTTCACTCCCCGTAATGGCGGTGATAATAGTTTTCTACTAGATCTCTATCTTACCACAATGCCAGATATTACGAGTGTCGATGTTGCGAAAGGTACTATTGGAAATTCTGATCATTATTTAATCTCATCAGTTATCAAAACAGATTTACTTAAAACTACAGCTCCCAAACCCCGTAAAATATTTCACTACTCAAAAATGGATAAGAGTGGTCTTCAAAATTTTTTCCATGGTTTCCCTTTCGACCGTCATTGTTTTTACACTGACAATGTAAATGTTTCTGCTCAAAACTTTACAGAAACCATCCAATTTGCTATAAATAAATTTGTCCCTTTCTCCATAGTAAAACCCAAACAAAAATACTTGTATTCGAAAGCTGCCAAAACGGCACTTAGAAACAAACGTAGATCATTTAATATTTGGATTCATAACAAAACTCCCACTAATCGATCCCAATATCTAAAGGCCAACAAAATATCTAATCAGATTATCTCAAACGAAAAGTCCGAAATTGACAGAGCGAAAGCCTCAAAACTTACGTCTATGTCTGTTTCTGACAAGAGTTTCTACAGTGCCATTAATTCTTTAAATTCTGGTACAAAATTTTCTATTCCCCCTATTATTGATGGTGATTTAATCGTCAATGATCCCGCAAGAAAAGCTAACTTGTTCGCTGAACGCTTTGCTCTGAACTCCACTGTTTTGGAAACTCCTAAAGAAATACCCCAAATCCAGTCTTCAGGAGTTAATATGAATGAACTTCACTTCAAACCCAAAATAGTCGCTAAACTTTTAAAGGGGTTAAACATCAACAAAGCATCAGGAATGGACAATATTCCACCCATTATTTTAAAAACCTTTTCCAAAGAACTTGCACCAACTTTAACTAAAATATTCTACCAATCCTACAAATCTGGTATATTTCCCTCGTGCTGGAAGTTGGCAAATGTCCAGCCCGTCCCCAAAAAGGGACCAAAATCCGATATCTCAAATTATAGGCCAATAGCTTTACTATCGGTCCTATCCAAAGTCTATGAGCATTATATTAATACACATATTTCAAAATTTCTGGAAGAAAATCATTTAATATCCGACAGCCAATACGGTTTTCGAAACAAAAGATCAACTACCGATCTATTAAACTATGTAGCGCATTGTTGGAACAGCATACTTGATAAAGGTGGTGAAACATACGTTATCGCTTTAGACATCTCGAAGGCATTCGATCGAGTCTGGCATGCCAACTTGGTCAACAAGCTCGTTGCGTACGGTTTTCATCCCAATGTTGTGAAGCTGATTCAAAATTTTCTATCGGACCGATACATTTCGGTAACCTTAGACGGATATTCTTCTGAGTCTAAACTAATTAACGCTGGTGTACCCCAAGGCTCAGTATTGTCCCCAACCCTATTTTTGATTTATATCAACGAATTGTTGAAAATCACCAGCAACCCAATAAATAGTTTTGCAGATGATAGTACTCTGCACAAGTCGTTCGAGCCCCTTCCTTCAAAAGGTAAAATGCACGAACGAATTAATCCTGCCCGGAGAGACGCTGCCATAAACGTGAACAAAGACCTGAATAAAGTCGCCGACTGGGGTGACCAAAACCTTGTCAATTTCAACTCCATCAAAACACAGCTGTTGATTGTTTCCAGATTAAAGACCGAGTTCCCCAAAGATATTTTATTTAGTATGTGTGATGAACCAATAGGTGAATGTAAAAACATTCGTTTATTGGGTGTCACAGTTTCAAATGACCTACTCTGGAACGATCATGTAATGGCGATGGCAAAAAGCGCGTCTAAAAAACTCGGCCTCCTAAATAGATGCAAAAAATTTTTCACTCCATACCAATTGCTCCATGTTTATAAGTCCTATATTCGTCCCTGTATGGAGTACTGCTGTCAAGTTTGGGGTGCTGCCTCTGTTTCCACCTTGGCCCTCTTGGACTCTGTTCAAAAGCGAGCTATACGAATTGTAGGTGATCGAACTTTGACATCACAACTTGATTCCCTACAACATCGTCGCACTGTTGCTGACCTCGTTGTTTTTTACAAATATCGTCATCAGCAGTGCTCAGATGAAATCAGCGGCATCATGCCTCAAACTTATTCTTACCCCCGTTCCACTCGGCAATCGGCTGCCGCAACCAGTGAAACGGTAAAGATACCGCGCTGTCATACTGGCAGATCGCAGAGAGACTTCTTTGTCCGAACTGCGTACAAATGGAATAGTTTGCCGGAACACTTAGTCTCAGGTGGCTTCAACCCACAGATGTTTAAAAAAAGCGTTAATCTACACCTCAGAACGCCAGTTGTTGTGGGACCCAGGTCTAGACCTAGGTCTTAAAAGGTATTTATGTGTTGTTGTGACACATATTCTAAATCCTATTACACAACACATTTTATTAAAAAAAAAAAAAAAAAAGATGGTGGGTTCAAAAATAAATAAAGTTGTGTTCGTTTGTTTTAAAGAGGTACGATGTAAAGCCTTTGAAAACATACATTTTTTTATCGAGACGAGTAGGGTATCATATGAAAGGGCTTCATTTCAGCATTATTTAAAAATATATTTCGGAATTTTGTACCCCACCATTTTTCGTATAATTTTGAAAAATGACGTTTTCGTGATGTTTTATTGCCCCGAATAACTCCGACCCTACTTCATCGAAAATCTTGAAATATATTTGGAATGATAGAAAATTGAGTAGATTTTAAATGAAAAATATAGAAAAGGGGCAGATAATCATAACTATATTTATTAAAGGGGTGGGAATGTTAATGGGTAAAAACATAATTCCAAACCAGGTCATGTGGGGTATCATTTGAAAGAGCACTTGATTTTAGAAATATTGCCATTTTTTTTAGAATTTTGCAATGCATAGTTTTTGAATTATTATCAATAAAGTGACACAAAAAGTTGGTCCCCCCCTTGCATTTCGAGCCTAATTAACAGAAAAATTTGAAAAAATTCACAGAGACAGGAAGTTTGATAAACTCTGAACAAAAAATATAGCGAACTCTTAAATAATTATATTTTTGTGCTTTTAAGGGATTCGGCTGGGGAAGGGTGAAAAAAAACTTTTTTGACCCAAGCACTGGGGGTGTCATTTGAAAGAGCACCGAATTTCAAAAACTTTGCAATTTTTTTTAGAATTTTCCGGTAAACAGTTTTTGATTTATTCTAAAAAATGTGCAAATTCCAGACCGTTTCCCCCCCCCCCCCCCCTACGTTTCGACACTGATTGACAGAAAAAATTGAAAAAATTCACAAAGACAGGAAGTTTGCTATATTTTGAACGAAAATTATAGTGAACTCTCAAATAATAATATTTCTGTGTGTTTAGGGGATGGGTGTAAAGAGGGTAAAAAAAACTTTTTTTGACCCAAGGGAGTGGGCTATCATTTGAAAGAACACCAGTAGTATAGTGATACCTTGTAAGATCTTGTGGGCTTTCGGAAATGGCACAATATACTAAGCTTGTGCACCTTGAAAATTTTTCAAGTTGCACAAGTATATTTTTTGGTTGGGTATTGATACATGTATTAAATTTATGGAATTGTATGAATTTCACACATTTCTAGTGCAAGTATGATCGCTTAGGATGTTTCACAAGCAGTATATCAATAGATTAGTGTCATTTCAAAGGTGTGAAGGCTATGTTATGAGTAATTTATCTCTGGGATAGTTTTTACAGGTCTAATGAAGAGTTACGTAGGATTTGTTATGCATAATTAAGCTGCGTACTTGTTTCACACACCTAACACGCATGGTCGCATTCAGTTAGCTAGGTGCTAATATAAATTTTCATATATTATTTACATTTTCAATTTTTGTGACATATGTAAGTAAATTTTTTGTTGTAGGAAAAAATTAATAAAAATGTTGTTTTTGATTCCTACGTAACTCTTCATTAGACCTGTGAAAACTATTCCCAGAGATAAATTACTCATAACATAGCCTTCACACCTTTGAAATGACACAAATAATATTACAACAGAAACATTAGAAGCCGTAAATTTTGAATTTTTTAGAAGAATCAACTTTTGTGTTGAGAATAACGGAGATCATTTCGAACATCTCTTGTAAAAATGTTTTTTTGTTTAATATTCAATAAAAAATGAATTATCGTAATGTTTTTACTTAATGTTATTAATGTGCTTAAAATTAATAAATATGTTACATGGAATAAATTATATTGAAATTTAATTTTCGTGATTTTTTAAATTAACTTTGTGGAAAGAAAAGTAGATGAATACTGGTGATTTTTCAAACGCTCATAACTTGGAAAATTATTGACGAAAATTCAAGTGTAATATATCGTCGCTTAGGAAATTTTATGAACGTTTTAAATTTTGATAGAAAATAGGATGTTCCCATTTGAAAAAATGAAATTTCCCTCGAAATTTCCCATATGGGAAATTATTTAGACAATTTTGTTGATGTCATACTCAAGAGCATAAAATTTGCAATAATATTCTCATACATCATATTTCTGAGAAATGAGCCAGAAAAAAATGTTTGGGGGTGAAACTTTTTCTGTGGACACCCTGTATATATATATATATATATATATATATATATATATATATACATATATATATATATATATATATATATATATATATATATATATATATATATATATATATATATATATATATATATATATATATATATATATATATATATATATATATATATATATATATATATATATATATATATATATATATATATATATATATATATATATATATATATATATATATATATATATATATATATATATATATATATATATATATATATATATATATATATATATATATATATATATATATATATATATATATATATATATATATATATATATATATATATATATATATATATATATATATATATATATATATATATATATATATATATATATATATATATATATATTAGACTGTTTCACAAATCCACTTTTTTTTAAATGTTCAGGTCCACATCAAAAATCTGAAAGTTCTCGATGAAAAAAAAATTTTCCGCTCCATCTGAGCTTTTTATCTCATTCCCAGACCGTGCGGTTTTGCAAAACGTCCTGAATTTTGGGCTATTAATGCAGGAGATTCAAATTGAGGCCGGATACCGATACGTCAACATAAAAACCAAAATACCGGGGTGCTATTCGAGGGGAAATTTTCCATAAAATTCAAAAATAACCATGGTACACACGTTTTCTGAAGCCTAACCATGAAAATTTGAAGCCGAAGTAAAAAAATATTGCAAATTTGCGCATTTTTCGAAAAGCGGTGTCATTATTTTAACTTTTTGTCATGCTAACCACCACATTTAACGATTTTATCTCATAAACAATTTTATTAGCTTGCCAACAAAAAAAATCTTAGGTCTTTTGGTGGTCTAGATCGCGAGATATCTCACTTTTAGTGAAGTCATGTTTTCCAGAATTTAGACTAAAAGGCAACTTCTTCATAATTTCACAAAATCTACTTAATAGAATATACAAAATTATCATTTTCATTTGAAAACTTTTTATTTTACTTTCGATAAATGATATTTTAATTGTGGCAAGTCCATTCAGTTCAAATACAATTTCTTTTAAAACGTTAACTAGTACGCATTTTTAGGATTTCTTTTAATTAAACGAGTCTAAACGAATCCTTAATTGCAGCAGCAATTGTTTCACGTGCCTCACGTCGTCTACAATATACCATCGAAGATGAAGTAGCAAGCTTTGAAACATCATGTCTCAAATTATGGGCAAGCATTGAAATAATCTCCGAACCACCATCATTACTGACGACATTTTTATCCAAGGTAATTGCAAGATGTTTATCTATAATATCTTTTGGTCTTCGAGGTATTAAGGTAGATGGCATTTCTTTCTTTGGTACTTCAAATTCTGAAACTGAGCCCGACACAGCCGTTGTAGTTGAAGTTGTTGGTGATGAAGGGAGTGTAGCAAACCATAATCTTTGTTGCACAACTCGACTTGGACCAGGTTGATTACTACATTCGTTAAGAAGTTGTTTGCTTGCTTCATTTGTATCCTGTTTAGGATCAGGCAACTTTCCGTATTTGCGTTGATGTACAAGCATTTTTCTAACGTTAGTATCGTTGATTAAATCTAATGCATTTTTGTTAGCAATATCAAATAATTTTGCTAATGCTTTACAAAATTGGCTTCTTTTCCTTTTTGCAAAACGTTTTTTTGATGAACGATCTTTATCAATTTTTGGATAGTGCTTATGTAGTGTACATATTTGTCTTTTTACTGAATCTTTTTGAGTTATTGGAATATTGAATTCCGTCCACACCGCTATTAACTCCTCTGTTGTGTTATCTGCTTTGACATTTTTATCTCTTCCTTCAACCTTGTCAAAATGTGAAAAACGTGAAAGCACTTCCTTATTTGTCGGTAGTTGACTTGAATCAAATCCATTGGAGCTGTAGCCTATTAAATTTCAATACATAAATACACATACGCATACGCAAATATCAAATATAAAGTAGAGGCTTAAAATACCTATTAAGTACAGCCTTTTTTTGGACGACATTTTACCTATTCGAGAGTTTCAAAGCACATTGAATACTAAAAAAAATAACGAAAAATTAAAAAAACTTTAAGGTGAACTTTATATATTTACATGCACAAGATGTTAGATGTTATTTAAAACTGACATTTCCAATACAAATGTATTTGTATAGGCACTTGACATCTGAAGTGGGAAATATATAAATGACAATATTAAAGACGATACGATGCTGACAACTGTTCGCTATTGCATAAATTTGAAGAAAACCGTTATACTATAGATAAAAGAATAAACAGTATACTGTACAGGCGTTTAAAAAGAAATTGTATGTGAACTGAAGGGACTTGCTATAATTAAAATATCATTTATCGAAAGTAAAATAAAAAGTTTTCGAATGAAAATGATAATTTTGTATATTCTATTAAGTAGATTTTGTGAAATTATGAAGAAGTTGCCTTTTAACTTAAATTCTGGAAAACACGACTTCACTAAAAGTGCGATATCTCGCGATCTAGACCACCAAAAGACCTAAGATTTTTTTGTTGGCAAGCTAATAAAATTGTTTATGAGATAAAATCGTTAAATGTGGTGGTTAGCATGACAAAAAGTTAAAATAATGACACCGCTTTTCGAAAAATGCGCAAATTTGCAATATTTTTTTACTTCGGCTTCAAATTTTCATGGTGAGGCTTCAGAAAACGTGTGTACCATGGTTATTTTTGAATTTTATGGAAAATTTCCCATCGCGTAGCACCCCGGTATTTTTGTTTTTATGTTGTCGTATCGGTATCCAGCCTCAATTTGAATTTCCTGCATTAATAGCTCAAAATTCAGGACGTTTTGCAAAACCGCACGGTCTGGGAATGAGATACAAATCTCAGATCGGGCGGAAAATTTTTTCCTTGGAGAACTTTCAGATTTTTTGATGTAGACCTGAACATTTAAAAAAAAGTGGATTTGTGAGTCTAATATATATATATATATATATATATATATATATATATATATATATATATATATATATATATATATATATATATATATATATTTTTTTTTTTTTTTTTTTTTTTTTAATAAAATGTGTTGTGTAATAGGGTTTAGAATATGTGTCACAACAACACATAAATACCTTTTAAGACCTAGGTCTAGACCTGGGTCCCACAACAACTGGCGTTCTGAGGTGTAGATTAACGCTTTTTTTAAACATCTGTGGGTTGAAGCCACCTGAGACTAAGTGTTCCGGCAAACTATTCCATTTGTACGCAGTTCGGACAAAGAAGTCTCTCTGCGATCTGCCAGTATGACAGCGCGGGATCTTTACCGTTTCACTGGTTGCGGCAGCCGATTGCCGAGTGGAACGGGGGTAAGAATAAGTTTGAGGCATGATGCCGCTGATTTCATCTGAGCACTGCTGATGACGATATTTGTAAAAAACAACGAGGTCAGCAACAGTGCGACGATGTTGTAGGGAATCAAGTTGTGATGTCAAAGTTCGATCACCTACAATTCGTATAGCTCGCTTTTGAACAGAGTCCAAGAGGGCCAAGATGGAAACAGAGGCAGCACCCCAAACTTGACAGCAGTACTCCATACAGGGACGAATATAGGACTTATAAACATGGAGCAATTGGTATGGAGTGAAAAATTTTTTGCATCTATTTAGGAGGCCGAGTTTTTTAGACGCGCTTTTTGCCATCGCCATTACATGATCGTTCCAGAGTAGGTCATTTGAAACTGTGACACCCAATAAACGAATGTTTTTACATTCACCTATTGGTTCATCATATATATATAATATATATATATATATATATATATATATATATATATTATATATATATATATATATATATATATATATATATATATATATAATATATATATATATATATATATATATATATATATATATATATATATATATATATATATATATATATTATATATATATATATATATATATATATATATATATATATATATATATATATATATATATATATATATATGTATATATATATATATATATATATATATATATATATATATATATATATATATATATATATATATATATATATAATATATATATATAAAATTCTCGTGTCACAGTGTTTGTAACCAAACTCCTCCGAAACGGCTTGACTGATTTCCATGAAATTTTATGTGTATATACGGTAGGTCTGAGAATCGGTTGTAAACTATTTTTTATACCCTTAAATGATAAGGGGGGCCTCCCCCCCAAAATTTTTTTGTATTTTTCAGACAAAATTTTTTATTTTTATTTTTTATGATTTGATATTAAAAAATACATATAATGCTTAATTTTCCCCCTTCTACCACCAACCCTTATTTTTGAATTGCGATATTAGTACTGGAATACTCTTCAATTACTCCTCCGAAACGGCCTGACCGATTTCCATGAAATTTTATGTGTATATACGGTAGGTCTGAGAATCGGTCGTTAACTAATTTTTATACCCTTAAATGATAAGGGGGGCCCTCCCCCCAAATTTTTTGTATTTTTCAGACAAAATTTTTTATTTTTATTTTTTTATGATTTGACATTAAAAAATACATATAATCCTTAATTTTCTCCCTTCTACCACCAACCTCCATTTTTTAATTGCGATACTAGTACTGGAATACTCTTCAATTCTCAGTAGTCGATAACTAGTCCATCTATTAATCTATCTATCTATCTTCTATCTACATATCTATATATGATAAATAAAATGTAAATATTCGTTAGTTCAAAATAGGCAATCTAGGAATGTACTGGATCGATTTTCTTGAAATTTGGACACAATGTTGCATTCAAATACAGAAAGGTTAATATATAGTGTTTTTTTAGCGATATGTGTTTTATATAGGAATGTAAGCTGTCAACAAGCACAAGTGTCCATCACCTGCATTAATCTCAATTCAATCTTTTTATGGTCGAATTTCACTTAAAGACTTAATTTAATCGATTAGCTATGTATGGATGATCACTCATATATAGTTTTGTCCGATTTATCAACCATATTGCTTGATTACTGGTTAATTGTATTACCACTCCAGTGTCCAGTGTTATTGTATAACCAGTGTGTTGATGGTTGTTAATGACTTTGTATAACAACACTTTGACCTAAATGGAAGTAGTGCTAACCACTAGACCATTCAACACATATATACATACATTTATATACATACGGTCATAAAAATGTTTTATTTCATTTTTGCCCATTGCATGGAAATTGGTTCTATTGTATATTATACCAAATACTTCCACACGGAATGGCGTTTTGATAATTTGTTTGAAAACCAGATTTAAAAAAACGATTTAGTGCATTTGTTCAAAACAGCAGTGATACATATATAAGTGATACATATGTAATGTGATACATATATAAGTTTCAATAGTTCAGGTTGACGAAACGCCTGCTAGAGGACATGTGAGAAGATTCAATGCTCGAACAATAAACGAAGTGACAATTAATAAAGACGGCAATAAATTTCAACCGGGATATATTTTTGTCAATAAAAGAAGGATTAATGATTCGAGGGGAAGAAGATGAAGATTTCCACATTTGGAAATGCCGTCAATTGTTTTACCAATAAATGGTAGAGATGTATGGAAAAACATTCGAAGCAGAACGTTTAAAATTCATTCGTTTAAATCAAACCAAGTTTTTCTTTGAAGTACCAGTTTATTTACGAGAGCCAATTTAATATGACGGTTATTCACAACTAACGCACATACACAAAATCATCTCAAATGCACACGGCAAATATCCCATGCCAGCTTCGATAAAGATTTGTAGGAAGTTGTGACGAAAAATATGTAACATGAGCTTTCCAGAACACTGAATCCACTGAATACAAAGTACGCAAAGTGATATCATCAAGAATTAAGTCAGTTACAGGAAATTCAGTTACATGAAACGATGAATATCCTTTATATACAATAAGAGCCGCCTCAGCCCCAGATGGCGGTAAGGTAACAACATATAGATATGCGAAAGGGGAACATAGGAATAGTTCCTTAAACATGGATGGTTGTTCCATATTAATCCTTTGCTACAAAGAACATACTGATCGCACATAAACTTGGAATACGGTACATACGTCAAATCAGTCAAATACGTTAGCTAGAAAGTAGTTTAATAAAGGCAACATTTCAGTTTTAGCGTGCTATAATGAAGCAGCACTGGGATGTATGCATCATTCATCAATGATACGTGCAGCACGTCACATCCAAACTAAGTTCGGGCTTTGTTTGAAATCATACTGACCGCTTACTGTTCTTCATCTACAAGAACGTGTTATGTTTACGTTTAAATATGTATTTTATTAATTTAATGTAGTAAACAAAAACTAAAACTCAGAAATATATTATCACAATATTTATTGGATATAATGTTTAACAATTTTTATATGAATATAAAGTTTGACAATTTTTATACTTAATTGGCCGAGTGGCAAAATATAATTGAATTAATTTTTATCATCATGAAACCAAAATCATGAAAACCAAAATCGTAATTTACAGCTAATCGATTTTTATTTCTGTTTCAATTGTTAGTGCATTTATGCCAGCACATCACTCCCTCACCAGCGTCAGCGCTACTAAATTTAAAATATATACAAGATACAATAAGATAAATTGTTCTTTATTTAATATCCATAACCATCGAAAACAACATACATGATTGATTCTAATTTAATTGATTAAAAAAAAGTATTCGGATGGTAAAAAAAAAATAAATATAGTTACTATTTAAATTTGACTTTTTTGTATTTTATTGTTGGTGTAGTTGAATGAAGTGTACTTTCCACGAATGCAGGTTTCAATCTGTCAATTGATATAGTGCTAGGCTTACCATTTATGTCAATTACGAACTGTTTACGAAGGCGTCGTATAACCTTATAAGGACCGTGGTATGGACTCATGAGTCCGGTTCGAACTTTATCGACCCTTACAAACACATATTCGCATGTTTTCGAGATCTGTCGGAACGTATGTTTTTTGAATTGAATGTTTGGGTGCAACTGGTTTTATAGCCCGCATAGTTTCTTTAAGTTTGCTAACTAAATTGCTTGGATCGAGTGATACTGTATCAGGAGTTGGAACAAAGATTTCCCCAGGTACTCTAATTGTCTGTCCATATACTAGTTCTGATGCACTGCATTTGAGATCATCTCTGAACATTGTACGTATACCTAACAAGACAGTTTGAAGCTCTTCACTCCAAAATGAAGTTTTTCCGCGAGATTTTAGAGATTCTTTAATTCTACGATGTAGAACTTCGACCATACCATTTGCTTGGGGATGGTAAGGACTGGTTCGAATTCTGTGAATACCCAAAAATGTCGTTAGTTCTTTAAAGAGTTTAGATTCAAACTGCGTGCCTTGGTCCGTTGTTAGCCGTAGTGGAGTTCCAAAACGAGTAATATAATTATTATAGAAGGTTTTGGCTGTAGTAATTGCTGACATATCTACCATTGGGTATGCCTCAGGCCATCTCGTGAAACGGTCAATGACTGTAAGCATGTAATAATATCCGTTTGATGGAGGTAGAGGCCCAACAATATCTAAATGTACATGATCGAATCTACCTGTTGGAGTTTTGAAACTCTCTAAGGGTGATTTTGTATGGCGAACTATTTTAGATTGTTGACATGACGTACAAATTTTACTCCAATAACCTGTATCAACGTTCATACTTGGCCAGAAATATTTGGATGCTACGAGTTTGCGTGTAGCTCTTATTCCTGGGTGACTGATATTATGTAAGTTGTCGAATAAAATTTTTCTCAAATCTTTCGGGACATATGGGCGATTTACACCTTTTGACGTTTCGCACCAAATTTCTTCATTAGCATTTGTTGGTGATAAGAAACTGAAGCTTAATTTCGAAGAATTTGTTTGCTTTGATTTGTTCAAAAGATATTTTAATTCTTCGTCATTTTGTTGTAACTTCGACAAAGTGGTTACGTCAGCAGTTAAATTGCTAGAGTTCGTGGACATTTCTTCGCATTCTACCCGGGAAAGCGTGTCGGCCACGACATTTAACGAACCTTTTATATGCTTGATATCAGTAGTGAACTGGGCAATATACTCAAGTTGTCTTGTCTGTCTAGGACTGCGATCAGTTTTTGATGCAATAGCTGTCGTCAGAGGTTTATGGTCAGTAAAGACCGAAAGCTGCTGACCTTCGACGAAATATTTGAAATGTTTTATCGAAGCGTATACTGCTAGAAGCTCGCGATCGAAAGCCGAATACTTTTGTTCAGCACTTGTGAGTTTTTTGGAAAAGAATCCTAGAGGACGCCATGAACCATCAATAAATTGTTGAAGGACCCCAGCTACTGCAATAAGTGATGCATCAGATGTTATGTTTATAGGTGCTGTTGGATTTGGAAAATTCAACAATGTTGCTGAGGCAAGTGCACGTTTGATTTGTTTAAAAGATTCGTTGCAACTATCTGGCCATGAAAACTGAATTTTGTTTTTCTTTTTAGCGGTCAATATAGTCAAATGAGCATGAAGAGGACAAAGAAGCTCAGCCAATCGTGGAACAAATCTGTGGTAAAAATTTACCATACCAATGAACCGTTGAAGTTGTTTTATTGTAGAAGGACTTTCGAATTCTACTATTGCTTCTACCCGTTTTTTGGAAGGAAGAATCCCTTCTGTAGAAATTGTGTGGCTTAGAAAATCTAATTTATCTGTGCCAAAAATACATTTTTCTGCCTTTATAGTTATTCCATACCCAGCGAGAGCTTTAAACAGTTGTCGCAAGTGAGAAATGTGTTCTTCTTTTGTTTTACTTGCAACTAAAATATCGTCTATATATACGAATACAAACGGAAGACGTCTTGTTACCATATTCATAAACCTTTGGAAAGTTTGAGCCGCATTTCTTAATCCAAATGCCATTCGTGGGAACTCAAACAATCCAAATGGTGTTGTGATAGCGGTTTTATATATGTCTTCTTCGGCGACCGGAATTTGATGGTAGGCCCTCACGAGGTCAATCTTCGAGAAGATTTTACAACCAGCCAAATTTTGGGAAAAGCTTTGTATGTGAGGGATCGGGTACCTATCTGGTATGGTCACAAGGTTCAGTAAACGAAAATCGCCGCAAGGACGCCAATCTATTGAATCCTTCTTCTGTACCATATGTAACGGCGAAGAGACAGATGATGAGGATGGCCGACATATGCCTAATTCAACCATATGATCAAATTCTAGCTTACTCGCCTTTTCTTTGAATGGGTCCATTCTACGAGGTCGAGAAAAGGGTAAATGACCTTTTGTTACGATATAATGACGAACAGAATGTTTAACTGGATGGTGAAAATTCGGTGGCAGGGTCAAAGAAGGAAATTCTTCTAGAAGCTTGCCGTATGTATCACCAATGGAATATAGCTTTGGGGATGGTGTATTATCATGTTTGGATAAACAGTGCATCGACAATAGTGTATTTCCATCTAATATACGTTCCCGTTTCAGATCAACCATGATCCCAAATTTGGCAAGAAAATCTGCGCCTAATATTGGCTTTTTCACTGAAGCAACGATGAATGGATGAGTAAACTTTCTTCTAAGTCCTATGTTAATATTAAGCAATTTGTAGCCATAGGTTTTAATAGTGGATCCATTTGCAGCAGAAAGAGATATATACGCTGTATCATTTGAAAGCTTAGTATAAGGAGACGGAGGAATAGTAGACACATCCGCTCCAGAGTCGACAAGGAATTCTAAATTATTGTTTGTGTCTTTGATAAAGAGGCGACGACTAATGTTGCTTCGGAGGGGAGTCGTCAATGATTCCGAAGCTATTTGTTTTCCGATTCTGGAAATTGTTTAAATAACTCGCATGGCTTCTGGCACCGACGTGCCCGTGACCCGTATTTACGATGGTAAAAACAATATTGTTCACTATTTGAATCTGTTGCAAGATTTGAATTAGATCTTTTCTTGTTTTTAGAATATTTTCTTTCATGAAAAGATAGTGAGCGTGGATGTGGGGACTTGCTTCTATTTCTTGTGTGCGAACGTTTGAGCTGGAATTCAGAAATTTGGTTTTGAAGTGCATTCACCTTTTCTTCAAGAATAGATTCCCTAGACCTAGAGCTTCGTGGCATTGAAGCTTCTAATGCAGAAATGTTTGAATTTTGAGATTGGTCAAATATTTTATCTGCTATTAATATAACTTTTTCAATGTCTTTAGAGTCCACTACAGAAATTATTTGCTTTATAGACGGTGGTAACCGTTGGTTCCAAATTCCGAAAATTAATTTTTCGCTTACAATATCTAAAGTAGCTGCCTGGTCTACCATAGTACGATACATTACCGAAGGCTTCTCGTTACCTAGTTCGACTGTGTTAAGAAGACGTTCTAATCTTTTCTCCGCACTATCTGAATTTCGGTCAATTAAAGCGTTTTTTAGTGTTTCATATTTATTATTATCTGGAAGTTTTCGCAAAATATCAGAAACTGTTGACATTATTACCTCTGATAACGCACCTAAAACGTAATCAAATTTTGATTGGTCCTTAACTACTTTCGCGTTTCGAAACTGTGCTTCTATGCGAAGAAACCAAAGGTCAGGCATTGTAGGCCAAAATGGAGGAAGTTTTTGAGTTAATGAACTTTCTTCCATGTTTTTTTATCTTCATTTTGGCTCCCATCATTTTCCGTATCAATCATGATTTTTTTGTTTGAAAAAAAATTATAATTTTAACAGGGTTAATAAAAAATGTTTGAATATAATACAATATTTTCGTATTTCAAACTTATTTTAGTGTAAATCTTGCAATAAATAATTCTTTAAATGTAAAATAATTCTTCAAATGTAAATAAAATTTTTTACGCTCATAAAAAAAATCTTGTATTCAAGCTAGCTGTATATAATACCGCTATATATAAAAGCACTGATCGATGTGAGTGATATAATGGCAAACACAAATCAATAGAAACAAAAATAATTCAAAACTTACGATTTCCCTTGATCGATGTATCTTAATTCATTTAACATAATTCAATAATTTAACAATATTCAATAAAATCCCATATAATGTAAAAGCATTTCCATAATATGGAGTCTAATGACAGCGGAAAAATTCAACTTAAGTAAAATAAATAAGTGATGAAGAAGTTTCAACTTTGAAATTGTCATCGCCTCAACGGCGTAATCGATAGCGTGTCTGCCCAAAGATTCGAGCCGGGCACTGACGAGGGTAGGTTCGAATCCGATCCGAAACACGTAAAATGTGAATTGTAGTTTTTTTCTGAGAAACTTCAAACCATACCTTTGAATTGAAAATATTCCAATTACTTCTTTACTTACTTGAGTTTAATTGATCTCAAAAATCCAAAATAATTCAATAATATTCGCCAATTGTGTAAAAATGTTGCTTAAAATCA
>OY856187.1:285940695-285966695 GCA_963693315.1 Diogma glabrata | reverse complement strand
ACAAATGAGCTTCCATATAATTATTATATATGCTGGCTTGAGGGTAACAATCCGTTATATGATCTTGGTATATGCTTCTAGCACTAGGTTAATTAGGAACCTAATTTTAGCTTTGTTCGTGCAAATTTGAAAAAAAATGTTTATTGTTTTTATTTCCTCCATCCTATCATGAAATATTGCCCTATATCGTACATTATTATGTAAAAGGATTTATTATTAAGTTTTCCATTCTTTAAGAAGAATATAAAAAAAAAAAATTTGCGTCCATCAACATAATGTGTTGTAGAGCCTATGTCTTAAAAGGTTTATATGTGTTGTTGTGACACATATTGTAATTTCAAATATGTCACATATTTTGAAATTGCACAAACTTTTTTGAACTTCCGTGAAAACAAAGATGTACAATGTCATTGAAGCTACAATTTTGAGTGGAAAATTCGAAGAGGAAGATGTAGTGCTGCCACGACAGACAGGTCACATATTTCAATGATCCCAACAGATTCAAACGTTTAGTTTCCAATGCAGCTCGCTTTTGCAATTACCATCAACAAAGCACACGGACAGTTACTGCAAGTATGTGGACTAGATTTGGAGAATCCGTTCTTCTCACATGGACATGGACAACTATATGTGGCTGGCGCGTTAGTTAAACCTTCTGATTTATTCGTGTACGCACCAGACGGAAAAACAAAAAATAAAGTGTACCCACAAGTACTCGAATAAATAAATAGAATTAAAACGACATTTTGAAATTCGTTCCATATTAAGATATATAAGTTGCAATAAAAATGACACAATGTTAATTTAATGTTATCTTTACGAACTTTCTCGAGTTTTCTTTCTTATGAGATAGCGGCAAATGCGACCAATGTTAAATAAACAAAACTTTTACGCTATTTGGTGTAAAAAATAAAATTTTGAGAGATTTTGTGAGTGATTAAGATCAAAGCAATTATTGTGATTCACTTGAATTTTACAATTTGACACCATTTTTTTTTTCATTTCTCAGAAAAACCTCTTTAGAAAAGTTTTTGTGTATTTCGTATCGGGTACAAATACAATGCATGAGCACTGTGAACATTTGTGTATTTTTTTTGTTCTGTATAATGTTCTATAAAGAGATGAGTGAGGACACACCTCTACTAATTCAACAAGTCATTTAAATTTTTTTATAGCTTACTCGAAAACTTATTTAATCGCCAATTTTTCATATATCCGAACTGATCAGCTAAAATACTGATTATTTTTCATTCATATTTTTAAAAACAAAAATTAAAAACTACGCTATCATTTCTCATTACTACTTTTTGAAATCATTGCTCCTACGTCAACAAAATGTCTGTGCACAAACTTTATTTATAAGCGTAGCAAAGCACGCCGGGTCCTGCTAGTAAATTATACTAAACTTGGTTAATCAAATTAGTCAACTTTTTATTTAGCAGCAAATTGGAATCTAGTATTAGTAATATTTTTTGGTACGAAGTTTACAACGAAGATAACCTGTCCAATACGTAAAGCATATCTTTCAAGCAGTAAACCTTCGATTAATATTCTCCAATTTGATTATGATGTTGTGAGTTTACACAGAGAAAAATGTTTCTCTGCGATATCAAGGCACATGAGTGGGAAGCAAAGCTTTTCGCGGCCTATACTATCATTTGCTTGTTTGTAATCAACGTAGAGCTAAATGCTGATGTTATACTCCCAACATTTTTCAAAAATTATCATTAGAGCAAAACATTGAACTATGGTTGAATGGTCTTAGTCATCGATGATAAATTCGGATGAATCGAGCAATCACAACATTAACGAGTATTTTAAATGCAGTGATCACCAATGCGATGCCACAATAATTCGCACACTTTAAACGATCACCTTTCTTATGTAGCAGAACAATAACAGCTGTTTTTCATTCAGCCAGCAGTTCTTCTTGATCAGTTTTTCTGCAAGAATCAGACCGTAGATACGTGAGGCAAGAGATGCTTCTTCATTTTTATTTAGTTCTGCGGGAATTCCATCGATAACAAGTAATTTGTAATTTTTCAGTTTGTTGATGGAGGCTTCAACTTATTCTATTGTTGGGTACTTGGGACAAAAATCTGCTCAATTGTCATCTATTTATTAGGTCTGGAAAGTGGTATCGCCATACTTTTACACAGAAAAACCTTTTTACAAGTTTATATAGCGAGCCGCTTGATCCAATATAGACGCCCGCACTATACCGCCTCTAACATGGATAATATACGCTATAGTTGCATTGGTTTTAAGGCGAAAATGTTATGCTGTAGAATCATAGAGGTTAAGCAGTATCTACTCAGCCTCTACCAACTACAGCAACCTTTATCAACGTTACCCAAGTAGCACGGCGTGTACGTAGAATTTCGGCTTTTGCTACCTGAACTGCCCTCGTACTACCAAAATACTAGTTTATACTATAAACAAATATATCTTTAGAAACTGCATATTTAATTGTTTACTATGCATTTTTCAGTGATGTAGTCTTATGAAAACGGGTATGAAAATAAAAACAGCTTAAAAACTTAATAAAAGTATTTTCTATAATCAAACTAGACGTATTAAATTAATTAACATAATCAATTAAATTCTTCGAAAAAAACAAAAATCTATAAAACAACTAAATTTCAAAGAAAATCATTAGTATTAAAGCTTCAATGGCTGAGATTAGATTAACTACAAGATCAACAGACGCTTTATTATTATATTAAATTTTGTTATTTTAACTCATATAAATTAAAGTGGTGATTAGTAAGTTCTTTGGACGGTAAAAAATTATGTGAGTTTATAAAAATTTAAATAAATAAATCTAGTTCAATGTGGAGGATCATACCATGCAAGTAATAAATCGTATATTATTATAGAGCAATTGGTGTGTAATCTGTAGAAATGTCAAATCAGGAACGTTCCTGTAATGTTAGTGGTATAGTAATAGTAATGTTAGCGTATACACTCGAGTTTTGCTTCAAAAATTTCAGGTTTGTTTCCGAGGATTTAAAAGTGAGAAAGATTTCATCTGAAAACAGCCAAATCCGATTTTGTCATGCCTTTGTAAAAAAGTACAAAGTTGTAATTAGTTGTTAATTAGGACAAAAAATTATGGATTTCGGACGAGTGAGATAAGTAAGAATCTTGCAGTGCAACACGATATAGGAGTAACGCGATCTTACGAGTTTCAAAATCCATTATTAGTCCGAGTAAAACATTTTTTCTCCAACCGACTATTATTTGACAAAATTTGAAAATATGTATTCAACATTTGATTTATTCTTTATTTACATCTCAAATTAAAAACAAGCAACCACTTCTATTATTGTCAAATAATTATCAGCTGTATGAAATCAAAAATTTGTTAATACCGAATTGAATGGTTTCTGTAAAGTTTTGAGCAGAAACTTTACATCGTTAGTATACAAACAATGACTATCAAAAGGGAAACCTTGAAAAAAACTTCGGAGACCATTAGTGTCCATTTTTGAAAAGTGAAATATTTTACGGGGCTTGGGAACTCTAGTTTTTAGTAAATCAGTTTTGATAACTGATGTGATTATATTATAATGGTCAGAATTTCCAATTCTATCCAAATATAATATCTTTACATTATCTCATTCGAATTTAAAACTAACTTTCATTCTACAAAAGGAATTCCTTATATATAATTCTGCTTAAATTCTCGTATATTCTACCAAAATCCATTCTTTACCAAGAAAGCTCGAGAAATCATGTTGAAATTCACGTCCTTGATTTGAACATATTTCAAAGTATTTAATTATAATAGTACATTATGATGCTAGGACGTAAAGCTAAAGATTTTGGACGGATGTGGAGTTTGCAAATCAAGGCGCTAGCCGAGATTTGCATCCACATTAAGTCCAAAACAGCTTACGTCCGTGCATCATATACTATTTTTTATTCGCCGCAAGCAAAATATTTTAAGAAAATTGGTTTATTCTAAATTAAAATTATAAATTTTCATAAATTTTAAAATAAAAATATGTGGAACAAGTAACCTTTGACAAAATATTTATTTTGTTTTCCAAATTATTGTGTAGCTATGACAACAAATGATAACAACTATTTTAATTGGATAATGAAATTTTGAATTTAAGGGTTGCTTTGATAAAATTTTTTTTCGGCTAACGGCTGTAAAGTTTAACTTTACTGCCGCTGGGGAGTAGCTAAAGTCTTACTTTTTAGCCGGCGGCTGCAAAAGTGATGTCATTTTTACTTTTTCTGCCGGCGGCTGTAAAGTAACTTCCATATTTTTACGGCGGCTGTAAAGTAATTTTCATATTTTTACGGCGGCTGTAAAGTAATTTTCATATTTTTACGGCGGCAGTAAAGTAAAATAAAATGATATTATTAATTTGTTCAAAACAGAATGCATTTCAGTTCATTTTAATGAATAAAAATAAAAAAAAATTAATTTCAGAAAATTTATTACCTAAAACATATTTTTAAAAAATTTGATGCATTAATTTCATATTTTTAAACAAATTTAAACGTTTGCCGAAAAAATAGTGTATTGAATTCGGAGCTAAAGTGACTTTTTGTGTTTCGTCTATAATTGTCGGCCTCCCTACGGTCGGCCGCCAAACTATAGACTCAACACAAAAAGTACGACTTTAGCTCCTAATTCAATAATATACTATTATTTTTCGTAGAATTTAAACAAATACAAATGCTTTTTACTTTTTTGGACGTAGCTATGACAACAAAATAAATAGTTGAAAAGTGATACTTTAAAGCCACAAATCACAGTAATAAAGCAACACTTTAATATGCAGGCGAATAAAAAAGTATTTTCTATAATCAAACTAGTAGACATATTAAATTAATTAACATAATCAATTAAATTCTTCGAAATAAACATGTATCTATAAAACAATTAAATTTCAAAGAAAATCATTAGTATTAAAGTTTCAATGGCTGAGATTAGATTAACTACAAGATCAACAGACGCTTTATTATTATATTAAATTTTCTTATTTTACATCGATTACATCGATTATTATGCATCGATTATTTTACATCGAAACTGTTATTTTTGATTTGCATAAAAGTATAGATTATAGAAATAAAGATTATAGTAGTACATTTTGCTACAAGAGATGAAAACACAGGTGAGTGAAAATTTTACGAACGTAAAACCTTTTTATCTCGCGTTGGACATGCAATTTTTCTACGATAGTAAATATATGATCGATATTTATTATAAATTATTAAATTCACCCTATACAATATTTCATCGAAACATCTGTTATAAATTCCAACAAGGATCGAAGAAAATAAAAACATGCAATAAAATATGTTCAAATTAAGGACGTAAATTTCAACATGATTTCTCGAGCTTTCTTGGTAAAGAATGGATTTTGGTTGATAGTCCAGTCATTTTAGCGATTAACCTCAGAATGTGAGATAATAAGCTGAATTTTTTTATATACGTTCATTTTGGCGTTCTATAAGTTGTCTCAAAAGTCTCATAAAATCTCGTGTCTGCGTCGTAAGTTATTCAAGGTCAAAGGTACCAAAAAGAAGTTTTTCGTGATTATCTCGGTTTCTATTGCTCCAATGATGTTAACATCGATTATTAATATTGTAGAAAATAAAATTTGCGACAAATTTTACATGAACTATTTTATCATGCGCTTAACCGTTTTTGAGATAGAGGGCGGTGATTGCGCAGCGTTCAGTCATACGCACTGTAATGCAAGGTCAACCGTGAATATCTGTGAATGCTGCCTTAAATTTTGAATATTTTGTATTATTTATCAGTTAATATATTGTATTTAATAACATTTTACATATTTTTTATATATTCATTTATTAACACTTACTTACTTTGTGTGCTTAAAAATTCGTTAAATGAATTACTTATTGTATATTCTAATTTATTGAAAGTAGATTTTAAGAAGAAAAATAGATTGTATTATTAGTGCGAAAGTAAAGTAACACATATTAAGTTTCACAAAGTGGCACAAGTGTCACAAAGTGCGCACTCAATCACATCAAGAAGACATTTTACTGAAAAAATTTGGGAGAGGAAAAATCAAAAGATAAATCTATTCTTCAAAAAGCTTAGACTATCTAAGATCTCGAACATAATTTCTCGTTTTAAAAATAAAATTTTTACAAAATTTTCATTTTCGTTTTTTTTTTCAATTTTTTTTTTACCAATGCAGTGAATCGTCTATTTAACTCAACCCACCGGAATTCTTGTTTTATAATAATTTAATGACCATTAAACTATTTTAAGGATACCAATAAAGTATTTGAGGTTGTGAATGCTTTTTACATAATTTATCTTTTCATCCATTTATACCTGTCCGAAATTAATTTTAAAGGCATGGAAAAATCAAGTACCGTACTTTGTTACCTGTTAATGATAATATCTGTCATAAAATGAGAGCGCAGTAATGAAAATAATAGTCTATAGATATATTTTGAGCGTATAGCATCATTACTAAATTCAGTTGTCAATTTTGTTAAACAATATTTGTGTTGTGTTAGCAAAGAAACTTCAAAGTGTTTTAATAGTTAAAATAAGTTTTTTTAAAACATAAGTAAATATCATTGTTTAAAACCATTTGGTATCGGCAAGTGTTCAAAAACTTTAAAAAATGTTACACCTGAAGTTCAGAATATATTACGTTCGATAAACCTTGTGTTTAATTTACGTACGCAAAAGCGAATTTGTTCGTCTTGTAGAATTCGTCTCTTAATGATCAGTTCCACTGGAGGTATTGAAACTGAAAATACAGGTGATACAAAATCAATTGCGAGTGATGAAATATTGGAGGAACAGCCACAGCCTATCAGCGGACCAAGCGTTATACGAGATATTATTTCATCACCAACGATAGTCAATATGGAACGTGGTGGGCTAATTAACCGGATAAATGAACATATTGTGCCATTTGTATCTAATCAAATTTCACCTATTAATCGAAAGCGGTTATGTTGCAGTTTTAATAAATCAGAGCAACTGCGTAGAAACATACAAAATATTTTATTGGGGTCAAATCTTGATTCTTCTGATGAAATAAAAGTGCAATTAAAATATTATCGAGATATCATGGAGAACCTAAAGTTTTCCTTTAAAAATGGCGATTATATGGAGAAACGAAAAATATTAACTCTACTACCAATGGATATGAAAGTGCAAGAAATACAAAACTTATTTGGAACAGAAGCAACACGTCACTTAATTGAAAAAAGCAATAAGGATCAAATAAACCAATCCACAGCGCTGTCATCATTTTCAAATGCCGATAAAAAACTACCAGAAGAAACTATTAATGAAATGAAAATTTTTTATACGAATGATTCCATTAGCAGATTAATGCCAGGTAAACGTGATACGATATCTGTAAAACGTGGTAGTGAACGAATATTTCTGCAAAAACGGTTACTGCTATGCACGTTAAATGAAGCATACGTTGAGTTTAAGAGCAAGTTTTCAGAATTAAAAGTAGGATTTTCAAAATTTGCAAGTCTTCGGCCTGATGAATGCGTAAAATTAGCGCGTAAAATTAGCTACCGATACCAAATGGTTTTAAACAATGATATTTACTCATGTTTTAAAAAAAATTATTTTAACTATCAAAACACTTTGAAGCTTCTTTGCTAACACAACAAAAAAAATTTTTTTAACAAGATTGACAACTGAATTTAGTAAAGATGCTATGATGATGCTAGTTAAATGGTCATTAAATTATGATAATGATGCTAGTTAAATGGTCATTTAATTATTATAAAACAAGAATTCCGGTGGGTTGAGTTAAATAGATGATTCATTGCATTGGTTAAAAAAAAAATTGAAAAAAAAAACGGAAATGAAAATTTTGTAAAAATTTTATTTTTAAAACGAGAAATTATGTACCTGGGAAACTTTCGTTTTAGATTACGAACTAATTAAATATTTTTTTCTGGAAGAAAAAAGTGCTAAAAGTGAGGGTACCCCCAACAGCGCCATCTTTGAAATTTTTTTAAAAGTTTAATGCACTTTTAAAAAATTATTAAAAAACTTTAAGTATTTTTCTTTATAAGTCCAATCAATTACCTTTCCAATGAGCTATAAATGACTTAAATTGGTTAAGTCAATCGTTAGCAATCGATAAGATTCAAAGATACTCATGTTTCCCAAACCCCTAAAACTTTGCCGCCACCCTGTGTCAACCCTAGAGCGAAATTTAATTTTTTGAAAGAAATAGTATTTTTATTTTGTCATTGACTATCTGTATATGAAATTTTATCGAAATCAGAGGGGGTCGGGAACATTGATGTTGCGGTGACGTGAATTGCTCAGTCGTGAATTTGATTCAAAATTTTTTATCTAACCGATACATCCCGGTATCTATAGATGGCTTTTCTTCTGAGTCTAAATTAATAACCGCTGGTGTACCCCAAGGCTCAGTTTTATCTCCAAATTTATTTTTAATCTATATCAACGAACTATTGAAAATCACCAGGAACCCTATAAATAGTTTTGCAGATAATAGTACACTGCACAAGTCATTCGTCGCCCTATCTTCAAAGGGTAAAATGCATGAACGAATAAATCCCGCCCAGAGAGACGATGCTATATTTGTAAACGAGGACCCAGAAAAAGTCGCCGATTGGGGTGACAAAAATTTGGTCCATTTTAATTCCACCAAAAACACAGCTATTGATTGTTTCCAGATCAAAGACCGAGTTTCCCAACGATATTTCAATTAATATGTGTGACGACCAAATAGACGAATGTGAAAGCATTCGTTTATTCGGAGTAACAATTTCCAATGACTTACTCTGAAACGATCGTATAATGGCCATGGCAAAGAGCGCGTTAAGAAAACTCGGCCTCCTCAATAGATGTAAAAAATATTTTACTCCGTATCATTTACTCCTCATTTATAAGTCCTATATTCGTGCCTGTATAGAGTATCGTTGTCAAATTTAAGTCGCTGCATCTGTTACCATCCTGGCTCTTTTGAACTCTGTTCAAAAGCGTGCTATACGCATTGTTGGTGATCGAAATTTAACATTAAATCTTGATTTCCTAAAACGAAGAGCCAAAATCTGTGCTAAAAGCTGTACAATCTCTTGATTCTTCTTCAAGTTCTATTTGATTAAAACCACTAAGTAGATCTAGTATCGAGCAATATTTTGCACGTCCTAGTTGATCGAGAATTTCTTCAATTCTTGGTATGGGAAAAACGTCGCCTACCAATTTTTTGTTTATAACTGTCTGAAATCGACTACCAGTCTGTATCTTTTATTGTCAGTGCCCGATAATGGTTTTTTTGGTACTAGGAATATTGGACTAGAGTATTCTGAAACACTTGGATCAATTATTTTATTGTCAATTAGTTTCTGTACTTGTTCCTTAATTTCTTGCTTTTGAGAGTTTGGTAACCTAAAGTTTTTAACGTAAACTGGGTTGTTATCTGTTAATCTCAATTTTTGTTTATAAAAAGTATTTGAAGATAGTTTTGTTGATTTTCAAAAATGTCATAATTGTTTTCGATTAGTTGTTTTAGCTTATTTTTAATATCACCTTGTATGTGATTATTATTTGAAAAAATGTAATTAGATATTTCATTGTTTTTTAAAGTATTTCATTCGTATTTTTGATTTCTAATCTCGAAATCTGTAAGTTTTTCGAAACACAAATTTACAATCGGAACATTTACTAGATTTGAATTTGTATTTAATATCTTTACCACTGGGTTTATTGGAGATACTATTGAACTAGCTACAAACATTCCAGGCATTAGCTCTTTATTAAAAATTACCATATCTTCTTTAAAGTTTTAAGGTTATTGGAATTATTTCAGGTTTCCAACTTCAGTTCTAGCGGGTATAGTTAAAAAGTTTGAATTGAATGAATCATTTATTGGTAAAATTATCCGTTTAGGACCATTGAAATCGAAATTTAGAGTTAAAGTTCAATTCTCGTAATTTATTATGCATAGGGTGACCAGACGTCCTCTTTTAAGAGGACATGTCCTCTTTTGAAGCCAAAAAAATGCGTCCGGTATCTTTTTTTAAAATAATGCGTTTTGTCCTCTTTTTTGGCCATTCGTCAAACATAAATCGTCAAACATTTTAGGTATTTAATTTTTGAATAAAGTTTTTTTAATTACATTTTAATGTGCTGGTAATACTATCATCGAACGTGCATGAAAAAACTTGAGATTTAACCAACTTTTGGTTATTAATTTTTAGTATTACCACAATGCAAATGTAGTTATATATCTATATATAAATACGTAAGCACTATTTTTGTGGTACAATTTCAAAATGTTTGCCCCAACAAAAGTGGGACAATATGTGGAAAGGGGAAAAATATGAAGGTGTGTTTTTATGATTTTTTTTTCAATTATCTTGTTTTTTTTTTCAAGTTATTTGTTTCACAATTAAAAATCAACTATATCAATTAATCTCACTCTGAAATAATGTGTTGTAGCTATTTTGTTGGGAGGTCTATTTACAATTTCTATTTACAATGGCCGAATTTCACTGGGCGATTCCTAGTATTCTCTATTACCCATAAGGCAGAAGTTAGGTTTTTTTATCGTTTTCTTTGAGTAAAATATATTTTAAAAAAAAAATTTCTCTCAATATGCGTTTCAAACAAACTTGGATCTCATTAATATAGCTTGCGATGACAATTTAACTGAAGAGAAAAAAATTCGTGCTAAATGGTGCAAAGTAAAAATTGAATGACTTAATTTAACTTAGGAAAATCAAATATGATATAATATCCCATCTGAAGAAACAGATAAAACCAGAGTTATTCATATGTACCTGAAATCAGGGCCGGCGCTTCCATGGAACAGTACGAACAGTTTGACGGGGCGCTAAAATTGGAGGGTGCCAAAACCCAATTAATAAAAATAAATTTAAAATAATAAAATAAATATTTTAACTACCGAAATTTATTACCAAAAATATTTTTTTCACTGTGTAAAAATTCTTAAATTTTTTTTGTAAAATTTCTTTCAATGCAATCTTTTGCATTCAAGGGTGGGTCAGACAGGTTATACGAAAAAATAATGGTAATTTTCTCAAATTAGTAGAAGTAATTGCTGAATTTGACAATGTTCTTTCAGAACACCTACGACGAATAACTAATAATGAGACGCAAAACAAATATTTGTATAAAAGCATTCAGAATGAACTAATTTTAATTGTGTCTAAAGTTATTCAAAATAAAATCGTTTATATGATAACAGGTCCAGAATATATTTCGATAATTTTTGATGTACTCCAGATCAGAGCCGCAATGAACAATTATCACTTATTGTTAGAGTTGTTCATAGAAACCAAAACAAACATGAAATTAAGGAGCTTTTTATGGGTTTTTTAAAAGCTACAGATACGACGGGTAAGGGCTTAACGAATTTAGTTTTAGACCGACCAACTTCGCTAAAATTTTCAATTAGTGATTGCAGGGAGCAAGGCTATGATAATGGCTCAAATATGAAGGGAAAAAACATTGGAATGCAAGCTCAAATTAAACAAATAGAACCCCGAGCATTTTTTGTGCCATGCGCATCACATTCAGCTAACCTAGTCCTTCTGGATTCAGTTCAATGTTCACGTCAAGCTGTAATTTTTTTTGATACTATCCAATGTTTATATGTTCTTTTTCTAGTTCTGTTTCAAGATGGGATATTTTGAAACAGAATGTGAAAACATTAACTCTCAAGCCACTCTGTACGACAAGACGGGAAAGCCGCATAGAAGCTTTAAAACCCTTAATGTGTAGTTTAGGTAATATTTATGACGCTTTAGTTCAAATAGGAAGTGACAAGGATAAGGACGGAATAACAAGAAATAACGCGAATAGTTTATCTCTCAAAATTATTCAATTTGAATTTATTTGTTCAATAATTATTTGATATAATATTCTTGATAAAATTAATATATTTAGCAAATATTTACAAAGTCCTGCTATTTGTTTAACGACGGCAGTACATTTGTTAGAGGGCACAAAAGAGTTTTTGACGAACTTACGAAATGAGGAAAAATTTCTGGGTTTATCTTGCAAGCTAAAGAAATAGCTTTAAAATTAGATGTTCCACCAAATTTCCCGGATGCTCTAAGGCGCCCTAGTCGAAAACCACAACTTTTTTCGTACGAAGGTAGAGACGAAATTATATCAAATCCTGAACAAAAATTTGAAGTTAAATTTTATTTTCAAATCCTTGATCAGGCGATTCAATCTGTTAGCGAACGGTTTGATCAAATTTCGGAACACAATAATATTTTCAAATGTTTGCATAATATTTCTGTGGCTTCATTAAATGCTTCTGATCATTTAAATAATTGTCTTTCCCTAGAAAAGCATTTAACTTTCAATTCAAAGTCTGATATAGTAGGTTTAGATTTATGGGACGAAATTAAAACATTCCAAAGTATAATTTCAGGAACTTTAAGCCCTATAGAATCATTAGATTTTATATTTGAAAAGAAATTCGACCAGATATTACCAAATCTAGTTGTAGCGCTTAGAATTTTATTGACAATACCAGTCACAGTAGCTTCCGGTGAACATAGCTTTTCTAAATTAAAAATTATTTTAAATTATTTACGTAGTACAATAGGACAAGAAAGACTAGTAGATTTAGCTAGAATATCTATAGAAAGTAAATTTCTGAGCAACTTGGATTATAGTGATTTGATAGACGACTTTGCAAGAATCAAAGCGCGTAAAATAAAATTTAATTAACTAATATTAGTCTAAGAGCTAGTGAACCTTTTGGCTAACGGTCGTCCTGTAAGGTTAGAATTTTTTTAGTGTTAGCTCATGAAATGTGAAGTACGGAAACCACAACCTGGCAGGCTTCAGCCGTGCACGTCATCATCCCCTATATGTTTGAAAGTGTAAAACAAATTTTAAAAAAAAAACTTCCTCCTGTAAGCTTGAAATTTTTATACGATTTAGCTCACTTATTGTAGAGTACAAAAAAAATTGACAGGTGATTTGGAGGTGCAAAAGTATCTGCCAGGCGAATCGAAAGGTGTTACGACCTGCCGGCCGGCCGTCACAAGCGACGAAATCTAGAAAACCGCTGAACGGATTTCCAAAATTTTTGTTTCTAAAAATAAGTTTACTCAATGGGAAGAGCTGAAAGGACGATATGTTCGATGACTGTACCGAAAGTGTATCAAAAACATCGTCAAGTGTGTCAAAACAAGGAAATTAGCATATTTTTGGCTTAAAAAACGTTCATTTTAAGTTATTTCGGATATAAACATTGAACTTGAAGAAATCTTGATGGTCTGGATTGGTATGTGATACCAAAAACTAGATTATTGCATTATAAGTTTGTCAAAAAAATGTTGTCAAGTGTGTCAAAAGAAAGATTTTTATTTATTTTTTACACAATTTTTTGGAAAAAAATAAAATTAACAATTTGTATGACCTGAAATTTTTTATTATTATTGAGAATTATGGCTCTATAAATTTGTCAAAAAAATGTTGTCAAGTGTGTCAAAAGAAAGGTTTTTATTTATTTTTTTACCCAATTTTTCGGAAAAAAATAAAATAAATTATTTGTATGATCTGAAATTTCATTATTATTATTGAGAATTATGGCATTATAAGTTTGTCAAAAAGATGTTGTCAAGTATGTCAAAAAAATTAACTGTTTGTATTACGAAAATGTGGCCTGGAAAATTTTTGAGCTTGTTATAGTTTTTGGAATATTTTTTGAATTTTGAAAAAAGTTTGTATTTTTGATTTTGTAATAATTTTTGGAATATATTTAGAATTTTTAAAAAAGTTTGATTATAATTAATTTTTACAATATTATTGGAATCTTGAAAGAAATATGAATTTGTGATTTTGTAATATTTTCTCGAAACGCTAAATGGAGAGGTTTTTTAATTAGTTTGCTGATTGTATTATCTTTTCACTAAATTATGTTAATTTATGATCTGTTATGATTTTCCGGCAACGTATTAATATTTCGTGTTAGTTTTGTAATAAATTTCTAAACAGAGATAAAAAAAACATGCACTTTAACAAAGAGGTTTGTTTGATATTCATCGTTGCCGAAAAATAAAAACAATGTCCTCATAAAAGTTTTATGCCGAAAACTCTATCAAAATCCTTAACCAAAACCGAATTTTTGATATCTCAGAGTTTGAAATTTCCGCCCCTCCATTAATACTACATTATGATGCTAGGACGTAAAGCTAAGGTTTTTGGACGTATGTGGCGTTTGCGAATCGAGGCGCTAGCTTCAAGTTCAAAAATTTTCCATGCCACATTTTCGTAATACAAACAGTTAATTTTTTTGACATACTTGACAACATTTTTTTGACAAACTTATAGTGCCTTAATTTTCAATAATAATAATAAAATTTCAGGTCATACAAATTATTAATTTTATTTTTTCCCAAAAAATTGTGTAAAAAATAAATAAAAATCTTTCTTTTGACACACTTGACAATATTTTTTTGACAAACTTATAATGCAATAATCTAGTTTTTGGTATCACATACGAATCCAGACCATCAAGGTTTCTTCAAATTCAATGTTTATATCCGGAATCACTTAAAATGAACGTTTTTTAAGCCAAAAATACGCAAATTTCCTTGTTTTGACACACTTGACGATCTTTTTGACACACTTCCGGTACAGTCATCGAACACATCGTCCTTTCAGCTCTTCCCATTGAGTAAACTTATTTTTAGAAACAAAAATTTTGGAAATATGTTCAGCGGCTTTCTAGATTTCGTCGCTTGTGACGGCCGGCCAGCAGGTTGTAACACCTTTCGATTCGCCTGGCAGATACTTGAGCACCTCCAAATCGCCTGTCAATTTTTTTTGTACTCTACAATAAGTGAGCTAAATCGTATAAAAATTTTAAGCTTACAGGAGGAAGTTTTTTTTTTAATTTTTTTTACACTTTCAAACATATAGGGGATGATGACGTGCACGGCTGATGCCTGCCAGGTTGTGATTTCCGTACTTCACATTTCATGAACTATCACTAAAAAAATTCTAGCCTTACAGGACGACCGGTACCCAAAAGGTTCACTAGCTCTCAGTCTATATATTTTCCAATTTAAAAATACACGCTTGAATTTTAGTGCTATTTACCAATTTTTTTTAATTTTTTGTTATTGAAATTCGTACGCTATATTAGTAAATACGATAGCAATATTAAATCTTTATTTATTTTTTAAATATATTTTTAATATTAATTTTTTGTTATTGAAATTCATTCGCTGGATTAGAACGATAACAATATTTAATCTTTTATTTATTTTTTTAATGTTTATTTTTGAGGACTATACCTACGTGGGATACCTCGGTAAAAAAAATGCACTGCATATCCTACCTTTTGGGTGATGTGGAAACGGATTATTTACGACAAATAGATTTTTTTAGGGCGGCATTTTTGAAAACTGCACCAGGCGCCAAATTCGCTAGCGCCGGCGCTGCCTGAAATAACAATCTACAGTTTGGATGTTCAAAAATGAATTGAAATAAGCCAAAGTTCACGTTCGTCACGTTCACACAGTAATTTCATATATTGTACTTGTAGACTGCCATGGTTTAACAAATGCCCCAAATGATAGAGCATCCCACTAGAATACCATATAATACTGATCATAACACGAATTGTTTATGACACATAAGCCCAGCACTGCTCAGATAAAACTCGACCAGCTCCTTGGATCACCGGATCGTGCATTAATACCAGCAATAGTAATATGTACATCGCCCACACCAATTAAAGTCCAGCTTGGCATTATAAGAGTTTCCGAATTCATAAATGAAAAAGAAATGAAACAGAAATAAAGCGAAATCAAAAAGAAATAGGAACGAAAGGGAAATCAAAAAGAAATTAAAAAGAAATTAAATAGAAATGAAATAGAAATGAAAAAGAAACAAAAAAATAACGAAAAAGAAACGAAAAAGAAATAAAATAGAAATGAAAAGGAAAGAAAAAGAAATACCAGCAACAGTAATTTGTACATCGCCTAAAGATGTACAAATAAAAGAAATGAAAGATATGAAAATGAAAAAATTACTTTTTTATTACTTTATCATTACTTTTTCATTACTTTTTCATTACTTTATCATTACTTTTTCATTACTTTTGCATTACTTTTTCATTAGTTTTTCATTACTTTTTCATTACTTTATCATTACTTTTTCATTACATTTTCATTATTTTATCGTTATTTTTTCGTTACTTTTTCTTTAGTTTTTCAATGAAAAAGTGAGCAAGAAGTAACGCAAAAATAGCAGAAAAATAACAAAAAAATAAGGAAAAAGCAATGAAAAAGCAACGAAAAAATAACAGAAAACTGACGAAAAAGTAATGCTGCAAGACATGAAAACACTGTTTCTCGTGAGTGAAGTTTTATTCACGAGACGTAATTGCGTCGAGTTCACGAACGTAAAACGTTTTCATTTGGGGTAGGAAATGCAATTTTTTCTACAATAGTAAATAAAAAAAGGGTGTTTATTATAAATTATTAAATTAGATATTGACAACATAACATTCAAAATTCATATTCTCTTTTTTCATGGTACCATACCATAGCAACAACAATTTGTTATTTAGGGGGAAAAAACATTTTCACAGGGATTAAGTTTGCATGAAAATAGACTTTTTATATGCTATCTTAGGAAAAAAGTTTTTTCATTGTGCATGCATGCTCAGATAGTAAATGTAATTCTTTTTATAACATCTTTTTTTTTGGTTAGCTCGGAAATTAAGTGAACCTGTTCTGATGAGTTTTTAAAATATTGACCACCCCCCTCTCACAATAAAAGTTTGTCCTCTTTTTTGAAATGCTCGATCTGGTCACCCTAATTATGCATTTATAGCATAAAAGATCTTGACCCAAAATTCTATCAGTAGGAATATTTAACTCATTATCCAGTACATGTAATTTCGCTTTAAGAGCATAATTTGGAACAAATATTTCCATATTTAAAATACCAATAGAATTTATGGTGTCGTTTGTAACGCCTTTAACTTTTATTTTATCATATTTATCTGGGCTATTATTTTGAAAACGTACATTATTTTGTTGATTTTTAAATTTTTGATTTTTAAAAAATCTGAAATTTTGATATATTGTTGGCATTGACGAAAGGAAAAAGGCTATTTCTGCTTTTATTTTTTGTGTACTCTGAATCGGAGTTATGCGCGGTTGAACTTTTGAGGCTTTTTCACGTAGTTTTGGTAATGGTGTCAATGTTTTGTTAATAGATCCCATAAATTTCATGTGATTTACGTATATTTTTGCACAGAAGGAGAAAAATTATTGAATAATCGAAATATGTAAGTTGGAAATTAATAATTTTTCTCTTTTCTGCTAGGCGGCGCGTTAAACCTTGCTTTACTTCAAAGCTCATATCTCAAAAAGTCACTTTCATATTTTAACACCTGAAATAAATTTAAACCATTTTCTGTGTATTTCTGATTGAGAAACAGGTTTTTATTCAGAATAAGAATTGGAGATCCCAATGATCGAAGATTTTGTTATAATTTCAACATCACCAACGCTAACATTAGAAAAAAACATTAAAAAAACATTTTTTCTATAAACATTATAATTTAATCAATACTATAAATAAATACATTAAAAAATTAATTTATATAATTCTTTTTGCCTTTAAATTGAAATATTTATGATTATCAGAAAAAGAAAACATTTTGGCAATTATTTTATCGGGTGTAGTGTTATCCGGTAAAAAACAGTGGAATCCTTGAGTTCCACTTATGGTTTTAATGTCCGAAAACCGCATCGAAAGAAATTGCTCCTGTAGTTCGATATCTCCTGAAGACACATATGAAAACTTCATAACGTGGTTGGTTTTTTTCGATCAAATTTCCGCCCATTCAAATAATTCCCTTACTGTTGATATTTTTTTTCCTCTAAGCTAAGCTCTCCAGGCTTCTCTTTTAAGTGTTCCTCCAATCCCATCGGATGGACCCTTTCCGTGGGCAGTTGCAAAGAAATGCCATTCTGCAGGTATTTTAAAATCATCAATATGTTTGCAGAGATTTATGAAATTCTTCTTATTTTTATATTGAGCTGCTGAACCATCAGTAAAATATACAATTTTTTTGATACTTTTGATGGATATATTTCTTGCTGTTTTTCAATGAATTCAATACACCTTTCCTGGTATTTATGAACTGCAACTGTGTTATGCATTAAATGATCAGATATATTGACAAAAGATAAGACCTCTAGTTTATCATTACATGATTTGTAGTAAACTGCGATTGGGTGGATTGTGGCTTAAACTTTATTGAAATGTGCAGCTTGTATCTCATTCTGCGTTATCATTGAGTATCATGGATACGTTGATTCGACCAAAATTTACGTGGTAGAGTTGTCAACAAAAACAGTTGTTTTGATTTGGAGCGGGCATCTTTAAATTCCTTTTTAAGGTTCATAAACCATGATGTATATTCACATTCCGCCTTTGGTGATAACACTCTAACTGAATCTACTTGAAATATTCTTTGACTTATTGCCGATGTGACACTTGCAATTTTTTTTTAACTTTCTGTTGTAATATGTTTTTGATAGGAGATACGTCTAACCTTCCAAGAACATTGTTAATATATTCTAAAGTGTCATTAAGTAGTTCAAGAACTGGTGGAAAGTAAAATTTAGGTTCGCAGATTTTTGAATAACAGCTGGTGTGACCAGTTTCACATTTTTTGATGTCCGCTTATGATTTTTGAGACCGTACAAGTTACTGCACAATTTGAAAGGCATTTCTATTATTATCTTTTCTAAACGTTATGTCTTCTAAATATTTTTGAATATAATTGATATAAGGCAATCACATCAATATATATATACCCTTGAAATAGTTTTGACATAGGTAGAATGAGGTAAAATTAGGTAGGTACAATTTAATATATTTTGATTGGATGCAAGCATAATTTGTTCCAAAAACCGTTTGTGGGCGTCATTAGAAATTTTAAATGTTAAAATTATGAGTCTAATTAGATTTTAATTAGTAAAAAGGGGCTGAATAGACATTTTTTAAAATGAATAAACATTTTGCACACCCTTTTAATAATTTAAATTCCTTTATTTTACCACTTAACTTAAATTAATTTTTAATAAGTTTTTAACCATTTAACCGCACAGAAAATGGTTCAAATTTATTGCAGGTGTTAAAATATGAAATGTTTAATTTATTAGTACAGGATTATTAACTTAATAAAAAAACACATGTGAATTTTTCATATACCAAACTTTAAAAAATCGTAAGAAAAAATCCATATTGAATTGCTGACTTTTTATTTCTCAATTTCATAGCTGCATATGTTTACTTTAAAATTTGTGAAAAACAAAAAAAAAAGTGACCTTTTGAGATATGAGCTTTGAAGTAAAGCAAGGTTTAACGCGCCGCCTAGCGGAAAAGAGAAAAATTATTAATTTCCAATTTACATATTTTGATTATTCAATAATTTTTCTCCCTATGTGCAAAAATATACGTAAATCACATGAAATTTATGGGATCTATTAACAAAACATTGACACCATTACCAAAACTACGTGAAAAAGCCTCAAAAATTCAACCGCGCATAACTCCGATTCAGAGTACACAAAAAATAAAAGCAGAAATAGCCTTTTAGGCCAGTAATAATAGGAGAAAAAATTAGAAAAAAAAAAAATAATTCGTTACAGCAAACTGATAGTGGGATATTGTAGAACACGATATTGTAAAAGAAGGAAACATAAATCGAACCAGCAGCTGCTATCCGGGGGAGAATGGGGAGGGTTTTTAGGGGTTGAAAGGGGTTTTTCGTGATTTCTGGCTAAACCGTGCATCCTATCAAAAAGAGTTTTATGTAAAAGTTGTAGGGAATAAAAAGATCTACACTTTTTGTACGGACCATTTTTACCCTCACCTCAACATTTTTCGAAAAAAATGTGAAAAACTGATTTTTTTCTTTTTTCTTGTTTTCTTTTACAAAAAAAAATTTTATGAAGTTCAAATTTTGGAAAAAGATACCTCCATTTATTGGAAAAAGGCAGCCATTTTTTCGGAGGGAAATATTTAGACGTTGTTGTTAAAATTAATTTTTTTGAAAAAAAAAAAACCAAATTTTTAACTGCGATTCCTCTTAAAACTACGCCTCCTAAAGAGTTCAGTTTTGACTCATTTACTCGTTCTTACGTCTATTTTTGACAAGTGGTAAAAAAATGGTACACTGTTATGGAAAAAAAGGCGGGAAAATTGAAAAAACCGAGAAAATCGCTTTTTTTTCGTGGTAATTTGCATATTTATCGTTGAATAATCGTTATTAATTAATAAAATCATTTAAATTTTTTATGATAAACGTAAACGACGATCATTTGGAAATAAATTAATGAATAATTATATGCTTTCGTTACTTTTAGTTTATTTAGGTAACAAAAAAGTAAATTTTATTCTTCAAACATGGCGATCTCAAAAAGTACCTTTTAGTTTTCTTTCATGTTTTTTATATTTTACAGATTTGTTATTTACTTAAAACATACTAAACCTATAAGGACAATTGTTATTTTTTGTTTTTGAGAAAAACACATTTGAATATAGGTTGATTTTTTTTGTACTTTGTGCCATACACTAAACCCAAGTTTACTGATTCTATTAAACTTATTTTGGGTTTAGAAGGTACTAAATGAGGTTTAAAGAAGGTACTAAATAAGCTTTTTTTGGGTTTTCTGAAGGTTTAATATTTTACCCAAAACATATTCAAATTACAGACAGACGTTTTGTTCGACGATAAAAACCAATTCGAATATTTGTTAGCAAAAATATGCCAGTTGCAGATTTTGCTGAAATTTATCAAATAGATAGTGAATTTTCCTTTCAATTACAATAAAAAATTCATATTAAATTAAAATATATCATATATTAATTATCATATATTATAAACTAAAATAAGCATTAAATATTTTAGAAAACTGAAAATTCTGCCAATCCCATGTACCTTCGAAATCAAATTGCTCAAGAACGGCTTTACCAATTTTATCAAACTTTTTTTTTTTTTGTAGGTGATTAGTTAATCGTTTGAAAAAAAAAATAATTAATTGTTTTTGTAATTAATTTTTAAATTAAAATATTAAAAAACTTTTTTAAAGTTGGCGCTTGGGTTGAAGATCAATTGAAATTTAATTTATTTTTTTTTGTAAGAACAGTTCTATCTTTACTCTAAAATATTACAAATTTACAAAGAGGCTAATATTCGTGTTCTTGAGATATTTAATTTTTAAGATTTTTAGTACGACTGAAATTCTAATTGTTGATTATTTCTTCGAACAATTTTTATCAAGTTCGAAAACGAAAGCATCTAATTATTCATAAATGTATTTTCGAATGATCGTTGTTTACGTAATAATAAAAAAAATAATATGATTTTATTAATTAGTAACAATTATTCAACGATAAATATGCAAATTACCACGAAAAAAGCAATATTTTCGGTTTCTTCAATTTTCTCGCCTTTTTGTCCATAGATTTATACTTTTTTTTACCATTTATCAAAAATAGACGTAAGAACGAGTAAATGAGTCAAAACTGAACTCTTTAGGAGGCGTAGTTTTAAGAGGAATCGCAGTTAAAAATTTGGTTTTTTTTTTCAAAAAAATTAATTTTAACAACAACGTCTAAATATTTCCCTCCGAAAAAATTGCTGCCTTTTTCCAATAAGTGGAGGTATCTTTTTCCAAAATTTGAACTTCATAAAATTTTTTTTGTAAAAGAAAACAAGAAAAAAGAAAAAAATCGGTTTTTCACATTTTTTTCGAAAAATGTTGAGGTGAGGGTAAAAATGGTCCGTACAAAAAGTGTAGATCTTTTTATTCCCTACAACTTTTATATATAACTCTTTTTGATAGGATGCACGGTTTAGCCAGAAATCACGAAAAACCCTTTTCAACCCCTAAAAACCCTCCCCATTCTCCCCCGGATAGCAGCTGCTGGTTCGATTTATGTTTCCCTCTTTTACAATATCGTGTTCTACAATATCCCACTATCAGTTTGCTGTAACGAATTTTTTTGTTGTTAAAATACTATTTTGCCTGGCCTATTTTTCCTTTCGTTAATGCAAACAATATATCAAAATTTCAGATTTTTAAAAAATAGTTGTTTTTTTTTCGATGTACGTTTTCAAAATAATAGCCCATCTATATTGTAAATGTTGTTGTTTTTTATTAACGAGATCTCTGCACCTGAGTTTTTTTTTTTTTTTTTTATTAATTAGTTGGACATGTTTAGCACACTAAATATGAAATATTCATTATTCAGACTCTTTGAATATCCGAAGATACCATGTCAACTATAAAGGAAGGAGATGAGGAAAGTGGAAGGAATGTGGATATGGGGATAACTATACTAATTGTTTTAAGTGACGATTGACATTTTCTTTAAACATCTGAGGAGAATATTCATCGGGAAATACGGAGCCGGGCATTGAGTTCCATAATTTGACCACTCTATTAAAATAATCGTTCTGAAAGGACGTAGTTCTACAACGAGGTGTTTGGACAGAAAATGGGTGGGATGATTCTGACGTTCTTGTTCGTCGACTATACTGCGCACACGATGGAAGGATATTTTGAATTTCCTTAGAGGAGAATTCGCTAAAGTTATATTTGTAGTAGATTGACAATTCAGCCACATTTCTGCGATGTTGGAGTGTATCAAGCTGATCAGTTAGTTCGGTATTGTCAATCAACCGTATCGCCTTTCTCTGTACAGAGTCTAGACATTTAATTGTTGACTGACAAGCGCCCCCCCAAACATGACAGCAGTATTCCATACATGGACGAATAAAGGACTTATAAATCAGCAAAATTTGATCTGGATTGAAAAATTTTTTACATCGGCTCAAGAATCCTAATTTTTGCATTGCAGATTTAGCGAGGTTGAATACATGTTTATTCCATTTCAGATTGTTTTCAATATCTACTCCAAGAAGTCTAACCGATTCAACCTCATCCAATTCCTCATGGTTTATCTTAATAGGAAAGTTTTTGTGTCGCTCTATTCGCGAAAGGCGGCATAGTTTGGTTTTGGTTGAATTAAATGCAACAAAATTCCGATCACCCCATTCCATTATACGTTCCAGGTCCTCGTTAATAGAATCAATTAACAGTTCTCTATCCGTGGTGACTGCAGTATGAGAACGAAATTTAGGAGATGCATGTGATGCATGCAATGTGCTGTCGTCAGCAAAACTATGAATTGGGTGCACTGTAGAAATAAGTAAATCATTTATGTATAGAAGAAACAAGGTGGGTGAAAGTGCAGAGCCTTGAGGAACACCAGCATTGGTTGTGAAAACATTAGAGGTAATTCCATCTAAATTAACATGAAATTGGCGACCTGTAAGAAAACTATGAATCCATGAGATAGTAAGATCATCGATGCCATAAGATTTTAATTTAGCTATTAGATTTCTGTGCCACACTTTATCAAATGCTTTAGAAATGTCAAGTGAAATACTGAATGTTTCACCATGGTTCTCCAGAGATTTGTTCCACAGATGGGTTACGTAGGCTAACAGATCACCTGTTCCATGACTTCTACGAAAACCATACTGCTTATCATCGATAATTCGGGACCCCTCCAAATATTCTATTAGATTATAGTTAACATATTTTTCAAATAGTTTAGCCAAAACCGACAGAATTGCAATTGGTCTATAATTATAAGGGTCTATCTTACTGCCTTTTTTTGGTATGGGTTGAACACTAGCCAGCTTCCAAGAATCTGGAAATATTCCGCTTTTGTAAGATAAATAGAAAATTTTTGTTAAAATTGGAGCTAGTTGTCTAGCAAAGTTTTTAAGAATGAGGGGTGGAATACCGTCTGGGCCAGCGGATTTATTGACATTGATAGATAGAAGCATTTTTCGTACAATATTGCACCGAAAAATAATTGGCTTCATTTTTGTTTCAAAGGGGGGGATAAGTGTAGGAGAATGGGAAGGTTCATCTATGTTTGAGTTTTCTGCGAAAATACGGCCCAAAAGATCTGCCTTCTCTTTTGAATCACATACGGGAATGTCATTCAGGATTAAGGTTGGAATAGAGGATCGAGTGAAATTGTTCTGGACTGATTTAACTGACTGAAAGAAACTACGAGAGCCAAATGGGTGTTCGGCGAATTTTTTTGCTTTTTTCTGGATAAATGCGTCTTTATCCAAGTCTATTTTGTATTTACTAATATTTCTTGCTTGTTTATAGGCACTATGTGTTTCAGGTGTTTTATTTGAGTTATACATTTTAAATGCTTTGCGTTTATTCCTCACCGCCTCATCAACATCCCGCGTGAACCAAGGCTCAGTTTTAGGAGTGATTAGTCGATTTGGAATAAACCGTCGCATTCCATCTTTTATAACGTCAGAAACTCTTTGCGCCGATGTGCTAGGATCCTGCTCAACACAACAAGCGTTTTTCCAAGATATTCCTTCATAAAAGTTTCTTAGTCCCTCCCAGTCAGCGTGCTTATAATTCCAAACGCGACGGGGATTTGCTCTAATGGGTGAAGGCGAAGTAAAGTTTACTACTGTGGATATTAATACATGGTCCGATGACCCAAGGGGTGGATCAATTTTGGCCTGCGTTGTGTTTGGCTCATTTGTCAAAAATAGATCTAACAAATTGCTGTTATGACCGGCATTATCTGGGATTCTAGTGGGATGTTCTATCATTTGCGTTAAGCCATGGTAGTCTGCAAGTATTAGTTCTGCTTGTCTACCAATGTCGTCAGTGCGTGATGAGTACTTCAGCCATTCTTTGTTGTGAATATTAAAGTCTCCAAGAATGACGAGTCTTGCTTTGGGGTAGTCTCCGCTGATTTTGTCGAGGTTTGTCGATAGTTTGTTGAAAAAAGGACAACCTGGAGGAGAGTTTGGGGATCTATATATTCCTATTATAAACATGGTTTCATCAACACCTGAGATCTTTAATGCCAGTGAATTATGGTGCTTAGAGTTCAACTCATAAGCTTTAATTCTCATACATGAAAGTGAATTTTGAACAAATACACAGACACCATGTTTGTTATAAAAGGAATGTTCCAATTCGTAGCAAGGTATCCGGTATTTAGCGATATCCAATTTCGAAGCTTTACAACTGACAATTGTTTCGGTAAGAAACAATATGTCAGGTTTATTTTTTTCGATGTAGTCTATCAGAAATGTTTTTAAATTAGGAGAGTCTAAAATTTTTAACTTAATCACAGCAGAGTAATTCAGGTTGATTGTATATACGCGAAATGGTTGGGTTGAAATTTCTAGGGTTGATTTAGATTGTATAGACTAGGTGAGATTTTGAATATATAAAACAGTGTTTTTCAATAAAATCAACAAAGGAATTTTGCCTGTAAAACATGAAATAAATTGTAGGTGTTAATGTTAAAATTTTACTTATGTTTTTAGTTATGTTTTTACTTATGTTTTATGTTTTTTAATTTCTTGATGTTTTTATGAGTACTTTATCATTGTTGCTGTTAACAGCAATTTTATTTTTGTTTTGCTTTTAGACACTAATGATGACCCGAAAGGTCAAAACGTTTGTTTAATGTAAAATACCAAATAAAAACCAAAATTAGATTAATATAGTCTATTAAAAGCTAATAAGGAATACTACTTTATTTCAATTTAAAAAATTTATTAAAAGACTATTATTTAAATTTTTAAAAAATTTTACATCATTAAAAAAATTTTCATTACCGTTCAAATATTACATGACTATATTTATGGAGTATTTTGATATCGTTTAATATTGCGCAATCCAAACACTTTACTTTTTTATTGTTTATTTTAAGGAAAAAATTTTCATTCGGTTTCCAACAAAAGTGGCTGAGGCTATCAATCTTATTGTGCGCATATGGATTTATAAAGGAAATAAAACCATCGGATCCGTTTTTAGTTGACTTTTTAGTTGGCAAATGGAGGAATATCACATCAGAACAAGTACGTACTAAAGCTAAATAC
>OY856187.1:285832781-285940495 GCA_963693315.1 Diogma glabrata | reverse complement strand
AATATGTTCGGGACATTGTCGGTATTTTGACACAAGTCAAAGAGATTTTTTTTGTAAATTGCTTTTGTTATACAATTTGTAACATTGCTACACGATGCGTTAAACATTTAAATATTAAATTTTGAATAAAGAGATTTTTTTTGTAAATTGCTTTTGTTATACAATTTGTAACATTGCTACACGATGCGTTAAACATTTAAATATTAAATTTGGAAGATTTTTGTGTTAATTAATTTAAACGGTCAGTGTTTTATTAAATTGTGTGTTAACAAGAGGTATGTTTTGTAACATACTTTAAATTATTAGTTTCAATATGTAAATTTTTGTCAATTATTTTTAATTTTGTTTTAATAAACAAATTTGTTTTGTTTTAATAAACAAAAAGAAAAGAAAAACAGTATTTTTGGATTTCGGTATCTTTAAAAATTCTATTTTTTCACATAATCAGTGTCTTGATTCGATTTTCCATCAACAGCAGATCCTTTGAAAAATGTATTAAAATGCGTACAAAAAAACCGTTTACGGTTATACAGCCAAAAACTCATTCCCGCAAAAATTCAACTCCATTTCAGTGCATAAATAAACCCTGAATTTAGGTTTTTATCGTATCAAATTTTAATTTTTTTTAATAATAGTGGAAGAAATCGTAATTTTCAGAAGAATGACCCTTTTAGTTTTTGAAATTTTGATAATTTCATTATACAAAGTATCTTAAGTTTGTGTAATATAACTATTTCAGAATTTTTCATTGATCATATAAATAATTTTATTCTCTTCCATTTAATTATATCAGCTTTATTTGTATGTTTTTTCGATAATAATAGTATGTATTACCCAGGTTAGAAATGCCAAGGCTTATCGAATGGGCCAAGCTTGGCCCAAGCTTGGAAAACTAAGAAATGATTATCAAGGCATGGCCAAGTCTTAGTCTGATACATTTTGTCATACTAAGCCAATGGTTAAAATAAATAAATGTAAATTGTGTCTTTTGACTACTATATTTAGTTTTGGGCCAAGCTTGGTCCAATGTTGAAACAAATTTATTGTAATTGTTGTATAATCTCAGCACTTGTGAAATTATGGACTGTAACCAACAAATTTACAATATATGAGGAAATTCCATTACAATACCCGGGTAATAAAAGGCTAAGGGGCCAGATCTGCGCCAAGCCCGCACCGCAACAGCTTTCGGGGTTTGGGCCAGACTTAATATTTTCAAACGGCCCAAGCTTGTGCCAAGTTTGGACTGATGTCCTTGGGCCAAGTCTGGCAAATAAGACTTGGACCAGATCTACCAAACCAATTTTTTTTCCAGACCTCCTTTAAATGTGTGGAAAGAAGTTGTTGAAAGAGTAACATTTATCAAATTAGAGAAAAACTTAATATGGCTTGCACATGTTTACACTACATTAGACTAGTAAATAATGCCTAACATAATAAACTGAATCTTGGTTCAGTCTAGGCATTCACAACTGGCCCAGACTGTAACCAAAGTTAGCTAGCCAAGGATTATACTGAATTATGCATTAAAATGCAATATTTAAAAGTATACTCTTTTAATATGTTTTTTTTTTTTATTTTTAATTTTTATTTTATTAATAATAATATAAACTTCCTTATAGTAACAATTTGAATTTGATTTTTTAGTTTAATGAATATCGATTTCGACTTACGTCATCCTCAGTTCTTAAATTATTATTACAATCTTAGCTTAAACTAATGCCTTATATACTATTTCAACTGCTATTTTTTATTATTATGTCATATATTTTGTTAGTTTTAGTGTTTCATTAACTATTATTGATCTGATTTCATTTTGGTGGTGAATGTAAGTTTTCAATATTGAATTTTCTATTTCTAACCGATTTTCATTTATTTCTTTTCTTGTGTTGTTTGGTTGTATGCCGTATTTCAATCCTTTTTCCAATAGTTGAGTTTCTTGATTGTTAAATTGTATTTTAGTGTAATTTTCTATTCTATTGTTATATTATGGTGGTCTATATTGATTTATTATGTTATTATGCTGAGTTCCCATTTCTATTAGTTTTGATTGTTTTATCTTTTTTTATTTCAATTTTATATTTTCACTTTTCTTTTTTATCGTGCTTTCCATATCATTCTTTATCGATTCCATTATTATTTCATATTCTATTTGATGATATACAATACATAAACAGCATAGAACATTTCATTAAATTCAAGTTAGAAAATGAAAAAAATAACACAATAAATTTTTTGAATTTATCAATCAGAAATGTAGATTCAAAACACACTTTCAAAATATTCCGAAAACCAACCCAAACGGATCCAATAATAAATATTAAATCACATCATCCATACCAACATAAACTAGCTGCATACAACCACATGATCAATAGATTGAACAATATACCAATGAATGCAGAAAATTATCAAGATGAATTAAATAACATAAAATACATAGCCAGTAAAAACGGATATAAAAACGAAATAATTGACACATTAAACAGAAAACATAAAAACAAGAAAAATTTGCAAACCCTAACAACACTGCGGAATGAAGAAAACTTAGCAGGCAAAAAATACATAGGCGTAACATATAATAAAACAACATTCAAAATAATGCAAAAAACTTTAAAAAAATATGGACATATTGCAGCTTACAAAAACAAAAATGAAATAGCAAATTACCTAACAACAAAAAACCCAAGCTTTAGACACAGGTGTTTATAAAATTACCTGTGATGACTGCAGTAAATTTTATATAGGTCAAACGGGGCGGTCCTTCACAAAAAGATTTATTGAACACACCAGTGAAATTAATAAAAGTGATCCAAAATCCAGATATGCCCAACATTTAAAAATAGAAAAACACAAATCTACCAATATCAACACAAATTTAAGAATATTACATAAAAAAAGAAAAAGACAACATCTAGATAGATTGGAAGAAATAGAAATATATAAACATAAAAACAATAACAACATTTTAAATGATAAAATCAACACTAAAACTAACAAAATATATGACATAATAATAAAAAATAGCTGTTGAAATAGTATATAAGGCATTAGTTTAAGTAAAGATTGTAAAAAAGCATATTTTTAAATATTGCATTTTAATTCAAAAGTGACCAAAGTACACAAACAGTGAATAATATGGAAAACCATAACAACACATATGGTGAATTATACATTGAATAAAAAAATAAAAAGCTATGAATTCGATTTATTTGTTTTAGAATTGGTTCAGCATTGTATTTAAATATTGATCCAATGTGTACAAATAATAATGGTACGTGGTTATCATTTAAGGTTAAAACAACATTCAACCAATTTAATTTTAAAGCTTGTCTCAACGTTGTTCAACCTTAAAACAAGCTTGGCTCAATGTAAAAACAATCCTTTGTCCTTACCTGGGTAGTATTGGGCCAGCATTGTATTTAAATATTGTTCCAATGTCTAAAAATAATAATGGTACGTGGTTATCATTTAAGGTTAAAACAACATTCAACCAAGTTTATTTTAAAGCTTGCCCCAACATTGTTCGACCTTAAAACAAGCTTGGCTCAATGTTAAAACAATCCTCTCTGCTTACCTGGGTATTGTATTGTTTTTTAACCTATAGCCTAATGAACTTAACCTATTGCCTAATCAAAATTTTCCTATAAAAAAATTATCATTATTCAATTGGTATGATTCCAATTGGTCAAATTGTTTTGATTTCATTAAAATTATTTTCAAATTATAATCACATTTGCTTTGATAAGTTTTGTTCAAAAATCAAATTTTGAGTAATTCTCTTATTTCGTTTAGTTGAACTTGGTTGATTGTATGAGAAGGGCGTTTTTTATCATCAGGGTTTTTTTTATTAAGAAATTTGATTTATCAATTAAAACAATAAAGATTTATTGTTTTAATTGAAGAAAATGTTTTTATTTTTTATAATACAATTTTTATAACTTTGTCAGAGAACAAAGTATTGTAATCGATTCGTGAATAATGAATTTTGTTCTCTCGCTCGTGCCTCGCTCGAATTTTAAACTTTTGCTTGAGAATAAACTACTTCATTATTTACTCATTGATTAAACTACTATTAAATCATTTTAAATCAATTTGATTAAAACAACCACAAACTGATATTCAAAAAATATTGGTGTGAACATTTATTTGACCAACGTTTAAATCAAATGTATTGAATCAAACAATCGTCCACCATGTAGCAGAACATTTTTCATATCAACCGTCGATTGTTTGACCCAAACGTTGGAGGCAAACATTTGAATCAAACGTTCACCGCATCGTGTAGAGCCGGCTTTAGTTCCACATGTACATGTATTTAAAATGTTCATACCATTTTTTTTTCAGCTGAACCATGAAGTATTTCCAATAGCATCATATTCCTATTTGGTGCAACTAGCATTTATTTTTCTGATAACCGATTTCTTTAGGTAAATTCAATCACACAACCAACGCAAAAAACTGAAAAGTTATGTTGTTTTTCTTTTCAGATACAAACCATTGATAATTATAAATGGGATATCAGGAATAATACGGTACAGTCTGTTACTTTGGACTGTTGATTTACAATCACTAAAAATTCTTGAAGTATTTCAAGGAACATGTCTAGCGACAGAAATTGCATATAATACATACATATATGCTAAAGTTGACCGAAAATATTTTCAAAAAATAACATCGTATACAACGGCGGCAATTTTTTTTGGTAGATTTTTATCAGCAGCCATAGCACAAACTTTAGTTTATTTTGAAGTGATAGACTTGCGAGAACTATGTTATACAGGATTAGCAAGTATATCACTAAAATATTCAATAAACTTAATTAAACTTTAAATTAATTTGTTAGCTGTGTGTTTAGCAACAATTTGGGCAATATTTTTACCACCGGTCGAAAACAGTGTATATTTTCATCGCCATAACCATGAAGATACAATTAAAGCAACCATTAAAACTGAAGTTAAGGTGATGAAAACTAATGTTGCTGCCGCTTTTGAGTTACTCTTTTTACATTTTAAAGAATGTTATTTGAATGAAATTGTTGTGAGCTGGAGCATCTATTACGCGCTTGGCAGTTGTAATTATAGCATTCTTACAACATATTCCCAAATTTTATGGAATGAGATTGATAGCAATATAACTGTACGTAAAGTGCAACTCAGAAATTCAAAAAATTAATAAAACATCTTTTTATTTAGAGCAACTGGAATGGACTAGTGGATGGAACAGCAACATTTTTTGCTGCCATTATGGCAGTCTTATATGGTTATCTTCCAATAAAATCATTAAGCCAGAATAAACTGTTGATTTTAATTTCAATAATTACAATTCTTCAAGGCATTACTCTTGTTTTGTCTAGTATTGCTACATTGCGTTATGTTTCTTATATTTTCCACCTTATTTATATTACGTTGTATTCAAATATTTTGACAACAGCAAGTAATCAAATTGCCAAATATCTACCGGGCGAATGTTTTGCCTTAGCGTTTGGCTTAAATACATTTGTTGGAATATTATTTCAAACTATTTTCACAGTAATAATTGTATCTAACGACTACGGTTTTGATTTGTCGATTCGCCATCAATTTATGACTTTTGGTACTTATCATATTGTTGCAGGAATATTATTTCTACTTTTTATAATTACTAGGAACTGCTCTACTAAGAAGCCGAGTACTGTTGAGTGTGATATATGACAACAATATTGTTAACAAATTTAAACAAAACATTAAAAATAATTAAACGAATATACAATTTGTTCTAGATACATTTAAATATTTGTCGCCAGGGTTTTGGAGTGTGGACTAGATTGTCATGTATCATTGATTTATCAAAGCAGAATCTTAGCATAGAACAGGGAATAGTTTATGTCAGTACCTCCAACACTTCAAGTATATGGAACTCTCTTATGTCTTAAAGTAGATAATAATAAAAATAAAACGTTAAACTTGCCAATAGAAAATAATGTTTACATGTTCTGATGCACTACATCCTGAAGTACTCAACTAAAATACTAACAAATATAGATAAGAAGCGGTACAGCGAAATTTTAAATGGTATTTATCATGCACCATAGCTTTAAGTCTATAAAGTCTTATACTTTGATTAAACTTAAGTTTTGAGAATAAACCGTCAATGAATGCGTTATATTAACAAATCTTAGGTGAGGATAAATTAAGTGTTCTGTTCTGCAATACAATAGGGATTACTATATTTAATTGTTTTAGTTCAAAATATGCTTAATACAGTGTACTCAAAACTGCTACAATTTCGTAACAAATACTAAGATCAAATTAGCTACTAAATTTTACTAAACTGCTAAATCTAAATTTGATATAACGAAATCGTCCAAATTTAAGTTAAATTTACATGCGATTAAGTTGTCTGATATGGATAAAAACATCAATTTATTTACAATAAGTAGTAAAGAACCCCTTTAAAGAAATATGTACCCATTCAACCCAACGGCCAGTTGCTTTTCAACCCACCCTTGGTCAGTGAGTAAAATGCTAGAGACTTATCAGCCCAAAAGGACAGATAATTTTCAACCAACCCTTGTTTAACATGTTGATTTGGCTATGGACTTTTTGAATGAACCCTGACAATTCACATCAGTGACTGATTTGATTGAATGTGTGACATGTGGTCCTTGACAGTTAATTTTTAAAAGTGACATAGTTGTTAAACAGTTTATGGAGTACATTTTAAAAACAAAAAAAGATTCACTAAAGTAGTTGTTATTGCACACAATGGCCAAGCGTTCGATACACAATTTATTTTAAAATATATTTTGGAGAATACCCAATTCAAACCAGAGCTGATCATGCGTGGCTCAAAAATTTTATTACTTAAGATCGATAATGTCAGGTTCATCGATAGTTTGAACTATTTTCCAATGGCCCTCTAAGATTTACCATCAGCATTCGATCTTTTACCCATCTACAAAACAGGATACTTTCCGCATCTGTTTAATACATTAGCCAATACTAATTTTATTGGAGTACATCCCGATCAAAATTTTTATTATTCACATTCTATGAAGTGTACAGATTGTGATACCTCATGTTCAAAAAATGGAAGCCGAAATAATTTTATAAAATGGCATTCCGAAATGGTTTCACGAAACTTTGTTTTTGATTTTCAAAAAGAACTAGTAGAATATTGCCTGTCTGATGTTTAAATTCTTATGCAAATTTCGTAAAATCATGATTGATGAATGCAATGTTTGTCCGTTTACTGAAGGAATAACAATAACTTCCAGATTGCACTGGTTTTTAGAAGAAATTTTTTGAAAGCAGAAACAATATATGTAATTCCAAAGAAAGGCTACAGGGATGTTGATCTCCATTCTAAAATATCGATTAAATGGTTTATAGAAAAATCAGAAAATTGACAGATAAATATAAAACACGCTGCCAACGGACGAGAAATATTAATAAATGGAATGAAGGTCGATGGTTACTGTGAAGAATTAAAATTGGTGTTTGAATACCATGGCTGCTACTTTCATGGTCATGATTGCCTCAGTAATCTTAGAGATAAACCTTAGCGTGAAGATATTAACGATACTTTGAACGCGTGAAAACAACGCACATTGGGAAAAACAACACGTTTACGAATGTTAGGATATACCGTTATTGAAATGTGGAATTGTAATTAAAAACCACTCGTGGTGGATAATCATCCATTATTAGCTTGTTTCCCTTTGACTTCGCGAGATGCATTTTACGGAGGACGCACTGGAAATACACATACATATTATAAAGCTAAAGCTGATGAAATTATAAAATATATTGATATTTGTTCACTTTATCTATGGATCTGTAAGTATGGCAAGTTTCCAGTTGGACATCCAGAAATTATAATAGGCTCTGATTGCATTTCTGTTAATTTAAACAAAATTAATGGATTGGTTAAATGTAGCATACTTCCACCCTAAAATCTATATCATCCTGTCTTACCACAGAAAATGAATAATAAATTAATGTTTGTTCTTTGTCGTATCTGCGGTTAAACAACAAATCAAAATGTTTATAATCACAGTGAAGCAGAACGAACCATTGAAGGAACTTGGGTTATTGAGGAAGTGTTAAAAGTTTTAGAAAAAGGCTACATTATGGTGAAAATAAATGAGATTTGGAAATATAAGACAACAAAGTTTGGTGCTGATGAGGAAGGATTATTCACTTCATTTATCAAATGAAGCAGCAAGCCTGTACATGGCCAAGCAATTGTTCAACACATGAAGAAAAAGAACAATTAGAAATAAATTTGCGACAAAGTGTCAAGTATATTTGAATCGATCATTTCAAAAACCTCATAAGTCACTCAATTAGAATTTTTCAGAAATCAATAAAAACTGTTTCATACACAAACAAATGAGTTGTAAAGGACTTTTTTATGTTTAATTTAGTATTTGAGAGGTAAAAAATTAAAATAGCGAATAACCTTTACAATTTATTAATAGAAATAATGAAAAAAACCTGAAAAACAGTTCTTGACTTATGTTGTTTTAGCGAGAAATAGGGTTAGTAGTATAAAATTTAACCAAAAAAATCGTAGCAATCATATTTTTTATTGCTTATTATTGAGAATTACACTTAAAAATAATCTTATTAACATTTTACATGTATTAATTTGTCATGTTTTAATATCTTTATGGTACATAGTCATATTCTCCAACATTCTTAATTATCAGTTAATTCATATATAATAGTATAATACGTATATAATTCATAAATAATTCATATATAATACGAATCCTCAAAAAGAAGACGAGTGTCATGGGTCCGTACCTGCGGTTCCTCTCGTCCTACGCAGGAATGCAGGAATGCTATCGCTATCGACTTACGTGGTTTTTAACCAGAATACGCATCTCTCTTAAAGGAACCATTTTCTGCAAAAAAAGCATGTTGGAAAAAATGTGACTTAAGAGGTTTTTGAAATGACCGATTCATTTATGAATCATATGAATTTTTCAATTCGAAATCAGTTTTAGGGTTTATATGAATAAACCTTACAGTTATAATTAAATTAAAACAACTTTTTATAAACGTGTTTCGGTTGGGATTCAAACTCGTAACCTTATCAATACCATGAGTTCAAATTTTTGGTAGACACGCTATCGACTGCACCTAGAGAGTTGATGGTTAGAAACATTTTATTTTCTATTTCTTTTTTTTGTTATCGAAAAACTTTATCATACTTCACTAGCTACTAAAGTTATTTTTTGTTAGAGATTTATTCGTCAGTTAAGACAATTGTGTGTTGTAATAGTATATTACATACCTAGTCCTGTAAATGGGTAGCGAAATCCAAAATTCGACGTCTACACCGTGCTGCTTGGGTCTTGTCTTTTCCGGTTTTAACGCCATAATTTGATGTTTATTAAAGAAAGCTTCTTTTTTTAAATAATTTAAATTAATGTAGTTTGACAATACAAGTTATTCACTGATTACAACAAGAAAACAAATATTCAAATATGTAGTTGATTGATACTGTGTATATACTTGATGAAAAATCTTTTACGCATGAGATTTTTTCACCGTACTACCAAGGTTTGAATTCTCCGGACCTTGACCTTCAGTTGCTCTGAAATGTTTTCGAACCTCAAACAGCTGTGCATATTTGTCCAAGCGTCTCAATATTTTAAAAACTATTATTCTACCATCAGTTTTGTCATTGTCTTTGAAAAGATATTATATTTCTTATATAGTTAATGCTAACAATTTCACTTTCCGTTATGAGTCTCAATTTTGTTGTAACACTGTTGTAATCTATTATTTCATAATACACAAACATCATAAAATCGGTTAAACTTACGTTTAATCTATTTTAATATCTTTTCCCAATGCGTTGGAAATGGCTTATTTCGTGAAATCATCTTACAATGTTATGTATTACAAAATAACAAACAGTTTTTTTTTTGAAACGGAAAATGTACTAACATTTATTAACATAGCATAAATTAATATAAATTTCCTTTCAACAGAAACACTTTGTCGAATTTTTCGATATTAAAAATTGCTATAAAAGAGATGACGATACGATTTTGTGTCTCTTAGTTGATTCCTTTTCCTATTGGAATTTTGTGCGTGTGTCAAACGCGTGTGTCTCTTAGTCTAATTTAATTTAAAACGTGTTAGTAGAAAGGTTGTCGGTACATTGTATTGGTAAAATTATTATTATTCCGTCCAATTCTGTTTTCTCAAATACTTAAATTTGTTAATTTCTCGGTGATATATTTCTTAACTAATATTTGATGTGTTTTGAATTTTAATATATGTAATTATTTTTTTGTTGACTGTGCAAGAAGTTAATTTAAAGTTTAATAAAGAAAAGTACATTTTAATTTAAAAAGTTCTAAACTGTAACAAGATATTTAAATAATAATAAAATAATAAACGCCTTATTCTTGTTAAATTGAGTTTTATTTCACTAAATACGTATTTCGAAAACTATGCTTTCATCGACAGTAGTATCTAAAATCTTTAGATACTACTGTCGATGAAAGCATAGCTTTCGAAATACGTATTTAGTGAAATAAAACTCAATTTAACAAGAATAAGGCGTTTATTATTTTATTATTATTTAAAGAAAAGTAATATTTATATATATTTCAAATTAATTAATTGTTATTATGCAATTTGAATAATTCAATGTCATTAATATACAAAAAAATTAATGTTGGTTGATAGTGTTTGTGCTGAGTGATACAATTTGTTTGTTGGTTCGTATTACATTCTATCGTTGAAGGGCTCAACATTTTATAAATAAAATTTGCGAAAAGGATAGGATTTAATTATAATAAATACAATTATTAATTTTATAAATTACTGAACTTAATAGGTTATTGGTTACAACCATTGCCTGATTAATCTCAACGCATCCTTTCTACAAAATTTTTATGCTATTACTACCGTATTACAACCGTATTTCAACGCAACATTAATATAAAATTTGTGCTATTACTACCGTATATTATTTTAACGCATCATTTGTATCAAAGTTTTGCTGTCACAACTGTATATTATTTCAACGCAACATTTGTATCCAAGTTTTACTATTACTACCGTATATTATACATATTTCAACGCAACATTTATGTAAAATTTTTGCGGTTAGTACTGTATTTCAAACAGATTTCAACGCAACATTTGTATCAAAGTACTGCTGTTACTACTGTAAATTATTGCAACTCAACATTTATATCAAATTTTTGCTGTTACTATCGTATATTTTACACATTTCAACTCAACAGTTATATCAAATTTTTGCTGTTACTACCGTATATTATTGCAACTCAACATTTATATCAAATTTTTGCTGTTACTATCGTATGTTTTACACATTTCAACTCAACATTTATATAACATTTTTGCTGTTACCACCGTATATTTGACATATTTCAACTCAACATTTATATCAAATTTTTGCTGTTGCTATCGTATATTTTACATATTCAATTTTGGTGTGATTACAACTGAAGTTCAACTCAACATTGATATACAATTTTCTTGTGTTATTACAACCGAATTGCAACTCAGCATTCAAGTATTATTTATGCAATTTCAACCGTAGTACTTTACCTGTTGGATTATTCGTCGCTGATGGAGGGCTAGGGCCGTAAGTCTTGGAAGCCGGGAGGATTTAAACATGGGGTGAGCGAACTTGATTTATTTTATTTACTTTTTTTACATAGAGGTGTGAATGCGTGTGAAAGGGTGTACAAGTGATTGAATGGGGGCTTGCCTGTCGATGCGTGTGTGTGTGTGAGCTGGCGATGCGTGTAGCGAGATGCATGTAGTCTGAATTGGAAATGATTCTAATCAAAATATTTTTTTTGCTCCGAGGTAACGTCTCGTTTTCCAAATACCTTTTCTTTTATTATATTACCTAAATTTATGAATTTATATTTTTAAGTAAATCAAAAATCATTCTCAAATAGCCTGTATTACAAAAAAACAAGACAAATTTTGGTCATGTTTTAGGTTTATTAATTCTATAATACATTAACCAACTGTAAACTACAGGTATTGAAACAATGAAACAAAATGGTTTGGACATGTTTTTTCAACTTACAAATCAAATGATAATTTTTTTTGAGCTGTAACTATTTTTTTTGGGGAATTACGTATGGTTTTATAAATTTTTTTGAAAAATAATATTAATAAAGAAAAAGGGAAATAATTAATAAAGACTTTCAATATAGCGTGTGACGCTCTCCCGTGCTCGAAGAGTTGATTCTCGGTTTACCAGCAATGGTAGTGGTATACAAGCTGTATCAGATTGATCAGCTGGCAACAATACAACCTATGTTTGATTACTACCATCTGTGATACTTGCTGTGGGTCTTAGAGCTTAATTGTCTTGCTTCGCAGTCTGAGTGTGTGGGTGAATGTTAGCATGTATGAAGCGTGAGTGTGTGGGCGTATGGGAATGATTGTGTGGGTTGGACGCGCTGATTGTGGTTGTTTCGCAAAAGGGGTCACCAGAGTCTCCTGTTTTCACTTGTATCTTTTTTCCATTTCTGTATATTTTCGTAAATTGCGTACATTTCTGCATTTGTGTTGAAGCAGCAGGTATTACTCCATCAAATCCACGAGGACTGAGCTTTAGCCGTTACGGCATTAAATTACTCTAGGTACGCATCCTGCTATGCCATTCTCATTGGTTCGCCAATGAGAAAGCTCTTCATTACACTTGTTGGTGCACGCATACAAGAAGCCGTGATGAAATTCATCCCGGTCAGTGAAAGGATCTGCTACTTACATGTACGCGGTACATATAACAATATTTCTCTTTTTGCCGTGTATGCACCTACTAAAGCTAAGACCGTCGACAAGAAGGATAATTTCTACATAGCACTGGAAGAGGTTATGAAACAAACACCAACACGCGACTTCATTATGGTTCTTGGTGACTTTAATGGATAGGTTGGAAGAGATATCTTTTATGGAAATGTGGTGGGTCCCAACAGCTTGCATTTGAATTCGAATGATAATGGTGAGAGAATGACTGAGTTTGCATTATCAAATAATTTGAGAATTGCCAGTACGTTCTTTCCGCATCGATCGATTCATAAACAGACTTGGGTCTCATCGAATGGAAACACTCGAAATCAAATCACGTTCACGTAACAGCACGTTTCTTTCCGAGCGTTCTGGATGTGCATACATTGGAAGTGACCACTTCCTTGTATGTGCAACACTGCAACGATAAGGTTTCACTTCCCAAATCCAGGCATTCCAAATTCAATCAACGGAAACGTTTTAACATCTCATCATTAAGAAATGCTGAAACAGAAGAGAGATATCAAATCCATATTGCCGAAACATTGGATAAACCAGAAACCATTAATGGAGACGTCGATAAGTCATAGTATTTGCTCAAATATGCTGTTTTAAGCGGTGCTGAGGGAATACTTGGACGACCACAGAACCACTCCCAGAAGCCATGGATGGATCAAGCATGCCTTGACGCTATTCAATACAAAAGAGATTGCTATCTGAAGTGTCTACAAGGATGCAACACCAAGTCCACGAGGAAGAACTATAAACTGGCAAGACAAACCGTTACAAAGCTATGTAGACGAACGAAGAGAGAATGGTGGAAGAGACAGTGCGAGGAGATTGAAAGCTTCAATAAGGAACATCAATCGCGTAACTTCTTTCAACAGGTTATAACCTTAAAGAAGGTCCCTCAAGCTAGATCGACTGCTATTCAAAACGAAGATGGGGAGCTACAAGTAGACCTTAAAAATATTTTAGATACTTGGGCCGCTTATTTTTAGAACTTTCTTAACTCAAGTGATCAGCAACAAGTCGGGCGATGAGCAAAGCTTATTCGTGCGTTTTATTATTTCTTGTTTACATATTTTTCTTTGAGTATTTATGTTATGGTAGGTTGTAACGATCATAAAAAGTTAGATTTATAGTATTTCAATATTGTTTTTACGTCACGTGTAAGAATGAATTTAAATTTTACTACCATGAGTACAGATGTAAATTTACCGGTAAAATATTTTTATGGTAATTTTACCGTAAAATTGTCGGTAAGATTGGTAAAATTGGTAAAATAGGTAAAATATAAAACTGGATAAAAAAATTAAGTTATGGTTGCCTTTTTAATTAATTCAAAATGTACGACCATATCACAATCATTTCTATAGTTTATAAAAACATTAGATGCAAATCAAATATATTTTTATGGAGTTAAATATACGAAAATTGGCTGTTGTTTATACTTAGCAGTACATCTGGAAAACGGACAACACGTTGTTTGCATATCTGCAAAAATGGAACAAATTCTGGACCAACTGGCTACAACGATGACTGCTTTCTTCACTGTTATGTCGAAGTTATGCGTTTGTAGGGACAATATTATATTCGAAAATGTTTACGTATTGGAATGAAAAATATAAAAACATTTGAACGGCACAAATTCAAAAAGAGAGTCTACAGAAAACCAAGCATATTCATTTAAAATTAATATATGTTCAAACTATATGCGATGCATCCCAGATGCTACTTTTATCGCATGTGGTTGGAAAATGAGCCCGGTTCAACGTTTTTTCAGCATTGATAATTGTCAACGGCAGTAAACGTGTGACGTGTCACTCCACATATGCCACAACCGACGATGGGATAGATACATTAATTACGCGGGCAACAATCCAAATCTAATTCGTGCATTGTTTCATTGTTTCATTCATGGGAAAAATATAAAAGGCAAATGGCAAAAAAAAATTTTTTTCTCAAACTCGAAACAAAAATTTACAATGAAGGGTTAATAATGTTTCATTTCGTTGTGTGTTTTTAACCGTTTGTGAATTCTATCGATCTGCTGCTGTTGCTGCTTCGTTTAAAGTAACATTGCAACGCGAAACAAATTACTTTCAAATTACTTCCAAATATTCTAACTTACTATATAAGAATCACGATTTGTGAGAAAATGAACTATGCTTGCGGCCAACAATAACGACATCTACGAACTTCACAAAATTATTCAATCTAACATTCAAAGCGAAGAAATAATATAGAAATCCGTCTATACCGCAACTGCTATAGAGCCAATGAAGCATTTTGTTTTTCCAACAGAATGTTTTTAATTCACTTGATTTGTCACACCACGTACTGCAATTAAAAAACAGTTCACCGCAGTGTACCGATGAAATCCAAAAGATTTACTCTTTTATTCGTATCAATTGCTCACCAGTGGGTACTGCACAAAGATATACTGCTGAACCGAACTGCATATCATCTGAAATGAAATGATTTGCTGGAATCAATAACCTCGGATGGCCTCAATCTACAGCTGTTTAAAAATGTATTCAATACCTCAGATGCATTTTGGACTAAGATCAAGGTTTTCAGAGGCATCTTGTTGTGATAAATATTCTTGTTGTTGTAATAAATATTCTATTATTCCACAAAAAATCGCAAACTTTGATTTTTATTAAATAAAGGTTAATAAAATTTTATTGCAATTTTACCAATTTTACCAAGCCTAAGTAATATTACGTAATATTACCAATCTTACCGGTAATTTTACTTACCCATGGTAAAATTACCGGTAAGATTGGTAATATTACGTAGTAATTTTACCATGGGTAACCACATCTGTAACCATGAGTAATTGTTGATTTATCGTTATGTTTCTTGTTTTGAGTTTTATGATTGTTTTTTATGAATGTTTAATTTGGAAGTTAGTGGCTACATTTAAAATGTAGTACACTCCCCAATTTTTTTAATCAAAAATTTATTTTGTAAATCAAATGAATTTTTGCGTTAAATATATGTTATATTACAATTTGAAAGATTTTAATCTAATAAATGTTATTATAAATCATTTCATTTTAATTCGTATTCGATTCTTCTTAAATTTTATTTTGGAATGTTTTTCTTTAACCTATTTTTATGAATTTCTTTTATCATATTTCCTTTTCTTATCTTAACATTAGTTTCTTTAATATCTACGACCTCATAAGGTCCTGAATAAGGTGCATCCAATTTTTTGCGATCACCTACTTTTAACCAAACTTAGTCTCCAACTTTAATGTCCAATGAGTTTGCTCTTTGATCGTATATGACCTCCCGTTTTAATTTAGCTAGATGTAGAAGTTCATTGGCTTTATTGTTTGCATGTTGCAAACGAAATCTTAATTCTTGAGCATAGTCCTGAAGATTATATACTGGTGCACTTGATAGTCCTCAAGATTATATACTGGTGCACTTGTTATGAATTTTTCGTCTGTCGGTAATGACGCTAGTTTACCAAAAATCGTAAGCAGATCGTCCCGTGTCAGTGTGTGGTGTTATATTATAACAAAATACAAAGTACGGAATCCAGTCTTCCCAATTGTAATCATGTGTAAACGAAAGTGAATACTCATTTAAAACTCTGTGATTCCTTTCGATGGAACCAAGTGTTTCATGATGGTATGGTGTTGAAGTTACATGATTGATTGAGAAAAATGAACATACATGTTTCATGATTTCGTTTACGAATTCAGTGCCCATATCAGTTTTTAGTATTTTGAAATGTCCGTATTTCAAAATGAACTTTTCTACTAGTGCTTTAGCTATAGTCTTTGCCTCTTTATTTTCTAGCGGAATTGCTTCAACATATTTTGTCAAGTCGCATTGGATTGTGAGTATATATTTGTTAGTACCTGTCGGTCTTAATGGACCTACTGTGTCCATTGAAATTATCTCAAAGCTAGTTTTAGGAGTTTCAGTAATGGTTAGTTTTTCTCTTATATTTCTAATTTGTTTGTTCCTAGCACATACTTCGCATCTATTAACATAATTCTTTACCAGTTTATTCAGATTCTTAAATGTATGTTGTTTAATTTTACTAATCGTTCTTCTCACACCTGAGTGTTCTCCAGCGTGTGGTGTATTATGAAATTCTTTTATAATTTGTATCATCTTGTCACTATCATTAATCTTTAATGGAGCCTCATATATTAATATCCTTAGATTTGTTTGCTTATCATTTTTGTTCAATTCCGACTGCAACTCGGTAAATATCTCTTTGAACTCATTTATTTCAACACGTGTAAATATTTCATCATTTGTTTTAAGCGCTAATTTTTCTATATTTTCATCTTTTATTTTCCATATTAACTGTTCCAGCATAAAACCAAAGTCTAGCGGATTTTCGCTAAATTGTACAATAACTTCATTTTTATCAATTGATATATCATTTTCATTTTCATTATCCAAACTCTTGTGTTTGGGCGTTTTAGGTAGATTTCATATAAAAATCTACCTATTGCAATGGGCTTCATCTCGGAATTTCGGAAAAATTTTGATGCCAAACGACTATATGTGATAAGCGGAGATGGAAAAACAAAAAAAAAAAAATTATATATATATATATATATATATATATATATATATATATATATATATATATATATATATATATATATATATATATATATATATATATATATATATATATATATATATATAACGATATGAGGTATAACGGAATTTAGCGGCGCTCTCACGGTAGCATTTTTCGACCTACACCAAAATAATTTTCTGTGTATGTTTCGGCAAATAATGTCTTGGACAAGTTCGTGAACTGGCCATATCCGGGTACCAGTTAAGCGGCTAGAGCCTAAAAAGTCGAATAATCTAGGGCGCTATAACTTCCGTTTGAATAATAATATTTTAATAGCGTTTCAGGTTCCTCAATAATCAGCTGTTTTAAAAATTTACTAAACTTTGCTGCCCTTGATCTAGCTGAAATGGCAAAGCTCATATTTGAAAACTTTTTTTCATGTACTTAAGATATAAATCTTTCCAAAATTTTCAAAAATAATAGTTTAAGTCTAACGGTTGAGACCCTACGGCTGTTGAAATGAAAACAAACGCAAAAGGCAATGCTTTAATCATGTTTCAGTTTATGTTATTTAAATTCATCTTAGCTTTTAAACATACTTTTCAACTATAGCCTCAAAAAATTTCAGCTTTCTAACCCAAAAGGTTCCATTTTTATAAGCATTATAATGCAACCCTTACAAGAAAAATATCAACCCATTTAATACCATAGAAAAATTATCAAAATCTCTTTTGTTTTTATTTCTTTTACTAAGTAACCGTTTGAAAAAAGATTAAATAAGAACAAAAAAACACAATAACAAAAGATGATTTTGAAATAAAATTGTTTGATAATGTTATAAATTATGTGTGATGGTATAATTGTAGTTGTGATGTAGTTCATTTGATCTTTGGTGGATTTAATATGTTATTAAAAGTAGTTTAAACCAACTTAAATAAAACTGTTCCGAAATTGTATTGATGGAGTTAGTTCGGATAATGTATTTAATTTGGTTCGATAAATTTTTTGAATTATTCTGTTTCTACTTATATTTTTTATTTAAACTAATCTGACTTATCTAATTTTATTTGGACACAAAACCGTCTGACCCCGAAATCTACCTATTTCTAGCGGATATACCTGCCGCTGGGATTTTTATTATTCTTACTGTTTCCTGTTTTCCTTACTAGCTTTTCCTGCACAAAACCATAGTTCATGTGAGGATTTTCGCTGTATTTAACAGTATTATTATTATTATATTCTTCTCGCAAACTATTAATATTTATAAATTTTAAATTCTTTAAATTTCGTTTTTCAGAAATCAAAGTGCAGTTCCATGTATAAGGTTGGCCACCCTCATTTATTCCTGTGATGCTATTTTCTTCGATTCTTTTCCTATCTTCTTTTTTCTTCATGGCTCTCGTGACTATATTTACTGTAGTAGTGGGTATCATTGCTTTCAATACTTCTGAGTCAATCTTAATTCTCGATAGTGCATCTGCATTTGTATTAATTTTTCCTTGTTTATACACTATTTCAAAGTCGTAGCCGGATAGATCTAATCTTATCCTTGTCAATTTCGATGATGGATTTTTGTGTCTAAACAGGCTCACTAATGGTCTGTGATCTGTTACAACTATGAATTTTCTTCCATAAATATATAGTTTGAAGAAATTTATTGCCCAATGGATTGCTAATAATTCCTTCTCAATTACCGGTTTGTTTATTTCATGCTTGTTTAATGATTTACTTGCGTAAGATATTGATAAATCTTTTCCAATTTCACCTTGTGAAAGTACAGCCCCTAATGCATAATTCGATGCATCGGTCGTCACTATGAATTTTTCTTCGAAGTTTGGGTATTTTAGAATCGGTGGATTAATTAATTTTTCCTTGAGCGTTGAAAATGCTTGTTTGCATTCGTCTGTCCATACAAAAGTTACATTCATCTTTCCTAAGTTGTTTAGTGGTTTTGCTATTTCTGCAAAGTTTGGTATAAATCTGCGGTAGTAATTGCAAAATGCAGTAAATCTTTTTGTTTCGTCAGCGTTAACTGGTGTTGGGTAGTTCTTTATCACATCATATTTTCTAGGATCTGTTCATACTCCTTCATTTGTTATTAAATGACCTAGATATGTTACTTCAGTTTTCAAAAAGTTGCATTTCTTCGGATTTAGTTTTAGATTATACTCCCTTAATCTATTGAAAGTTTTGATTAAGTTCGTATTGTGATGTTTTAATCTACATCCGAATATTATGATGTCATCAACGTAGAGAAATACTTCTGTTTCTAGACCAGCTAGAGCTATAGTAAGCATTCTTTGGAAACTGTTCGTTGATATTTTTAGTACAAATGGTAAACCCCTTAAAGTGATAATGTCCTTTGTTAGTTGAAAATGACGTTAACGGTCTTGATTTCTTTTTAAGTTCGATCTGATGAAAGGAACTCGTTAAGTCTAAGGTTGAAAAATATTTCGCCCTTCCAAGATTGTCTAGGATATCGTCCAATCTTGTTAATGGAAATTTGTCATCGACGGTCTTCTTATTCAGTTGTCTGAAATCTACCACCAATCTCCACTTATCCTCGGTTCCGTTTTGCTTCGGTACAATTAGTAACGGTGAATTGTATGGACTAGCTGATGGTTCTACCTCGTCCTCTTTAAGTAACTTGTCAACTTGCTTATTTATTTCAGTTTGCTTACAGTTTTTTATGTATACCGGATTGTTATCTGCTAATAGTATATTTTGTTTATAAAAATTATTTGCTGTCAGTTGTTCATACTCTAAGTGAAATATATCCGTAAATTCTTTGCATATTGAGTTTCACGCTTGTTCTTCTAAACCTTCTAAATCCAATTCTTTCAGTATCTTGTTATAGCGTTGTTCTGCTGATAACTTGCTTTTGTTTTTGGACATCCGTAAAATGTGGTAATTCTTCAATGGTTGAACGTTTGGAGTTAATCTTCTTATCGTTACATCATATTCTTTTGTGTTTAAAATTTTAATATGTGCTATTCCTTCGGCTGGAACAATTGTATTTGCTATGAACACTCCTTCTTCTATCTCATGATTCAACACTACACTGTCCTCTGTCCTTCTTATTTGTACCCTCCTAATAACTTGTGAACGTGCTGGTACAGTAAATCCTTCTTCTTTATCTAATTTTGTAAGCATTGGTAATTTATTTTCTTCATTGTTTATGTATGCTGATAGAGTATATGTATCATAATCTATCTTACAGTAATTTTTATGTAGGAAATCCCTACCTAATATTCCATCGGTTTCTATTGGGACATTTTCATCTATCAAATGAAATTCCTGTTCCACATCATCTTTCTTTAATATCAAGATTGCTCGTGTTGTCCCTAGTGAGAACGTTTCTTCACTAGTCACCCCTTTAATTCTACATCTATCATCGTTTACATCGATGCTTTTGGTGATTTTATTTATCTTCAGGAGAGAGATATCTGCTCCTGTATCTATTAGGAATGTTCTGAACTAATCCGTTATACTTGTGCGAATTTTTACGAAGTTTGTATTTGTGCTAGGATTTAAGTAAAATATCTTTATGAATCTACTACTGGGGAACCGCTCGATAACTGGTCCTCGGTGACTCATTCCCAGTTTTCCGCTTGAGCTAAATTTACTCTTCTATTATTATTATAATTATTATTATTATTATTCCCATTCTTATTAAAATTTGAATTATTCACATATTTAAATTTTTTATTTAAATTATTATTATTGTTATTGGAATAATATCCATTATTAAAATTTTTATTGTTACTGGAATTATTTCCATTGTAACTGTATGCATTACTATTAAAATTTCTATTATTATTATTATTATTATAATTATTTCGATTCTTATTCTTTTGATAAGATCGATTAAAATTTTTCTTATGTTGATAGTTGTTGGCTTGATTTCTATAGTCATTTCTATAGTTTCGTGCATTAAAATGTAGCATCCGTGCTGTATTCTATTGCTCATCTACTTCGGCAGCATATTGGATTGCTTCCTGAAGTGAATTAAGTCTGGCGGCATAGATCATGTTTTTAATTGGTACATTTAAACCAGTCTTGAATGCATTTAGTCCTGTTTGTTCATTTAGTTTAGTAATGATATCAGCATGTTTATCACCTTGTTCTGATATCTGCAATGCATTGAGTTCAGTTATCATACCTTCAATTTTGTTCCCAAATGACCGGCAGGTAAATTATTTTGACGCGCTTGAGTAATTTGTGTTTGAATATTCAAACAAGTCGTCTGTTTTTTGAAAATTCTATTCAACACTACTTTTAGTTCTTCAATGCTATTTGGTTTTTTGATCGAAACTAATTTCGTTTTCGCGTTCAAAGTTAATCTGGTGTCCCAGATAAATGCTATCAATTTTATTTTTTCTTCGTTATCTTTTAACGTGCTGCTCAGATGTTGTATCAAATTTAAAAATATTGGAAGATCATTAGATTTTCCATCGAAAGTTGGTATTATTTTTAAAGTTTTCTCAATATCAAAAGATGCCATTTCTATGCTTAGTATCTCTTCTGTCCTTGTAAATTTGATATTTCCTCAGTGTCTTGAAGGGAGCTCTCTAATAAGTCCTCAGAAAAAGTAGCTAATTTTTTCTTGAGTTCTTGGTAAGCAGATTTAAATTTATCTTGAAGTTTATCAAAAGTTTTTGATTCGAGCACAGTTATTAAAATTTGTGATAGCTCTTTGTATTGTCGTTTGAGCGTATTTACTTCTGTACAAAGGTTTAGTATATGCTCATGAGTGTATTGTCTATTAGGACTTTTATTTAAATTCGAGTATAATCGTTCTAACTCTTTTATTATTTCCTTCGCTCTTTGCACTTTATCCATCAACAAAAACTATCTATCAACAAAAAAATTTTTACCAACAAAAACTATCTATCAACCAAAATTATATCAATCACAAAATTATTTAACAATTAAAAGTGTTTTCCAACAAAAACAACAAAATTATTATTTTAACAATTTTTATGCATACTCAGTTAAAAAATTTTTATAGGAAATACAAATATTATTTATGTTAAACAACAACAGTTTTATTCACTTGTTTCTTAATATTATTCAATAAGTACATTTTTAACCTATATATTATAAAAATGATTACGATTACTAAAAAGGTGGTAACGGCAATAATTTCATATATGTTTATTTTGCCATCAACTGTATTTCCAGTGATGTTAGTTGCGGACCCGGCACCGTTCGTAACTATTATTTCTTTTTCTTCGGGTTTGGATTTATTGCTACCCATGTTTTTCTTTTTTAAAATGCGAACCGTAATAATACAATGTGAAATTATTCTCGTTGAGAGAAAAAATTATATTAAGTTTATATCTATCTTTAAAAAGAAAATTTAATTTATTAAAATAGTTCTTATATTATATTTATTAAAATAGTTCTTAAAATTAATTAGAGTTTCAAAATTTTAATTTTTATTGAAATGAAAACTTATATTATCGATTTCATTGATTGAAAAAATTTTATTTTCATTTCTATATCTTCTTCCACACTGAATTGCTGCTTGTCTACTTTCTATCGCTTCTTCTTCAGCTTCGTTTAAAAATAACTCTTTTTCTCTTTCTGTTACTGCTAAGTTCGCCAAACGGTAAAAATTCTTCAATTCGCAAGCCAACCTTCCTAATTCACCACCTCGTTCCTTTTTAAATTCGATCACCTCGGGGTTCTTGATGATCTGTTCTATATCTCGCGGTGTATTTATCTTCTTTTTCTTGTATTCTTCTTTAATTGCTTCCACGTTCGTTTTGGTATAGGTCGCCATATAATGTATCGTGTTCCGGATATCTTCTTCGAAGCTTTCTGTAAGATTCCTCAAATAGGAATCGAAATCATCTTCAAAATTGTGATTCATCTGACTTCTATTTATGCGTTGGCAGGAAACTCGAGATTTGACGAGAGTTATCCCACAGATATATATTTATATTTAAGTCACGTACGTTATTCGCTCAGAGAACCGTCCCAGTAAATAGACAAACTTTTAACACTCAAGCTATTCAGTTTGTATCTTCACTGTTAATCCCTTGAGCTAATATCAATTCCGTGACGTTAGTTGAGAAATAATTCAGAAAATACAACGCGAAGTTTAAGTTCAAAATTAAGTCTAATTTATTATTAATAATGTTCAGCTTTATATACAAAATCAATATCTTTCAACTTCTCCTTAAAATCAATATACATAAAACATAAAATCCATATTCATCAAAATATCCCTACCAAATTCTATAAAATTTATTGATTTTTATTTACTTAAAATTTACTTAAAATCTTTATATACCAAAATTTGTTTATTAAACAAAAAGAAAATATTATAGAAAATAAAAGTAATTAAAATGTAATGTTTGTGTAAACACTTATTTTCATGTGTAAGAAATATGACCGAGTTTTTTTATTATTTTTTGTTTACATATTTTTCTTTGAGTATTTATGTTATGAAGGTTGTAGGTTGTGAAGATTATAAAAAATTAGATTTATAGTATTTCAATATTGTTTTTACGTCACGTGTAAGAATGAATTTAAATTTTACTACCGCTGTCAAAATTAAAACACAATAACGCTTATTCTACTACCGCTGTCAAAATTAAAACGCAATAAAGCAACTGGTATCGACGATATAACATCCGAAATGATTGTACATGGTGGCGAAACTCTATCCTTAAGATTGTTTGAACTTGTTCAAATGATCTGGAGGACTGAAACCATGCCACATGACTGGAACTAGGCTATGCTGATATCAATCCATAAAAAAGGTAATCGCCTACAATGTGCAAACTACAGAGGAATCGCTCTCCTTTGCACAGCATATCAGATCTTTTCCTACATTTTGCTATCCAAAATCAATCCTTTTGCTGAACAATTGTTTGGAGAATATCAGTGTGGTTTCCGGCGGGGCCAAGGTACTACCGTTGCACTTTTCTCGATAAGGATGATTTTGGAAAAGTGTCGAGAGTTCAACATACCTGTGCACCAACTTTTCATTGATTTCAAGGCCGGCCTACGACTCTCTGGAACGAGAGACTCTATGGTCTGCTCTGGTATCAATAGGAATTCCTGGTAAACTGGTATCACTATGCAAAATGACAGTACAGAACTCTCAATGCTGTGTACGAGTAGAGAACGAAGTATCAAAGTTTTTTAAAGTCGACTCCGGTTTAAGACAAAATGATGCTCTCTCCTATACTTTTTAATTTAGCCTTGGAATATGTGTGCCATCAAAAGAAACTACCGACTAATAACAATATCTTGTCAATAAACTCAGTACAGATGATTACGCTGATGATGTTGTCATCCTCGGCCGAAGTCAAGCTGTTATGAGTGATACATTCAAGTCGCTTGAGAGTGGTGCTAGGAAAATTGATCTGCAAATTAACTACAATAAAACCAAACATATGAATGTTTCAAGATAGGCTCAGAAGAAAGATTTGATGTGCGGCGATGAACGAATTGAGGGAGTTGAATCTTTTAAATATTTGGGATCAATGCTTGACTCAAACAACAGCTTACTTACAGATATAAAAGCTCGAATCGCTGCAGGTAATCGAACTTTCTACTCTATTAAACCTCTCCTTGGATTACCGTATGTATCAACTAACACCAAGCTCAAGTTATACAAGACATTGATTAGACCGGTTGTGATGTATGGGTCACAAACGTGGACCCTTACACAAAATGACGAATCGCATTTATCTGTATGTGAGCGTAAGATCCTACGCTACATTTTTCGGCCACTTAAGGCAGACGATGGAGAGTATAGAACCCGGTATAACTTTGAGATCAGAGACCTTCTTGAGGGACCGGATATAATAGGTTGTATCCGTTCTAATAAGATTACTTGGTTTGGGAATGTTCTACGAGCCGATTCACAGTCTGGAATGATTAGAAAAATGTACGTTAGTACCCCAGGGAGTGGGCGACCTCGAGGTAGACCACGACTACAATGGGAGACTGACGTAATAAAAAAATCCTCTGCCATGGTAATTATGTCGCTAATGCGAATGACCGTGGTGAATATTCAAAGCTGATTAGCCTGGCAACGCTCCTACATGGAGCATGAACGCCTTTAAAAAAAAAAAGCTGTAAATAGCATTTTACATGCGAGGGAAAATATTGCTCACGAGACGCGTAGCGGCGAGTGCCGTACCTTCACGAGCATGGAAAATGGTTTGCAGCTCGAGGTTTGTTATATGCTTTTTCTACGACTTTGTTTTAATTTCCAAACGCGTATAATTACTTGAAAAAATGAGCTACAATGAACTAAATGAATTATAAATTAAATGCAAATAGTTTAGAAATTGTGGTGAATGAATTGAATGAATTGAAAAATTTAATTTTTAAAATCAAATTTTTCTTTAATTAAAAATTTTTCTTTTTATTAAAAGTGTTAGGTAATATATATATATATATATATGAAAATACATTACGTAACACTTTTTTTCTCATTACGTTACACTTTTTGTAATTATCAATTTACATGTCATGGATAGTGTGATGTAATTGATAATTTACTGTAAGTAGAAAAAGAATTTACGGGCCAATTTTGGGTTTTATGTTTTTTGGAAAATGATTAATTTCTTAACTTCAATATTTGTGAATTTTCGAAGGTTAGTACGCGTATTTTTACCCCGTACAATCCTAAGTCACTTGTGTTGTTATTATTGAATGTTTCCAATCAATTAGAAATCAATTTGCGACAAAGTCAAAGTCAAATTATAACTGTAAGGTTTATTCATATAAACCCAAAAACTGATTTCGAATGGAAAAATTCATATGATTCATAAATATACTTGACACTTTGTCGCAAATTGATTTGTAATTGATTGGAAACGTTCATTAATAACAACACAAGTGACTTAGGATTGTACAGGGTAATAAGACCTCTACTAACCTTCGAAAATTCACAAATAGTGAAGTTAAGAAATTAATCATTTTCCAAAAAACATAAAACCCATAATATTCCCGTAATAGTATATTACATATCTAGAGTTGTAAATAGCATTTTACACACGAAGAAAAAAAAGTGAGCAAAAACCATTCAAAAAAACCTTTAAAATAAACATCGTTTGTTCAAAGTGAATAATTTGTATATTCCTTATATTGAAATAAATTAATACTTGAATTGAAATAAGTTTTATTCGAATTGGATGTATTCAATATTTAATTTGAGTCCCTGTAAATTGTTCAAATGAGAAATATTTGTTCAAATTGAATATCTTGTATATTATATTTGAGTCCCAGTAAAATGTTCAAAATGAGAAATATTTGTTCTTACTGAATACTTTTATTATTTATATTTTTTTCATATCATTTTACATATAACATTACATTACATATTTTTTGCATATCACATTACATTTTTTTCTTTAGTACATATATTAAAATTAGTTATATCTTTTAAAATAGATAAGGCTTGCGTATTTTTCTACCATCATACAAAGTATAGTAGAATTTTTTTGCCAGCGAATTTCTGACAGCTATAGACGCAGCAAGAGATAAAAGATGAGACAAAAAGTAAAACAGACATGTATTATTTATTTTGGGATAAATTTGTTTTCAAAACAATTATATTAGTTAAATTTCTACTTCTAGTTCGTACCATTTGTTTGTTGTGATATTTGTTTCCATAGGCGTCGTTATTTTTATTATAATTATTTTTAATTATCAAAATTTTGTTACATTGCCTACAAAATCATTAATATTTTTACTAGTTTTTGGTTTTCTATTATAATTGGTTGAATTTCAATAGTAATATATTAATTTTTATGAGTTTTTTTTGTCCATTTCGATGGAACCCCAATAGTTTTTTTTAATATTTTAATCGAGACACTGAATGTGCAAACAATATGCGCATGTGCATGCGCATGTGCAAACAATATGCGCATAACAAACAAATTTTGTGTTCGCTGGCAAAAAAATTCTACTATATGTGCATGTAAAGGTTTTACAATTCTGTTTTTACTAAAACTATTCAAATTAGTGATATATACACATTTAAATTTGTCGGTTTCATTTCCAACTTTATACACTTTTAAATGATAATCAACCTTAATTTGTACTACATGAAAAGAATTTGTACTATACTACACAGGATTTACTAAATTAAGCAAATAAGTTAATAGAAATACGTAAATTTAAACTTAGCTGTTAAGTTAAAACTTAAACCGAATATCAGGTTTTATAAAAATATACAACGTACCTTATGATAATTATGTATATTAATTATTTTATTAATAACAAAAAAATTTAACTTATGAAAAAAAAAATTAATTTTTTTTAATTTTAATTGTATTAAAATATATTAATTAGTTGTAAAAGAAGCTCTTGTAGCGCTTGAATAAGTTTTTTTTGTAATATCTATATTACAATATTACACGTTATACACAGTCAATAAATAAAATGCAAAATAATTTTAAATTTACAAATTTATCCTTAGCATCAAGTGGTGATCTTCATCGGTAACACAAATTCGAACATGACAAACATGGCTTTAATGTCTGGTCTTTTATCCACTCTTCGACAAATGTATTTACTGATTCTGTTGATGCCGATTGTATGGAGTGGAGATTTTGGAACAAATAGCCTAAAATTAAATATGTTTATAAGTAAATCAAAACCTAGAAAATTTTAAAAAGGAGTTTCTCTTATATGACACGTCCATATGTCAATACAACATACCTTTTCTTTTCTCCAACTTTCATTTTTTTTCTCAATTTTATTTTCTGTCCATGCTCGATAGTCGATGATATTTGGAAAAAATACATATAAATCATCAGCTCTGAAATCTCTAAAATCATCTAATTGATTTTATTCAGCTGCTGTTATTAAAATAAAAAAATTAATTAATATTTTATTTAGAGATTTAGTTTGTATCAAAATTTACTTTCAAATTTAGATTTTAGGTATCCTATAGTTCCCATTTTTTCAAAAGTTCTTCCACTTCATTTAAGGTAAGTGTACAATATTACGAGCTAGTACATTATTCCGTGCTATTCCATAAAAAGCCTTAAATCAAGATAAATTTAAGCATTTTTGAAAAAATTTAGATCATGATACACGCCCTGAATTGCTGAGAATCAATTATTTTGATTTTCTTGCCGGCATTTTTGGTTTTAAGTACATAAATCATACCTTGATTGATTGGTAGACGGAAACTTGCTGTTTGAGACAATTTTCTTATGGAAAAGGTTATGGTATTACTAACATTTTCTTAAGAATATAAAAATTTATCGGTATTTATTTTCTGTAAAATATTCTTTTTGGTGGATTAATTAGGATTATATTAAACTACTAACGTTAATTGAATACTTATTTTGTTCATTTAAGGTATTAAAACAAGCGAGTTTTCGACGAACGGAATTACGTTCATAATTTATTTGAAATGTCCGTAATTCCATTCTTAGCACGGAATTAGGAAATTGTTAATCAAATTTATTTTGTATTTTATATCAAAAGTAATCATCTATTAAATAAAAATATAATTTTTAAAAATAAAGAACACTTTGAAAATGCGTCGGAGCGAAATACGGGTCTATATTTTTTTAACCAAATTGCTAGATAGAATTAGGAGTAGTAGATGTTAAATTTTCATTGATAGGAAGAAAATCTGGTCTACTCAATGGTTTCTTTAAATCACTCTCTGTTTCAAACAGTCGTGTGTTTTAAATTTTGTTATCATTAACTAAGAGTTCATGAGTTTTACAACACATTCCAAATAAATATACTTTACTTATTTTTATAATAGGCTGTATCTTGCTAACACGGCATTAGGGTCAACAAACTTTTAACATTCCTAATTACAGGTTATTCGTCAGTTTCAAGACTTGAAGCAATAATAGTCCAGATTTATCAGATCTAGCATTTTATAACAATTTATTTTAACAATAACTTGGAGCAACATTCTCAAACACAACGTTTTCGTCGACCAATCAATCAAGGTATGATTTATGAATTTAAAATAAACTAGTAGGGTAGGGTGTGACCATAGCGGTCACGCCAAGAACTCCCGTTAAGTTAAATAGGTAACATAAAGATATTTTCTTAAAACTTTAATAAATTGAAATTCTTTTTCTAAGACTTGCAATTAATCGTCATTTTTTCATCTTTTGGTTACACTGGAAAGAAGATTTTCTTTGCACCATATATTTAAAAAAAACTAGCGGTGGAGTCTACTTAAAGTCTACTTTGTCAACGTTGCTAAGATTTTTTCGATTTTTCTCAAACAATATCACCATTTTTAGAGTTCCGTACTTTGAAAAAGTAAAAACGGATCCTATTGGTGAGACTTCGGTGTCCGTCCGAATTTCTACATAATCGATTTCCTCAAAAACTATAAGTGCTATCTACTTGAATTTTTTTACAGTTATACAATGTATTTGTCCACGCCTACTGACAACAAGAAAATTATGAATATTAATTTTTATCAATATTTTATGGACATTGATAAGGAGATAGTAAAACAAAAGTTTGTTTTAAGGAATCGAGTTTGGTTTGAAAAAATCTAAAAAAATCCAAATATTTCAAAAAGACATTTCAATGAATTATCGACTGCTTAGTTTTTAAGTTATTTCCAAAAAAGTGTGTTTATTTTTTTGTCCCCCACCTTAACTTCGAACATTACAAAAGCAAAAAATAGAAAAAATTCAAGGTTGTAGGGATTTAGCGTACAAAAATTCGTTACAAAAATTCGTTCCGTTCATTGGAGGGGGTTGAAAGTAAAAATTACGAAAACAAAATATTTTTGGTCATGTCAAGTGAGGGGGTATCATATGAAAGGTTTTTTTTTCTAGTCTAAAACATTTTTTCTAATTTTCGAAAGCACAGTAATGGACTTATTTTAGAAAAAGTGAAATTTTAGTTTTGTCCCCCCCACTTATCTTCGAACATTACAAAAGAAAAAATTTAAAAAAATTCACGGTTGTAGAAACTTGGCAAAAAAAAATGGAAAATTTTTTTTGGTCGTTATAATTTCAATTGTTCTTTGGAGGGGGTTGCGAGTAGAAATTTTGAAAAAAAATATTTTTGACTTGGACAAGTGGGGTGTCATATGGAAGGGGATTTTTTTTATAGTTCAAAATAATTTTTTTGTATTTTTCGAAAACACGTATTTTTCGAATAAGTCAGAAACCACTTATTTATAAAAATGTGAAAATTTGTTTCTCTCCCACTCTTTATCTTCGAACATTACAGAAGCGAAAAATTGAAAAAATTCACGGTTTTAGGCAATGTTGTAAAGATTGAACGAAAACTATAGCGGTTAGCTCATTATTTCAGATGTTCCTTAGAGGGGGTTGAGAGAAGAAATTTCGAATAAGTTGCAAAACTACTATAAACATTACAAAAACCTTATGCTCTAAGTTTCAACAAAATTAAATGTCAAGACTGATAAGTCTAAAAAAAACAGTTGTTCAACGAACCACAGACATCCTCCCCGACTCCTTTGCCAAATTTTGAAAATAACTGATTCAAAATTGCACATTTTCCATATTCAAATAAAACCGGATGCGTTTGCGGCTCGTTTTAATTCAAAAGTTTCATGAACACTGATTACAGATATCAGTCTACTATTAACGGATGAAAATGGGGAACAGATAAATTTTAAAAATGATTCATTTTGTAAGTTGTACAATGGTTGTTTTACATTTTCGTAAAGGTATATAAAGAGGTGAAGCTGTTTTTAAATTTTATTACAATGCATAACGCTTATCTAAAATATTACGTTCAACAACACGGTGGAAATAATCCAACCGCCAACGATGAATTTGGAAATGTGTTAAATATGCCAAAAGTATATCAGCGAGGTCGAGGGATTGGTAGTGTATTTGCTAGTTTCTGGAAATATCTTCAACCGCTTCTAAAAAGCGGTGCAAATTTTTTAAAGAACGAGTTAATTGACACGGGTTCCGACATTTTAAAAAATATAAGCGCGCAAAAACCGATACAAAATATTCTTCGTGATCGATCGGTGCAAGTTGTTGACAAATTAAGAGATAAGACAATCGATAAAATAAATGCAATGGCTGAAACAGTCATCGAAAAGCACAAAAGAAAAAGATTCAAACGAAGCTTGAAAAACCCAATAAATAAGAGAGCAACTTCTGAAAAAAGACAATCTAGCATCTTAGCAGCTCGTGTAAAGAAGCATCTACCAAATAAACGCACACCTAACAAAAAACCACGCTTTTTAGATATATTTACATAATTTAAAAAACTTAAACAAAATGTCTTTCCGAGTGTATGAAATCCGAATTGGATCTTTTCGCACCTCGTAACATTCAAACAAACATTGTGCAAACCGAAGAAGTTGTCTACAAACCTTTAACTAGTTTAGAAAACCAATCGATCATTGAATTCGTATGTCATGGACACGGTGATATGTATTTAGATTTATCCTCAATAAACCTATGTGTAAAACTACGTCTAACCAAAAGTAATGGTGCATTGTACACGGATGCGGATACATCTCAACCAACTGTAATAAATAATATGCTGCATTCACTGTTTCGTCAGGTAAATGTTTCGTTGAATGGAAAAAACAAATTCCTCAGACGGTAATTACAGTTATGAAGCGTACATTGAAACATTATTGAATTTTGGTGAGGATGCGAGCAGGACACATTTGGAGTTATCGGGGTTTTATCCGGATACCAAAAAAACTTGATACCTTACCGCCATCTCAAGAAGGATTGTTGAAAAGACACAGTTTAGTGAAAAATAGTAACATTGTTGAGCTGTACGGAAAAGTGCATGCAGATATGTTAAATCAACCGCTATTGCTTTTGAATAATGTTGATGTGAGATTAACTTTTACGCTCAACAAACCTGAATTTTATCTTATGACTGATGCGGCAGCCGATGACACATCTATAAAAATACTTGAGGCAACAATTTACGTAAAACAATGTGCAATTAGTCCTAATGTTTTAATCGCGCATCATAAGATGCTTGAACAAACAAATGCAAAATATCATTATAAGAGATGTGAGGTGAAATCATATACGATACCTGCAAGCGGTAACTCCTTAAATTTGGATAATATTGTGTTGGGGCAGATGCCAACAAATTTAATATTTTTTATGGTTGATAATGATGCATACATTGGTTCGAAGAAAAAGAATCCTTACAATCTCAAACACAATAAAATGGCTTCGTGCACTTTGTGTGTAAATGGGGTTCCAACACCTAGTGCATCTATAACAACCTCATTTACCGGTGGTGATTCGTGTGCGCGTGCATATTCGACAATCTTTTCTACTATGGGCATACTGCACTCACCTCAGGGCAACCTTATCACAAGAGAAATGTATGCATCCGGCTATTTTATGATCGCGTACGATCTCACACCGGATTTAGCATCCAACGATGGCTGTTCATCTTTAGTCAATCAAGGAAATATACGTTTTGAGGTCCATTTTGATGCACCGATTCCTAACACCTTAACTTGTTTAATTTACATGGAGTATGATGCTAGCTTGGAGTTTGATCAAAATAGAAACATTCATTTAGATCAGTAAAAATTATAAATAAACAAACTTCAGATTTAACTACACATTAAGACATTATGAATACAACAGAGTTGACTATAGCCCTACAAAAATGCTATCACAAAAAAATATTTTCGTGGTGTATACGCAATTGATCAACTGCCTAAAATAGTTTTAAATAAACCCGCGTGCTACGTTATTAATACTGATCCATCACACAAACCGGGAACACATTTGGTGGCAATTCATTTTCCCTCTGGAGCTCGTGCCGAGTTTTTTGATTCGTTTGGTAGAAAGCCATTCGATCGTAGATTCCGCGCTTTTTTGTCAAACAACTCGAAGTCATACATTTACAATCCAAAAGAACTACAAAATCGATACAGTTTAATGTGTGGTAAATATTGCTGTATCTACCTCCATCATAGATGTAGTGGAAAATCAATGAAAAGTTTTTTAAACGGATTTGCAACCGATATGTCTGACTACAACGATCGCATCGTGAATTTTGCCTATAAAAAGTACTTTAACAAAATGGCAAAGAAAAAACGGTGAACGAACCAAATAAAAACTCCAGTCCAGGTTGAAAACATGATCAAACTTGTTCAATGTAGGTAAAAGTGTGTTATTAAATTTTTTTAAATCAACTAATAACAAACTTTTATTTTCAGACTTTCAATACCACTGCAGAAAAAAATTCAAAATAAAAAATTTAAAAAAAAAAAATTAAAAAAAAAAAATTTAAAAAAAAAAAATTAAAAAAAAAAATAAAAAAAAATTTAAAAACAAATTATAAAAAAATTTAATAAAAAACAAAATGAAACAATTTTTTACTAATTATATTATTTTTTAATATGTCTCAAATATTTATACACAGATTATTATATAAGTCACAAATCAGTTTATTTTTAGACAAAATTGGTAGCTCGTTAAATAATCTCGAATAGTTGCATTGGTTTGTATTTTCGTGTGTTGGCGTAAAAAAGTCTTTGTAGTCCAGCTTTGTGCAATTTTGTTGAACACATTTTTGCATATATAAATTGTAATAGTCTCTTACATCCTTGTAAGTTAGCCTATACCAACTAAATATTGAGTGAATCAAAGGCGCCAACTCTTGCAATCTGCCCCATTCTTCTCCATTCAGTTGTATTTTAAAAGATTTATCGGAAAAGATTACATACTTCTTCCCGTTGTTGTACGATAATCTGTATCTGTTGTCTTTCCTGGCTAACATTTGTTTGAATTTTTCGATGTCATCTTCCTCAAAATATTGTTGAACTAATCCAATTTGGTAGAAAAATAGATTCCAGTCATCCCAAGCAAAGCAAATAAAATCTTTATCATTAATCAACAGCAGTTGTGGTTTGAAAATTTTTGTATTGTAGCCAATTACAATAAAACATGATTTATTGTCGTTTAAAAAATAAACATACGACAGCAATAAATCTGGTTTACGCATTTCTAACTTCTTAACTTTTTCCTTAACAATCCTCTCCATTTTTACTGTGAAGTACTCAGTTGAAAAGAACTTAATAAACTAAAATCAAATGAATTTAACAACACTTACTATTGGATCAACAGCATTGAACATTTATAAATAGCCAGCGTCGTGTGGAAGCTATTATGAACAACCAATAACTTCAATCAAAATGGAGCGCCAAGAAGTGATAAACGAATTACACAAACAAGCAAGAAAAAATTTCGAAAGAAGAAAAGTTATTACAAAAGGAATAGATGATCTATGGCAAGCCGATCTTGTTGAATTAACAACATACAGCAAATATAATAATAATTATCGATTTCTTTTGGTGATTATCGATACTTTATCTAAATTTTGCTGGGTATCATCCCTTAAAACTAAAACAGGTCGAGAAATTTCTGGAGAACTGCAACAAATAATGGAAACAAATCAAAGGTTTCCAAAACATCTTCAAACGGACATGGGGAAAGAATTTTATAATAGAGAATTCAAAAATTTAATGGAGAAACACAATATAAACCATTATTCTTCATTTAGTTTCTTAAAAGCTAGTATAGTTGAGAGACTAAATAGAACTATAAAACAACGAATGTGGAGAATGTTTAGTTTTCGTGGCTCTTATAAATGGATAGACATAATTACCGAAATAGTTAATGTGTACAATCGGAGTAGACACCGAACTATAAAAATGGCCCCCATTGATGTATTGAATAAAAATGAATCGTATCTTCTAAAAAATGTTTTTGATTGCAAACCAAAACTGGGTATAGCAAAATTTAAGAAAGACGATTATGTTCGAGTTAGCAAACATAAAACAATTTTTGAAAAATCTTATACTGCAAATCGGTCTCCAGAGATTTTTCAAATAGATGAGGTAAAAAATAAATTTCCTGTAACATATTTGTTAAAAGATTTTAAAAATCAACCAATTTTTGGGCGATTTTATGAACATGTATTGTTCAAACTTGAACATATTTAATAATCGCTAAAAAGAAGAATCAATTAATTTAAACATTCAAAAATTTATATATGGATTATAATACTTATACTTACCTGATGTTTACAATAAGTTTATTTATGTTTTTGTAATCTGTCAAATTATGACAATTCACAATTAACTTTTTTGAATAAGTGAATGAATGCAGTCAATGTAAATAATTGAGATTCAAAAATGAATGCATTCATTGATTTTTTCGCTTGAAGATATTCGCCTGTCCCTCTGGTATTGAAAATTAAAGGTTTCGGTAGAAAGAAAATTTAATCTTGAACTTAGAAATGCAAGTCACTTCCTTTTTGCGATTTCGAGAAGAACAACAAAAATTTATTTGCGAGCGATTATTTTTTGGATATTAAAAACCAAGGAACAGGTGAATATTATATTCTTTTGGTGTAATTTAAATTCATTGGAATTATTTATTAATTTATATTAAAAAGAAAATAAAAATATTGAAGTTTATAAACTATTATTAATTTTTAAACATTTTATGGAAATAAATTTATGATTTGCGATTTATTTAACCTTTATAATATAAAATTATAAAAACAGACATTTAATTGGAAAAACATTTTTTATTTTTTTATAAACAATTTTTTATTATAAATATATTTTTTTGAAAACATTAGTTCTTTTATTTTTTATAAAAATATTTTTTTACAAGAGACATTTAACATGGTCCTTCGAGCCGGATTTACCGCGTAACTAAAGTGAAAAACCAGTGAATTATAGTGAAGTGAAATAGTTTTTAAATATTAAAAAAAAAAATAAAATATTTATATACAATTTAATTTAATATAAAATATAAGTGAAAATTCGTGTTAATAATTTTTCAAAATGGCAGACACACGTGCACTCACGCGAATTCTAAATAGGTTAAAGCAAATTGAAAATTATGCCTCAAAAAATCTCTCTGATGAACCGGTAGAAAACATAAGAGCAAACATCTTGCTATTAAAGGACGAATCAGTTGATTACAAAGCCAATGTACATCTGTATAGTGATACAGCGGAAATTATTGCCCTTCAGGACCAAATCGAAGCCAAGTTGTTTTCCATAAAAGGAAAACTGATTAAGGCAGAATTGAATCTAAATCAAGCACCACATCCAGCAGATCTAGACTCAAGTCTAAGTGAACTGATGGCCAATCAGCGATCCTTTTTACAAGAGGTAAGCAGTATTAATAATAGGGCCGAAAGTGAAATTCGATTACCTAGGGTCAACATACCTTTTTTCACCGGAATTTATTCGGAATTCACATCATTCCGCGATTTGTTTGAAGCGTCTATCCACAACAACACAAAAATGTCAAAAGTGCACAAACTACAGTATCTCAAGGGTTTGCTAAAAGGAGAAGCGTACGCGCTAGTACGTCACATAGCCATCACAGAAGCTAATTACGAAGAAGCCTGGAAAATGGTAATCAATCGTTACGACAAAAAGAAGCATATTGTAACCACGCTTCTTAAACAATTTATGGAACAACCATCCATCACTCATGTTTCAGCCAAGTCACTTCACCAGATGCACGACATTTCAGACGAAGCATTGCGAGGAATTAAGGTCTTAGGAGAAGGATATCAATCACGCGATCCCTGGTTGATTTATATCCTAGTCAATAAGCTGGAACAAAGCACAAGGCAGGCTTGGGCTCAACACAGCTATAAAATGGAGACACCTACTATGGAAAACTTTTTTGATTTCCTCAATCAACAAAGCGATACCTTAGAAAGCTGTGAGCCTGTGAAACGAGCTTCTCATCGGCAGCCGCCAAATATAAACACAAAGGTAATGCATATGGAAGCAAAGGTTGTAAGTTGTCCAAAGTGCAGTCGCGAACATTACCTGCGAAATTGTGACGAGTTTTTGCAACTAACGGTGCATGAAAGAAGAGGGTATGTAGCTGATAACAAACTTTGTTTCATATGCCTTTTCAAAAACCACCAGTCACAGTATTGTAGATCTTCATACAGATGCAATATATGCAAAGCCAGACCACACCACTTTACATAAAGAACCTGCAAATGCTGAAAACACCGTTTTGCACGCTGAAATCACACCAGGATGTTCTCAAGAACAGGAGCCTTATGATGAAACCAAAAGTATTTGTCACGCCAGGTCGAGTAAAAAATATTCAGCAGTTTTACCTACAGCAGTGATTAAGGTTTTAGATGCAGCCAACAAATACCAAAGATGTCGAGTTCTGTTAGACTCAGGAGCGCAGGCCTCGTTCATCTCAGAATCCTGCGTTCAACGGCTGGGACTACCACGAAGACATGCCAGAATATTAATAAAGGGAGTAACTCCTGGTCAAGAAGTAACAAAAGGTAAACTATTTATAAACATCTTGTCAATTTATTCTAGCGATCAAAAACTTGGCTTAGATGTTTTAATATTAAAAAAACTTACTGATTTTCTACCATCTGTCGAGCTTACTGCAGAGGAAATAACCAAATTTCAGGATTTACAACTAGCCGATCCACAGTTTTACAAACCACAAAAGGTTGACATTATTATTGGAGCAGACAAGTTTTTTGACATATTAAGAGAAGGCTATATAAGGAATCCCAACAGCCGATTAATAGCTCAGAACTCCATATTTGGATGGATCATTTCAGGCGAAGCTAATAATGAAAATTATAAAACAGATTCAATCAGTTTAAGCTACCACATCAACTTAGATGAAACACTTAGAAGATTCTGGGAAATGGAAGAAATAGTTACCTGTAAATCGTTATCTCAGGAAGAAAGGGAATGTGAAGAACATTTTGCAACCAATACTGTTTTGCACAAAGGTCAATATAAGGTGAAACTTCCGTTTAAAAATCCACGTACTATTTTAGGAACATCTATAAATATAGCCAAAAAAAGATTCTTAAATTTACAAAGCAAATTAAGTCATAACTTTGATTTTAAATCCGAATACATTAAAGTGATGCGTGAGTACATCTCTTTAAATCATATGCAACGGATTCCTGACAGCGAGCAAAACATTCAAGAAGAAAAAGGTTACTACTTACTTCACCATGCAGTAATAAAAGAAGATAGTACCACAACCAAACTTCGCGTTGTGTTCGATGGATCCAGCAAAACTTCCCATGGTAATTCCATCAACGACATGCTAATGGTCGGTCCAACTTTGCAGCCTTCTTTGTGGACTACCCTGATAAGATTTCGATGCAATAAATTCGCGATAGCAGCTGATATTGAAAAAATGTACCGCCAAGTACTTATAGATGAAAAGGATCGGGATTATCAGCGAATACTATGGCGAGAAAACGAAAGTGACACACTACAGCATTATAAACTAACAACGGTTACCTTTGGAATGGCCAGCTCAGCATATTTAGCAACTCGATCTCTACAGCAGACAGCTTTCGATTGTGCTAAAGAACATCCTATAATATCTCAGGAAATTTTGAATAAATTTTATATCGATGATTATCTGTCTGGAGCTCCAACGGTAGAACAAGCGATAGCTCTAAAAAATAATATTAGCGAAGTACTTCAAGAGCGCGGCTTTGTGTTAAGAAAATGGAAATCAAATGCCAAGGAACTGTTGGACTCTCCTACCAAAAATCACAAAAACCAAGAACATTCATTACCAAACGACAAAGCTGATCATAATTCCAAGATACTAGGACTTCAATGGAACTCTACAGCTGATCATCTCTTTTTCAAAGTATGTTTACCACATGAATCATACCCAACTAAGCGAACGCTATTGTCTAATGCTTCTAAGGTGTTCGACCCCTTAGGTCTAGTCTCCCCATCAATTGTAATAGCAAAAATCCTTTACCAGCAGATTTGGATGCGGAAATTAGATTGGGATGACGAACTGCCTGATGATATATCTATGGTGTGGGCAAGGTTAAAAACCGAACTCACGCACTTAGAAGAAATAAAAATCAAGCGCTTCGTAAGCAAAGACGGTCTGCAGTTACATGGATTTTGTGATGCGAGCGAGAGAGCATATGCTGCAGTAGTTTATGGCCGTTACATAAATGAACAAGGAGACATTAAAGTAGAAATTCTGGCTTCTAAGACTAAGGTAGCACCAATCCGACAAATATCATTACCTAGATTGGAATTATGTGGTGCTCTCCTTCTAGCGAGGTTAATGAGTGAAATTAATAAAACTTACGTTTCAGATATAGAAGTTAATGCTTGGTCTGACTCCACTATTGTTTTGGCTTGGTTATCAGATTTGCCGATGAAATGGAAGACATTCGTTGCTAATAGAGTGTCGGAGATACAACAGCTATTGCCAATTAATCACTGGAGGCATGTTAAATCAGGAGATAACCAGGCAGATTACGCTTCTAGAGGTGTCATGCCATCCAAACTTATGTCTCTCGGACAATGGTGGCATGGACCTTCATGGTTAGCTGAATCCCCAATGTCATGGCCCGTCACAAAACAAAAGGTGTTTTACAATGACACAATATGCGAGACTAAAAAAGAGCTACCTCTGACATTCTTACATTTAAATTTTGGTAACAATATGGAAGAAGAAACATATGGCATACTTTTAAAAAGAGTCTCTTCATTCAACAAAGCGATCAAAATAGTGTGTTTCATAACTCGTTTCATTGAAGCAGCAAAAAAAAGAAGTAAAGGATATAAAACGTTATCCATATCGGCTCTGGAAAGAGAAGAAGCAACTGAGAAAATAATAAAATGGGTACAGAAAGGAGCATACCACAGCGAAATAGAAACTATTCTAAAAAATCGCGAATTAAATAAAAAAAGCAATTTATTAAGTCTTACTCCCTTCGTAGATCAGAAAGGAATATTGCGGGTAGGAGGCAGATTGAAAAATTCTCACTACTCTTATGATTTAAAGCACCCAATCATTCTACCAAACTCCCATATCCTTAGTAGAATGATCATTTCCTATTATCACCAAAAATACCTTCATCCTGGCCCATCACATACATCCCACCTAATTCGTCAACATTATTGGATCATACACGGCAAATCAGCTGTAAAGAAAGAAGTGTCCAAATGTATTAAATGTTTTAAAAGCAGACCTACCTCTTCAAATCAACTAATGGGCGATTTACCATCCGTTCGTATTACACCAGCACCGCCATTTGCCAATTGTGGCATTGATTACGCTGGACCCATCCTACTGGCCAGCAAACGTGCTAGAGGAGCACAGTTAGTAAAGGGTTACATAGCCGTTTTTGTCTGTATGGTTACAAAAGCGATCCACATTGAAGCCGTAACAGATACAGATACAGAAGCGTTCTTAGCAGCATTAAAGCGATTCACAGCAAGAAGAAATGTACCTAAAAATATATATACTGATAATGGCTCTAACTTCATCGGTGCTAACCGACATTTGAAAGAGGTATTTAAATTTTTAACTAAATATACTAACAATTCTGCAATTTCAGAGTATTGTGCTCAAAACCAGATCCACTGGCATTTTATACCACCATCAGCGCCTCATTTTGGTGGACTATGGGAGTCTGCCGTAAAGTCAGTAAAAGGCCATCTGAATCGTATCGTGGCCGATGCTCATTTAACATTTGAAGAGATGTCCACATTGTTGTGCCAAATTGAGGGAATATTGAATTCTCGTCCTCTATTTCCCATCTCAGAAGATGATACATCCATCGAAGCGCTTACTCCAGCTCACTTTTTGATTGGTTCGTCACCTATTTCCGTTCCTGAATTTGATTGGAGCAGTACAGCAACATCTAGATTATCAAGATGGCAACACATTCAAAACAGAATTCAGAGTTTTTGGAAAAGTTTCCAAAACGATTATCTTAATCACCTACAACAGAAAACTAAATGGAAAACAACTAATGAAAATATTAAGATTGGCGATTTAGTTCTAATAAAGGAACCAGATTTACCTCCATGCAAATGGGCGATGGGCAGAATCATCACAACTTACCCAGATGACAATGGACATATTCGTGTGGTTAGTGTGAAGACAGCATCCAACATTCTCAAAAGATCAATTACCAAACTTTGTAGATTGCCATTAGATAGTTGACCGATCGATCACGATCGTCAACGGGCCGGACTATGTTCAAACTTGAACATATTTAATAATCGCTAAAAAGAAGAATCAATTAATTTAAACATTCAAAAATTTATATATGGATTATAATACTTATACTTACCTGGAATACGTTCCGAAACTTTACTATAGTTAACTATATTTAAATATCATTTAAATCCGGTCGTTCAGAAACAAAATAGTAAAGTTAATATTTAACTATTTGACAGATGTTTGCGTTCAGAAACATACTACGCTCCGCCCACATTTATTTAAAAATTAAATGTGCTCTCGAGTAGAGTTAAAAATTAAATACACATATACATAAGCATTATTTAAAATTTAACGATTTCAAATTGACAGTTCAATTTATTTTGAAATTGCAGCATGTATATTTTTCAAATTCTGAATGAAATGCAAGTTTTCTATAACAATATGGTTAGTAATTTCTATCTTAGTTTTTAATTTTTTCAGCTTTAATTTTATTCAATTGAAACATTTTATGAAAGAATTATTCTGACATACGATTTTAACAGATTGTATTAGTATTTGTGTATTTAATATTTTACTTAATGATCGTCGATCAGAAATTATTTAACTAAAGTTATTAAATATTTTAATGCGGTGATTTGATTGGTGCATTAAATATTTAGCTATAGTAAAGTTTCGGAACGTATCCATGATGTTTACAATAAGTTTATTTATGTTTTTGTAATCTGTCAAATTATGACAATTCACAATTAACTTTTTTGAATAAGTGAATGAATGCAGTCAATGTAAATAATTGAGATTCAAAAATGAATGCATTCATTGATTTTTTCGCTTGAAGATATTCGCCTGTCCCTCTGGTATTGAAAATTAAAGGTTTCGGTAGAAAGAAAATTTAATCTTGAACTTAGAAATGCAAGTCACTTCCTTTTTGCGATTTCGAGAAGAACAACAAAAATTTATTTGCGAGCGATTATTTTTTGGATATTAAAAACCAAGGAACAGGTGAATATTATATTCTTTTGGTGTAATTTAAATTCATTGGAATTATTTATTAATTTATATTAAAAAGAAAATAAAAATATTGAAGTTTATAAACTTTTATTAATTTTTAAACATTTTATGGAAATAAATTTATGATTTGCGATTTATTTAACCTTTATAATATAAAATTATAAAAACAGACATTTAATTGGAAAAACATTTTTTATTTTTTTATAAACAATTTTTTATTATAAATATATTTTTTTGAAAACATTAGTTCTTTTATTTTTTATAAAAATATTTTTTTACAAGAGACATTTAACATGTATTACAAAAGACAAAACATCCTGACATATATTTGGTAGAAAGAGTTTTACGAAAGAAAAAAAATCAACTGTACGTAAAATGGTTAGTTAGGTTTAAATAAAACACACAACTCTTGGATAAATAAAAATATTTTATTTGAATTTAACACTTATTCTATATTTACATTTCGTATTTATTATAATTATATTTATTTTTGTTTTAAACCTTTTTATTACATATTAAAATTCAATATTATATTACTATTAAAAAAACGAGAAAAATTAAAACTAAAAAAAACATTTTTTAAAATTAGGTTAAAAGATAAAGCCAAATGGGATTGTTTTATAGTCATCAAGACAAATTCGCTTGTTATATGTAAACCCAAATTTCTTAATTTCAGGCTGAGAAACTACTTCTAATATTTTCCGTCTCTTAATTTTTTTTGGTCGCAGACCGTACGAAAGCCTTCATCACTAACATTGGTTACAATGCTCTTTAAAGTATAAAAATTCAAAGATTTTTGCGTTTCAACATTTAGTGTTATGCCTTTACACTTTGCCGTCTCATGATATTCCTCTTTATCAGGATTGAACGCAATAAACCCATAGCTTTTAGGCCCTGTACTAACAAATTCAGTAATATAGGCATTTTTTCCGTATCCTGATAATTCGTCGGTTAAATCACCTACAAAATTACCCGTTTTAAGCACTCCACTAAAACCAAAATTCGTAATGGTAAGTAATCCTCACAAACTATACTAATTAATTTATTTTAATGGCTGGACTATTGGCAAACCAATTTTAGTTTTGTTCCTGCAAATTTGTAAAACAAATTTGCTTTTTATCTCTTATTTTATTTTTATTTTCCCTATCCTATCACGAAATATTGGCCTATGTCATATTTTATATGTGATAGGATTTATGGTTTAGTTATCCATTACTTAACAAAAAAATATTAAAAAAAAACAAAAAAAACAGATTTGCGTCCATTAACATCCTTAGAACGCATGTTGTTGTGGGACCTTGGTCTTAAAAGGTTTTTATGTGTTGTTGTAACACATATTGTAATGCCTACTACACATCACATTTTATTAAGGCTTCTAGGCTTCTTTTTTTATCTAATCGTTAAACAGTGCAGCACGGACTGTGCAAAACCAAATATTAAAGCCAGAAGAATTTGGGCTTAACATCGAGCGCGAGGTGACCAGCTACAAGCTGGTAAAGACGAAATTTGGGGACCGTGTTGTGTTGGTCATCAAAGATAGCGGGAATTTATATTTGCCGCCAAGACTAACAAAATTATTTGTTGGCCAAGAAGCCAACATCACAAATATGGTGATCAAATTCATCGGTAGAGATGCTTCCAAATTGAACGCACCATTATATGAGTTTCGTGTGAAACCAATGGCGTTATTGGTTGAAGACGAAACACAATTCGAGATGGATGGTCAGCTGTTTTAATAAAAAATTAATGTATTTAAACAAATTTTAAAAAATTAATTAATAAAATAAAAATTTTGTTTTTTATTTAAAATAAGTTTTATTTAAATTTTTTATTTAAATAAGTTTTTTCCAAAATTATAGCAAGTTTTTTCAATTGACAACTTATTTCAGGCAGCCGTCTAAAATTCCAAATAAAAAGTTTTTGTTTTCCAACACAATTTGTTCTTATTCTTCTGATCGCTTTATACACAAATCTTATATAACAACCAGAAAACTAGAACAACACATGTGCCCCAATGAAAAAATCAAAATCTTACTTAATTATTTAACGTAAAAAGCCGTACGCAATTACGATACAAAATTCATTTTTTTCACTTCCTACAACAAAAACAATTTTGTTACATACAAAAAAATATATCAAGAAAATCTTCGATTTTGTTTTTGTCAACGTAGCAAAAAAAAAAAATAATATTTCATACAACATAAAAGATACGAGGCAAAAAATAGAGAAATACGTTTTGTTGTTGCTTTTTCATATTTTGCTTTCAATCTCATTCTGTTTTATAGATAGTAGTACGAAATCCACATTTTTTTGTTCATTAAAATTCATTTTATTCGTAAAAGTTAAACGACCACACGCAAAAATTATTTGCAAGATAACGCAAAAAATTATCTTTTTTAAAAGAAAATAATATTTCATACAACATAAAAGATACGAGGCAAAAAATAAAGAAATACGTTTTGTTGTTGCTTTTTCATATTTTGCTTTCAATCTCATTCTGTTTTATAGATAGTGGTACGAAATCCACATTTTTTTGTTCATTAAAATTCATTTTATTCGTAAAAGTTAAACGACCACACGCAAAGATTATTTGCAAGATAACGCAAAAAATAATCCATTTTAAAAACAAAAAAGATACTAGTCATATATTTACACCTGAAAAATCAATTAACACCTGAAAACAGCGAGAGTGGGAAATGTTGGATAGTGTCACTACACTACTAAAGTTCTCAAAATGAAAGTAAAAATTATTTAAAACTCATACAAAATTGTGATAGATGTGGTTCCAATCATGAAATAAAAAAATGTCCCGCATGGAAGCATAAATGCAATAAATGTGGAATTAACAATCACTTGGAAGCAAAGTGCCGCAGCAATTCAAAAAATCAAATAAAAATAATTGAATCATCTGATATTACAGATGATACGGATGAATTTTCTTTGTGACATAAGGAAAATAATGATAACAATGCAATTTTAGTTAAACTTAATTTTTCTGCACCAAACTTTAAAAATAAAATTAAACTATTATGTCAAGCAGACACTGGAGCTACTTGTAATGTGATGAGATTGATGTGATTGATTGATGTGATGTGATTAAAAATTATAATAAAATAGTTGGTGAATCGAGCAAAATAGATAAGTCGGCGATATCATTAAATTGGTTTGGTGGAAAGAAAGTGTCAATTTTAGGAAAATCAATGGTGAATTGTTATCATAAAAACAAAGTTCATAAATTAGAAACGACAGTGGTTGATTTTGATACTACAACAATATTATCATGTGAAACAAGCTTCAAGCTAAATATAATTCAACTTTGTAACCAAATTTCAACAACGTCGGATAAAATAATTGAAAAATATCGAGATGTTTTTGAAGGTATTGGCAAACTTGAAGGAGAAATTAATTTTGAAATTGATCCAGAATGTTATCCAATTATTTCTCAACCAAGAAGAATTTCAGTTAATTTAAAACCATTATTACTAGAAAAATTAAATGAAATGTAAAAACAGAATATGATAATTAAAGAACAAGATCACACAGATTGGGTAAGCAATATTTTAGTTATAAAACGTAATAATAAAATTAGAATTTGTCTTGATCCATCTGATCTTAATAAAGCTTTAAAAAGTGTTGATTACGGTATACCAAAAATAGAAGAAATTTTGCCAAAACTTCATAATGCTAAAGTTTTTTCTACATTGGATGCCAAACACGGATTCTGGCAATTGGTACTCAATGAGAAAAGTAGCAAGCTAACAACCTTTTGGACGCCATTTGGACGTCACCGTTGGTTAAGGCTGCCTTTTGGAATTAGTCCGGCTATGGAAATCTACCAGAAACGACAACACGAAATTCTACAAGGATTAGAAGGAGTTGAAGTAATTGCGGACGATATACTTGTCTTTGGAAAAGGTGATAATGAAGAACAAGCTGTAATCGACCATGATAAAATTTTAGAAAATCTTTTAATAAGATTGCGTCAAGTAAATTTAAAATTAAATCCGACTAAATTAAGATTATGTTAACCACAAGTTCAGTACTTTGGACATATAATATCAATAGAAGGACTTAAAGCAGATCCATCAAAAATATCATGTATTATTAATATGAGTCCACCAAATAATGCCAAAGAGCTTTTAAGAATTTTAGGAATGTTTACTTATATTTCTAGATTTATAGATAATTTCTCTATAAAAACTTATAATATGAGATTGCATACGCATCACGAGTTTTAAAAGGAGCGGAACTAAGCTACGCGTCTATTGAGAAAGAAACTCTAGCAGTGTTATTTGCATTGAAGAGATTCGATCGGTATGTAAGTGGAAAATCTGATATTACAATTCAAACGGATCATAAACCGTTAATATCTATTTTCAAAAAATCAATTTTAAAAGCTCCAAAACGTATCCAAAAAATGATGTTATACCTTCAGAGATATAATTTTACACTTAAATATACAAAAGGTAGAGAAATGCTTATTGCAGATTGTATTTCACGAGCTCCACTTCATGATGATGAACTTCTGAAAGACTATGATATATACAAAATTACAGAAGAAAACATATTATTCAAAAACATTGGTGAAGTTGATCCAACATTTGATCTCAGAATAAGCAACGACACACTGTATAAAATAAAACTCGAAACAACAAAAGATCAAGGAATACAACAAGTCATGAACTATGTAATAAAAGGCCTAGCAAAAATAGTCAAGTAATTGAGCCAGTTAAACAATATTTTACATACTGCGAAGAACTCACAATCAGTCAAGGTTTACTTTTTAAAGGAAATCGTGTAATAATTCCAAAATCGTTAAGACACGAAACTTTGAATAAATTACATATCAACCATCAAGGAATGCAAGCAACAATAAACCTTCGAGAAGTAGTCTATTGGCCATAAATCAATGATGAAATAAAAAGAATGATTCAAAATTGCAGAACATGTATAAAATTCTCAGATAATCAGCAAAAAGAACCAATGAAAACTCATAGAATTCCAGATTACCCATTTCAGAAAGTGAATATGGATATTTTCGAAATGATAATCAAAGGTACAAGAAGAAAATTTCTGCTAACAGTAGATCAGTATTCAGATTTTTTTGAAATTGATGAATTACCAAATCTTCGCGCTGAAACTATAATAAAAATATGTAAGAAAAATTTTAGCAGATATGGTATCCCGGAAATATGCATAACCGATAATTCAAGAACATTCGATAACATGGAAATGATGCAGTTTGCCGAAAATTGGAATTTCAATCACACCAGTAGTAGTCCTTACCATCAACAAGGTAATGGAAAAGTTGAAATTGCAGTTAAAATCGTAAAAAAATTGATATAAAAGAGTGTAGAAAGCAAAACAGACTTTTATACTTGTTTGCTACAATGGAGAAATACACCATACAAAATCGGATCAAGTCCAGTCAAAAGATTATTAAATCGCAATACTCGTAATATTTTACCATTTTCAAAAGAACAACTGAAAAGCAGGATAACAGAAAATGTGAAAGAGAAAATAGAGCTGAACAAAAGAAAATCGGAAATGTATTACGATAGATCTACAAGGTCTTTACCAAAATTAATATATGGACAAAAAGTTTTTATAAAAAAAATGCCTCAAGACAAAGTGTGGCAAGAAGGAAAAATTATAAAAAATTTAGATGATGATAAATCATACGTTATAGAAAGTGGCGGAACTCAATATCGCAGAAATAGATGTCACATTAAACCTGTAAATAATACAGAGAATGAAAACCAAACCATTGCAGTTAAACATGCTGATATTTCAATTGAAGATAATATTGCAAACAATACAACGCCACCAGAAACATCATCAAGTTTTCAATAACCTCAACCCTCAACATCAACAACTCGACCAAAACGGAGTATAAAAATACCCTAAAAAATACAATGATTATATAATGAATTAAATAAATGAACCAGTAAAATTGAAATTTAATTAAATATAACTAATATGATTAAATATTAAATACAATGAATATTATTACATTCTATCAATATTTTAAATATTATATGTATTTAAATATTAAATAAATGAATAATAATATTTAAGAATTAATAATATATTATTAAATATTAAATAAATGAACTAGTAAAATTGAAATTTAATTAAAGATAAGTAATATGATTAAATACAATGAACATTTTTACATTCTATCAATATTATTAAATATTATATAATGAATTAAAAAAAAAAAAAAAAATCGATAGGATGTTACATTATCTATTCCAATGTATGTATAACTTATGTATAGCACTGTATAACATCAATAAAGAACTCAGTTCACTTTGGTCACACAAATATATAACAAAGATGATGCTGATTTCAGAAGAGAACTGGTGTGCGATTAGCGACACAGCAGCAGTAATCATGAGAAGTCTCAGACTTCTTGAAATTGAAAGAAAACAAAATTAAAAGGAGGCAGCTTATGCTGAAAACCAGTCCCGTGATGAATAGTCTGACGGCTGTGCCACGGGACGGTACTCGTTGCTGGATATTGGGGGTAGTGTTTGGTTGGGGAAGGTCCAACACTCTTGCATGTCTGTTAAAGGTTCACATGCAAGGTATATTTATAGGTATATATATATATATATATATATATATATATATATATATATATATATATATATATATATATATATATATATATATTATATATATATATATATATATATATATATATATATATATATATATATATATATATATATATATATATATATATATATATATATATATATATATATATATATATATATATATATATATATATATATATATATATATATATATATATTTCAAAAACATATATATATATATATATATATATATATATATATATATATATATATATATATATATATATATATATATCAGTGGCGGATTAAGAGTTCAGGGGGCCCTGGTGCGGGTAAGTTTTTGGGGGCCCTTTATCCTCATTTTCCAAAATTGATTACTAAATAAAACGGTCATCAGCTTCGAAAAAAACCCTAGTAAATTAAATTATTTTCAAAAATTCATTTTTGATGGCTAAAAAATAGAACTGATTTTTTGATGATTCAAAACTGCATGTCTGAAATCAGAACTACGAAAAACGATAACAATTACACCCTTAAAAAATCTCTGAAATAGAGTATATACAATGTGGATCATGAATTGATTCTCTAGTTCAAACGATACTCTTGCAGCAGTTTTTAACTATGGGTTCCATTGTTTTCTCAGATTCTCAAATAAATAATTCCAAATAAAATTTTCGGTTTCTCTATTTTGCAATCTAAAAGCAATAATCTATTCGAATATTTTAAATAAAGATATATAATTTATAAAGAAAATAAATAAAAAACAAAAGTTTTAATTCCGAACTTCCGAGAGTGATGAAACTCTGGGCTCGAATCACAATGGCAACTTTCTTGGAGCTCTTGAACTTTTGGATAAATTTGATCCTTTCTTAAAAGAGCATAGTGATAAATTTGGCAACAAAAGAAAAGGTATGCGACATCTGAAGCAAACTTAATGAAATGATAAAAGTGATTGTTATTGGGATATTTTTATGAAGAACGTCGTACCTCTCAAGCACAATATGTGACGAATTTATTACCACCATGGGGCAAGAAATCAAAAATCGTATTGCACCTGACGTCATTGACGCAGTTTATTATTAGTGTTGACTCCACTCTGGATGTAAGTCATTTGGATTAATTGGCTTTTTGCATTCGATATGTAAAAGATGGTAAAATCAATGAACGATTAGTTGCTTTTATACCAATTGAGGGACAAACATAAGAGTATCTTTTTGGCATCGTTTAAAAATTCCTCGAAGAAAACAAAATTGACATACAAAATTGCAGAGACAGTCATATGACAACGCAAACAATATGGCCGGAATTAGTGGCGGTTTTCAAGCGTTGATTCGATTGTTGTAAGGATTGTTGTAAAGATTGTTTGTAAAGATTGTTGATTATTTTTTTTTATTTCTATGAAATAAGGCTCGATTTCAATACTGTTTCAAAATGAAAGTAATCAATAACATATTTACATCGAGAGTACCGCTTCCAAAATTTCCGTTTTGCCAATACTGACAAAGTTTCTCACGTTACCGGTGTAAAACCGATACTCTAGAAAATAGAATAACTAAAACACTTTTTTTAGAAAAGTTATTGAAATAAATATAAACAAAATATTTAAATTAGACTTTAGTCAGATTTATTTTATTTCAATCAGTAAAAAGAATACTTTTAATTATTATTTTCAGTAAAAAAACACACAAACAGTTTTATAAAGATTAGTTTGCAACACTAAACTTTTAATAGAATTTCAATAAATTTTCAATAAATATTCTTCTATCTTCTTCTATATAAATAAAAATGTAAATGTTCGTTTGTTCAAAATAGGTAATCTCCTTAAGTACTAGATCGATTCCTGTGAAATTTGGACGATTAGTTGCATTTCAATAAAGGCGGGGTTTTACATGATTTTTTTTTAGCTGTATATGTTTCATAACATAGGCTGTCACCAAGTACAAGTTTTTCACCTGTTGTATTCTCAATTAACTCAATGTTATGGTCGACTTTCACTTCATGCTTAATTTGATCGATTAGTTTTGTATAGTGATCAGCCGATAGATTATTTTGTGTCCTCTTTTCGGAAGGACTGTTCTCCATTGGAGCAAGAAGCTCCTCCGTCCTCATTTACTATAAAGATGTCCTCTTTATTCGTTTTATTTATTTTATCAATGAATTTTATTTTTAAATTAAAACATGCTTCTCTGTCGGAAGAGTAAAACGTCGTATTGCTTTCGTGTTTAATGAATTTTATTTTCTCACAAATTTGCAATGCTCATTGCTCGCTCGCATTGTAATCTTTTGATCGAAAATAAACTAGTTCATTAAACATCTCAACATTAAAGTACTATTATACAGTTAGTTTCTTAGGTGCCTTTGCGTGTCAAAACATAGATGCAATGAAAAATGCTGGAAAATATGGTCGAAAATTCACTGAGTTTCATTTTTATAGCAAACTCACAAATGCAACAAAAATTAAACGAGATTGGCTAATCTATTCACCGTCAGCCAAAGCAGTTTTTTGTTTTGTATGCCGTTTATTTGGTGATTTGAATGGAGAATCGCGAGTATTTTCATTAAAAAGATTCAATAATTGGAATAATTCATCACATTTCGAAGCATGAAGAGTCTAATGTCGAATTCTTTTTGTCCAGAGTGAAATAGTGATTTTTTTTTTCATAAAAAGAACATGCAAAAATATGATCCAGTTTTGTAGTTGTATTTGTGAAATGTCATTGAATATTTTTGTAATTAATTGTATTTAATTAATTAGTTTATTATTAATTTTTAATTTAAAACACGATTTAAACAACATTTTATTTAAAAATTAACTATTTCACTATTAAAAAAAATAATAAGTAAATGGCGTTTGGTTTGTTTACTAATTTTGACAGATTTTTTAAATGTATTTGTATTCTTTATTGTATTTTATGCTTGCTCTAGCTAAAAATCTAGATTCAAACAAAAGTTTTTAGGGCAAAAAAAAAATCACTTTTTTTTGTCAAATAGAATACGTTATGTCAAAAAAACTTGATCTAGATCAAAAATGGGCGTGTTTAGAGCAATTTTTTTGGCAAAAAGAATTCGACATAAGTATCACATCACCAATAATTTTACATATAAAATGCGTATCAAAATAGTACATTATGATGCTAGGACGTAAAGCTAAAGATTTTGGACGGATGTGGAGTTTGCAAATCGAGGCGCTAGCCGAGATTTGCACCCACATTAAGTCCAAAATAGCTTACGTCCGTGCATCATATACTATTTTTTATTCGCCGCAAGCAAAATATTTTAAGAAAAGTTGTTTATTCTAAATTAAAATTATAAATTTTCATAAATTTTAAAATAAAAAAATGTGGAACAAGTAACCTTTGAAAAAATATTTATTATTTTTTCCAAATTCTATGACAACAAATGATAACAACTATTTTAATTGGATAATGAAATTTTGAATTTGCGGGTTGCTTTGATAAAAAAATTTATTTTTCATAGAATTTAAACAAATACAAATGCGTTTTACTTTTTTGGACGTAGCTATGACGACAAAATAAATAGTTGAAAAGTGATACTTTAAAGCCGCAAATCACAGTAATAAAGTAACACTTTAATATATAGGCGAATAAAAATGAACTTACTTTCGAGAAATCTTTTAATAATACAACTAAAATTGCATCACGAGGACTTGCTTTTCGTGGTCACGATGAAGTTTTAGGATCAAAACACAATGGAAACTTTCTTGGATCTCTTGAATTATTGGCTAAATTTGATCCCTTTTTACAAGAACATATTTCTCGTTTTGGCACTAGAGGAAAAAGGTACACTCTTTTCATGTAACATTGACAAATGATTTTTTTTATTATTCGGAATATTTTTAAGAAAAGCATCGTATCTTTCAAGCACAATTTGTGAAGAATTCATCTCTATAATGGCAAAACATGTTAAAAATCACATTGTTTCGGCAATTAATAAACAATTCGTTTTGTGTCGATTCCACTCAGGATGTGAGCCATACAGACCAGTTGTCTTTTTGTGTTCGATATGTTAAAAGTAATACCATTTGTGAACGATTTATTTCATTTATTGATATCGAAGGTCATACATCGAATTATCTTTTTGACATCGTTATGAAATTCCACAATGAAAACGAAATAAACATTGATAATTGTAGAGGCCAGTCATATGACAACGCTTACAATATGGCAGGTATTTATGGTGGCCTACAAAGATTCACCGAAAAAAAAACGTTGGTAGAATCAACTACAAAGCTTGTTTGATTTTGCGTCTAATACGAACGTGGTTATTTTAACCAATGTAGCTGTTATGGTTTGTATAATATAAGTAAAATATATGTTTATATTTTAATAAATGCTTTATTTATGACAGAATGTGTTTTATTACATCAGTTAGATCGAGCGGTATAACTATGATTGACATCTTTGTAAATTCATTCGATGATGTCATCGTTGCCCTATCTGCCGTATATGTCAATAATACAACATCTTCCCTTTTTTTTTATGTAGAGCAATTAAATAAATTTTACACCGAAAGAAAAAATCTTGGTTGATTCAAACATGTTGCATTGTTAATCGAAAATTAAGTGAAAATTGGGGAACTAAATACGTTTGTGATTGAATCAACCAACGCTCCGTATTTAAATTAACAATTTAACCGTTGTTGATATATTTTTTTATAAGTATCACAAACATATTTGATTTACCCATGTTTGTAGTTGAGTCAACTATGATTTAATTTTCAATTGACTACAAACATTGTAAATTAAAAATTTGACTAAAATAGTGATATTGAATACGTTTGTGATAGAATCAAGCAATACGCCGTATTAATTCTTTTGGTTTGGTACATCTTTGTTTTGTTTTTGCTGCTATCGATGTTTGTATGGGTTCGTTTTTTTCGTAAATATAATATTTGAAATTTTTTATATTAGAAGTATGTATTTCGCATCAATCCCGACAAACATTTTTATGCATAAAGCTAGCGTTCGTATATTTACGTTCTAAATAGGAAATGTATGAGTGGGATTTTGTTTGTAAAGGATGCGTCCATTTTTTCGCCATTTTTTTAATGATACAATTTAAAAGACCAAAATTCAGAAATCAAAAAATTTAAATATTTGAATTATGTGTAGAAAATTATACTAATTTTCCATAATTTTCTCATTATTATGAAAAATTAAATTAAAATATCGATAAATGGACATGAAACAAGAAAAATAAAAAATATTAAAAAAATATAATAATTTTTTTAAATCACCAAAATTAGTTATAGAAAGGGCCTGTTTCATTAACGATATTTTTGTTATAACATTAACTGAAAAATTTCTTTCGCACATAATTTTATATGCAAATAATATGAAAACTATTTAAATCAATTAAACACATCTAAATTATTTCCTAAAGTAAAATGTTAAATAAAACCAGCCATGTTAAAATATATAAAAACTTTTTATTTTTCTATTCTTTAGTTTATTACTTTTCTTTATTTTGTTTATTAGTTTCTTTTCTCCTAGTTTTTTATTTTAACAAACACAGTAATTTTCAAACAAAAACATGAACAAACTGAACTAAAATATATGAACAAGAAAAATTGATCACGCCGTGGTTGATTTAAATAATGAAAATTGTTACGTTTTTTAAAATAAATTGACAATGCTACATTGGTTAAAATAATCACGTTCGTATTAGACGCAAAATCAAACAAGCTTTGTAGTTGATTCTACCAACGTTTTTTTTTCGGTGTAATTTAAAATGAAGTCCTTGAGATGTTGTGGTGGTTTGATCGCTCGTCTGGGACGACTTAGCATTGCCCTTGCAGTGCTATCTTCATTGGAAGGTGTTGCTGTTGTTGATTGCAAAACGTTCTCCCCATGAACATTAACCCGCTCCGAGTCCATGACGGAATCGAAACCCCTACTCCGCGAATCATCTGCAAGCGACGATGTCACGGATAAATCATTCGAAGAGGGTTGGCTTTCACTCTGATGGCTTTCCAAATTTCGTGGCTTGATGTTTACTCGGTCTCGCCGATAACTCGACCCATTTACATCTACAATGTATGACCTGTCAGAAAGCTCCTGCTGAATCACACCTTCAGACCATAATTTATCCTCAGTTGGATGTATTTGGACGACAACTGGTTGTCCAACTTCAAGCATTGGTAATTCTCTGGTTCCTCTATCATAATAATATTTATTAATACGTCGTTGATTTTCTATTTTAGATGGAACATCTTGAACGATTTCTTGTTGTAGATTTTTTAAAGTTGTTGGTATTCCCGTACGTGTTTTTCTTGAAAACAAACGTTGAACTGGACTTGATCCAATTTTATTTTGGACTTTTCTGAAATGAACTAAGGCATACCAAAAATCTTCACCAGTTTCATTTGCCTTTTTTATGAGACGTTTGGCAATTTTAACAGCGGATTCCGCTTTGCCATTAGCCTGCTGGTGGTATGGAGCAGATGTTACATGCTCGAATCCCCATTTATTTGCAAAATCTTGAAATTCTTTGGATACAAAATTTGTTCCACCATCTGTCACTACTCTCTCAGGAATACCATGTCGACTGAAGTTTGTTTTGCAAATTTTAATTGTTGAATTCGGTGTCAAATCCTTTAATTGATTTATTTCAAAAAAATCTGAGTAGTGATCGATTGTTATTAAAAATTTTTGTGTCTTTTGTTGATAGTGTTCGAAGAAAACATCCATTGAAATTGTTTGAAAAGGATATTTTGGAACTTCATGTGTTTGCATTGGTGGTTTATGTTGTGAATCCGAATATCTGACACATATATAGCAATCTTTTACCTTATCTTTTATTTCCGATGACATTCCAGGCCAGAAAATATTTTGTTTGGCTAGATTTAATGTTGCTTCCATGCCGTTATGACTGACATGAACCTTTTCAATCATTAGCTTTCGAAGACTATGCGGTATTAAAACTTTTTCATTTCGAAATATTAAACCATTTTGTGTTGAGAGTTCGTGCTTATATTTATGATACATTTTTATATCATTTGGCAGGTCGCGTATATTTTTAGGCCATTGACCTTGAATTAAATGAATTAACTTTTGTAAACTTGCATCCCTTTCTGTCTCTGCAAGAATATTCTCCAAACGATCCATTGTAATATTAAGGTGATTTATTATTTTGATTTTTTGCACGAATTTTTCAGCTTTAGAAATATTATTTATATCTATTTGACAAATTTTTGATTTTGAAATAATTTTTTCTTCTGTGTTAGGATCTGGATCCTCATAATAATTTGCTCTAGATAGAGTATCAGCGATTATATTATTTTTTCCTTCGATGAATTCGAGTTTCAGCGAATACCGCTGTAGAATCATTCGCATTAACTGTAATCTTTTTGGTGATTTAAGTAATGTTTTCTTGAATATGTTGATTAAGGGTTTGTGATCCGTTCTTATGGTACAAGTATGACCTACTATCATTTGGTCAAAGCGGACACATGCGAACACAATCGCCAACAGCTCCTTTTCTATCTGCGCGTAATTTTTTTGAGTGGCAGTTAGAGTTCTGGAAGCATAGCAGATAACCTTGTCCTCTTGGAACATTGCTGCGCCTAATCCAGTACTGCTGGAATCACATTCGATTGTGATTGGTTTTTTGTTGTTAAAATAACCTAATGACTTTATATCACCTACTAAAGATTTAATATTTTGATATTCTTTTTCCTCAGCTTCGGTCCATCTCCACGGAGTTTTTTCAAGAGTAAGTTCTCGCAATGGTGAAAACTGAGTACTTAAATTTTTTATGTATCTAGATAGGTAATTCGTCATGCCCATGAATCTTTGTAAATCCTTTTTATTTAAAGGTGATTTCATATTTTTTATTGCTAGTATTTTAGTTTCATCTGCTTGCAAACCTTCACCGCTTAGTACGTGGCCAAAAAATTTAACTGAAGATTGGCACAAATTTATTTTATTTCTATTTAATTTGACGTTATTCTCTTGAAGACGACTAAATAAATTTTCAAGGTTTTTATCATGATCGACAACTGCCTCTTCAATCGTATCTCCACAACCAAATATCAAGAAATCATCGGCGAGTATCTCAACACCAGGAAGATCATGTATAAGCTGGTATATTTTCATTTGGAATATCTCTGGTGCTGATGATATACCAAACGGCATTCTCAACCATTTAAATCTTCCAAATGGTGTCCAAAAACATGTTAAATCGCTGCTAGATTTTGACAGTTTAATTTGCCAAAACCCTTTTTTCGCATCGCATGTAGAGAATATCTTCGCATTGGCTAGTTCTGGAAGGACTTCATCGATTGTGGTAAACTGATAATTCGGTCGTTTTAATGCTTCGTTCAATGGTGTAGGATCTAGACATATTCGAAAAGAGTTGTTACGTTGAACTATTAGAACGTTACTCACCCAGTCCGTATGATGCTCAACACGTTCAATGATTCCATTTGCAACTAAATTGTCTAGTTCATGCTTCAAACGATGACGGTACGCTACTGGAATTCGACGAGCATGCTGTATTACGGATTTCACACTATCATCAATCTCTAAATCAACTTCGCCGGGTATTGTACCATATCCTTTAAATATATCACTATATTTTTCAACTATACACTCTGCATTTGATTTTGGTATTTGTGTAAGTGGTGTTTGTAATTGTTCCACCAAACTTGTTGATACGGATTCAATAATTTGATGCATTTCTGATGATTCTGGAACGTTATTGACATCTGTACTGTATGATATCAATCCAAGAGCTGAACACGCATTTGAAGATAATAAAGGTTGATGGTTGCGTTTTATAATTTGAAATACCAATGAAACTTTTCGGTTGTTTATCTTGCAAGGAATATTTACCTCTCCAATCGATGGAATTGGATTTCCATTGAAATCTATAAGACCTGACGTGTTGTATGTGTTTCTGGATTTCGATTGTTCATAAGCTGGACATACTGTTGCCAGCCCATTAGACATGCGTTAGATCCAGTATCGAGCATACACTCAACATTTTTCCAAACTGAATTGAATTTCAAACAAAGAGTAGCAGTAACCTTATTCTTAATCATTGATGACTGAATTTTATATATTTCTAAACTTTCGTCACTGGAGCATGACTGTTGTTCATCTTTATTACATTCTATTTGATTAACTCTACGAAATGGTCGGCTTTGTGATTCTTTATTTTTATGTTTACAGCACGATTCGAAATGATGTTTGTATTTGCATATGTTGCAAACATGATTTAAAGCTGGACAGCATCCTTTCTCGAACAAATGTTTAGTGCCGCAAAATCGACATTCTTTAGAAACAGCTTTATTAGGAGTCACACTATGCTTTGATTTCAAAATTTTATTTACCGGAACATTAGTTGGAATTGAATTAATGTCGGTAATCATGTTGTTAACTCTGCTTTGGGTAGCTTCATTAATTCTGCAAGTGTCAATGACATGTTGTAAAGTTAAATTACTTTTTTCCATTAAACTTTTCTTAACAGAACTATTGCGAATACCCACTACGATGCGATCCCTTAGTAACTCATCCGACATGTTTTCAGGATAGTTACATAATTTAATAAGACGTTTTATTCTTATCAGGTAAGTATCGAAGCTTTCATTGTCCATTTGTTTAGATGTATTGAAAATATATCTATCGTATATGACATTGGAATTTTTTTATCAAATACTTCTCTATTGCCTCTAAAGCGATGATATCAGAATTACGATCAGCCTCCGTTAATCCGAAATCCATATATTTTTCTTTGGCCTTAACACCAATTGCAGAAAGCATGGTGCTAGCTTTTTGCTGGTTTCTTGATGCTGGCCAGTTGTTCATTCCTGTGGCTATACTATAATCATTCCAATTCGACTTAAAAACTTCAAAGTTTTCACGTATGTCTCCATTATCGATATTTAATGCTGTTGGCCATGGTATATTGCTTGGAATTAACATTTCATTTCCTTTTGGTTCTGAGGTTGACATTTTTTGAAGTTGTGCTGCCATTTGAGCCATAATATCAGACTGCTGCTTGATGAAATCTGCTATTTTAGGATCCATTATGAGACAAATTGATTTTATATGAAACGATGTTGTCTTAACTTTTGTTCAATTCACCACACCTGATACCATGTTATGGTTTGTATAATATAAGTAAAATATATGTTTATATTTTAATAAATGCTTTATTTATGATAGAATGTGTTTTATTACATCAGTTAGATCGAGCGGTATAACTATGATTGACATCTTTGTAAATTCATTCGATGATGTCATCGTTGCCCTATCTGCCGTATATGTCAATAATACAACAGTAGCATTGTCAATTTATTTTAAAAAACGTAACAATTTTCATTATTTAAATCAACCACGGCGTGATCAATTTTTCTTGTTCATATTTTTCAGTTCGTTTGTTCATGTTTTTGTTTGAAAATTATTGTGTTCGTTAAAATAAAAAACTAGGAGAAAAGAAACTAATAAATAAAATAAAGAAAAATAATGGAGTAGAAAAATAAAAAGTTTTTATATATTTTAACATGGCTGGTTTTATTTAACATTTTACTTTAGGAAATAATTTAGATGTGTTTAATTAATTTAAATAATTTCCATATTAGTTGCATATAAAGTTATGTGCGAAAGAAATTTTTCAGTCAATGTTATAACAAAAATATCGTTAATGAAACAGGCCCTTTCTATAATTAATTTTGGTGATTTAAAAAAACTATTATATTTTTTTAATATTTTTTATTTGTCTTGTTTCATGTCCATTTATCGATATTTTAATTTAATTTTTCATAATAATGAGAAAATTATAGAAAATTAGTATAATTTTCTACACATGATTCAAATATTTAAATTTTTTGATTTCTGGAATTTTTTGCTTTTAAATCGTATCATTAAAAAAATGGCGAAAAAATGGACGCATCCTTTACAAACAAAATCACACTCATACATTTCCTATTTAGAACGTAAATATACGAACGCTAGCTTTATGCATAAAAATGTTTGTCGGGATTGATGCGAAATACATACTTCTAATATAAAAAATTTCAAATATTATATCTACGAAAAAAACGAACCCATACAAACATCGATAGCAGCAAAAACAAAACAAAGATGTACCAAACCAAAAGATTTAATACAGCGTATTGCTTGATTCTATCACAAACGTATTCAATATCACTATTTTTAGTCTAATTTTTAATTTACCACGTTTGTAGTCAATTGAAAATTAAATCATAATTGACTCAACTACAAACATGGTTAAGTCAAATATGTTTGTGATACTTATAAAAAAATATATCAACAACGGTTAAATTGTTAATTTAAATACGGAGCGTTGGTTGATACAATCACTAACGTATTTAGTTCCCCAATTTTCACTTAATTTTCGATTAACAATGCAACATGTTTGAATCAAGCAAGATTTTTTCTTTCGGTGTGGTTTGTCAAACAAATGAAACAGCAATTTTTGTCCCTTGCTCTGCTCATTCATTAAATTTAGTCGGTAAAAATAGTGTTTCTGGCAATACTGCTGCAACTAAGTTTTTTGATATGGTTGAAAAACTTTATAGATTTTTCATATATTCCCCTTTTCGATGGAATCGATTACAAGAACAATTAAACGAAAATAGCGAATACATGTGAAAGAGAGCAACTGGAACGAGATGGTCAGCTAGATACGAATCAGTTCACGTTTTACATTCTTGTTATTTAAAAGTTTTGCATGTTTTAAAATCTTTCCTACATGAGGAAAGCTTCAGTGATGATAACAAAGCGGTGGCAACAGGTTTGATAAAAAAAACTATGTCAATTCAAAAATATTTTGACGCTTGTCCTCTGGAAAAGTGTACTAACCAAGTTTAATTTTGTGAATCGAGCATTACAAAAATCTAATTTAACTGTCTCGGTGACAAAAAACTGTTTGATTTAATAGTTACAGATTTGGAAAATAAAGATTACAACAAAATTTTTGATGATGCCTGTCAGCTTTTAAATTCTGTTTCATCTAATATTCAAACCGCAAATAATATTCAAACTTGCTCAACGTCACAAACACTTTGTAAAGAGGAACAAAAAGACCACCTAGAAAAATCGTTGTTCAAGTCAATTATAAAGGCTTTTCTTTTCAATCTGAGAGAGCGTGCTAAAGATTATGAAGATCTAGATAGTACTCGTTTTCGATACATCTAAATTTAAAGAGTGATGAAGAGATTGCTAATTCTTGTAGAACAATAACCGCAAAATACCCAAAAGATCTCAATGTAAATAAATTGATTGACGAATATCAATTTGCCAAAAATTATTTCACATTTGATAATTTAAATTCTGAATCGATGTACAAAACAATGCTCAATGATAATCTTTCCACCACTTTTCCAAATATCGATATTTTATTACGAATGTTTTTATGCATGTTTGTCGATAATGTTATAGGCGAACGATCATTTTCAAAACTGAAGTTAATCAAAAGTTATTTGCGTAATACTTTAAGTAATGATCGTTTGAACGATTTATCCATTCTTTCTATTGAAAATGAAATTTTGGACGAAATTAAATTCGATGAAATTATAGACACTTAAATACAGAAAAAATGTAATTTTAATGCCTGAAAATTAATATATTTCAAACTTGTCTGGTTTTAGTTTCTTTTTTGCTTATGCTTGGGGCCCCTGAATCGCGGGGCCCTGGTGCGGTTGCCTTAAAACTTGTATGATAATCCGCCACTGATATATATATATATATATATATATATATATATATATATATATATATATATATATATATATATATATATATATATAGACTGGTCGTTAAAAACTAAATTTTCCGAGACGCCCCCTAGAAAAATTCTTTGTGGTCAAAAAACCACAACGGCATTATTTTTTTTTTTTTTAAATCAAAAGAACACGTGCCGCAAAATCGTTGAAGTTGATTTTTTGAAAAATTCGAAGATTTTTTCAAATATCTCATAAAATATGCAGATGTCAAAAAAAATCACATAACAATTTTTGTAGGAAATTTAATTTTCTACAAAAAAAGTCCAAGTCATTTTTTCCCGAAAACGTATAGTTCTCATGATATTTTGAAAATGAACTTGTAAGTTTGCGTAATTTTTAAAAAATATAAAAAATAAAGATGACGAAAAACTCCTAATTTTCTTCTTATGCTATAGAATGAAATGTATAAAAAAATAATCGTGACAAAAAAAATCAAAATTAGTACTTTTTCGTCGAAATTTTCATCATTTGGTTTTACGAGTTTCGAAGAATTTCAAGTTTTATTTCAAAATATCATCAGAAATATAGGTTTTAGGAAAAAAATGACTTGGACCTTTTTTGTAGAGAATTAAATTTCCTGCAAAAACGATTAAGTGATTTTTTTTGACATCTGCATATTTTATGAGATATTAACAATTTTATCAAAAACTAAACTTCGATGATTTTGCGGCACGTGTTCTTTTCACTTAAAAAAAAAAAAAATAAAGCCGTTATGGTTTTTTGACCACAAAGAATTTTTCTGGGGGGCGTCTCGGAAAATTTAGTTTTTAACGACCAGTCTAATATATATATATATATATATATATATATATATATATATATATATATATATATATATATATATATATATATATATATATATATATATATATATATATATATATATATATATATATATATATATATAAATTTTTTTGTTTCTCCTTCTCCACTTATCATACATAGTCGTTTGGCACCAAAATCTTCCCGAAATTAGGAGATGAAGCCCATTACAATAGATAGATTTTTATATGAAATCTACCTAAAAAAATTCATGCCTCCACGGGAAACCAGGCAGATGTGAAATATAAAAGTTTAGAGTAGAATTTATAAAATAAATTCTTTAAACACTCTTGACACCGATAATTTCAAACCATCGACGTTTCCATGAGTACTTATTCAAGTAGAAACACGTAACAGAACAAAACGGCCTTTACTTTTAGGCAAAGACCGAGAACTCAGAGCACGTGCTTGTCGAATGAGGCAGGTTACAAAACAGGATATAGGATAATCAATCACATCGCATAGCCTCATGCAATTTATGTTGAGCTCAAAAGACAACTGTGACATAACGAATGAGAAAAAAGCTCAACACTATGCAGCAAAAGCACGACAATATAAAATTATAATCACGAGAGAGTGCTACTCTCAACCCTGCCCTACGAAATAATGAATTAATTGGTGGTACCGCAGGGATATAGCTTTAACATTAGCAAGGGATATGGCTTTAATCGGTAAAACCACGCTTCTCACTCTTGGAAAAACGGGATCCAAGTGTTTTTTAAACATTCATCTTCTATTTTGTATTACACGAACACCACGCGTGATGGTATAAAATTGTTATACCGTAACGCAAAATCATTTGTTTTTTCTTTTACGGTGCGGTGCGCCTATAAACGTTTCACGCCAAAACTTATTTTATTTTTTAATTTTTAAATAGAATGAAAAGTTGGAAAATTTTTAATCAAAATCAAATGTATAACGTCGCTTTAATAATGAAACAACGTATGCTATTTATACGTTGTTTTTATATAATAGGTGCGCTGCATTCCCCATATGGGTATCTTTGAATTGGTGTTTTTACACTTTCGAATTATTTTATGACTGGGGGTAAGAATTAATAAATTATAAATTAACGTCCATGCAAATGCTTGCGCACATCAAACTTTAAACTCAAATATCTCGAAACTACACTTTTGCGTATACGTTATTTCATTATTAAAGCGACGATAATCAAACAAAATGTCTCATTCAAGTCACTCCGAAAAAAATTTTACTATTTTTTTTTTATGACAGATTTTTGGTGATCACCTAAAGCTTTTCAATGTGAAAGCCGGATACAATTAATATATGTCAGGATGGCCGAGCGGTCTAAGGCGCCAGACTCAAGAGTTAAATCTTTTCTAATACAATTAGATGCAATGAGTGTTCTGGTCCTCTCTGAGGGCGTGGGTTCAAATCCCACTTCTGACAGTTTTTTTTTATTTTTGAAATATGGTTTTTGATTGCATTGTGTATTTTAATTAGAACCAGCAAAACAGTGTGAATTTTCAGTTCAAATAAAATTCATTTCATGCTATCTTATATCCATTGCTGTGTTATTTTATAAATTTGTTTACGGCTAGTATGTATAATGTATACATTTCTCTACGCAAAATATTTGGTAATCGCAGTTTATATGTAAAATTTATAATCAAATAACTGAAAATGAAGGGTAAGTCAAAATTAATTTTATTCATATTAATTACAACATTAAATTCATAATTTCTTTCTTTGTTTTTCGTTTTGTTTCATCGTCCAATTTTAATAACATTGCTGTAATTAATTCACCGAAAATTCGATCCTCGCATCTATAGCTGCTTGCACTACACTGACAGCTTATTTGAGTTTCCTGAGATTTCTTTGATATTGTCGTTTGTGTTGCTGCTTCCAATATTGTTGTGTGTACGTGTGACATTAATTTCATTTGTTTTTTTTTTTCTTTATGTTCACTTAACATATATTCTTCAGGTTCCAGTTTTCTCTTAACTTTTTCGTTCTCTCTTTTTACCATGAATTCAATTTCAGTTTTTATGGGATTTCGATCTTCTACTATAGTAAATTTTTGAATTTCCTCATAATTATGATCATTTTGATGAGTTTGTGTTTCACATTCGATCATATTATCCTCATCCGATGCAAGTTCAACAAATAATTGATCAGCATTAGTTTCATCATCGTCATTATTTTCTTCTATTATTTCATTTGTTATTGAGAATTCAAATTCTTCTTCAACTGCGTCGTGTTTTTGTTCTTCATTCTCAATAACAATTTCACTAACAATTTGATTTTTTATGCTTCCATTTTCATTTCTATAAAACCGCTGAGTTGTTGCAGTTTCGGAAGACGTTCTATTACTTGTTTGATGTTTGGGAGAATCGCTGTTGATGATGGATTCTTCATAAACCGTTTTGGGTTTGTCACGAAATTTTATAAATTCTCTTAAGAATGACATTTCGTCAAAATATTTGTGCTTCATTGTTGATGATTCATTGATGTTTGAATCTGATATATGTTTTAACGTTTTAACATATCGTTCACGCAGGGTACTCCAACGGCGACGAACCCAATTTTCTGTGAATTAAGAAAAAATAAGTTATTACTTATAATACCTTTAGTTTAAATTAGCGAATGAAAACATAGTAGAGGGAAATACAGCACAGAGCTGAACTTTGGGTGACCAATATAAATTTTAGCCAATCCGGGACAAAAAAACGATAAAGGTACATTTTTGTATAATGACTTTATTGGTACTTGTCAATATGTACAATGTATTTTTTTCAACTAATTAACGTTTTGTGAAATTTTGAGTTGAAATCTTCGCAAGACAAAGCGATATTACACCTTGAAGTAACCATTGCTTTTAAAGTGTCGATCCCTTAGTGAGATTTTTCCGATGTCCATAGATTATAAATTATTGAAAAAAACTCATCCAGTCGCTGCATTTGTTCCGCGCCCGCACGAACATAGTTCCACTAATTTCTGGATATTTTTGAATGCAAAGTGATTATCCGTCAAATGGTCGGTTCATTTTGCATCAATACTCAAGTTGGTTCATTCTGCTCGTTTTTCAGTGTTTACATACTGTTTAAGGTAGGTCAAATCATCGAATAAATTGTTTTCCATTTCGGTAATTTCGCTCACATCAAAATATTTACGAACACATTGAAATGTTTTTTCGATGTGTCGTTACATTGAACATCACTAATGAGTTGAATAATCCATTTAAAATGACGAATCTCTAAAAATTGAGTGCTCCAAAACTCCAAATATTCCACACAATTGGAGTAAAAATTTACGACATGACCAATAAAGCACCAACAAAGCACAGCATCTTTATTGACGATATTTGATAGTATCAAACTTAACGTAGGAGAAAGGACTTCGTGTTCGGTTCGTTCTTGGCACTTCACAATGAGATCACGTTTCTCTTCTGAAACTTCCACTTCAGTTTTTTCCCATTCGACACGTTTTACGAAAAAAGGAGGTTTGTTTGTACCTATGATAAAAAGTATGACTTTAACCATCATGTCATCCAAGCCAACCATTATGTTTTGCTTGCGCCAAGTAGTCGACGAGTCAAACTCATGCAATTTAAAAATTAAATTTTAATGCAACTTTTTTAAATATCTTATAAACAAATTTTGTATGGTAATTGGTGCTAGAAAAACGGAACAATTCGGGACTTTTTTTATATTCCGAGACATTCTTAATGCGGGACAGCAGACTTAAATCTGGGACTGTTCCGGAAAATCCGGGACGGTTGGTCACCCTAGCTGTACTGCCCAAATGTTACATTGAAGAAGCACGACAACATTCAATTCAATTTCTACCAAAACAATAACTCGCAAACTTGATGTTTCACAAGCTGGACATTTAGAAAACAAAGTCAGTTCCAATATTGGACCAACTTATTGCAAAAAGATTAATAGTGAAATCTTTTCGACTGTATCGAACAAATTTCGGAACAGTCCCAACATAGAATTATAAAAAATTTTATTTTTTGTATTGCACTGCAACCAAATGCATACAAAATTCAATGTTATTGTTGAAACTTATCGAAAACAATTCACTATTTTATTTAAAATCACCGTTAATTCGTTACATTGGTGGATACTATAATTAAAACTTGTAAATGTTTTGTATAACTTACTGTCAAGTTTAATAATTTTAGAAATTTCATCCCATAACTGTGTTTTTTGTTGAACATCTCTGTTTTCTTTCACACTTTTGTCCCACAGTGGTGGTCGTAGTTTAACCATTTCAATCAAATATAAATCTCCATCAACCATTATCTTAATTAAAATTACAAAAAACGGAAATTCTCCTTTACTTTAAAGTTTAAGTTTACGATTAGAACTACGGTGGATGTTGACGTTTACATTGTTTTTTCAACCATTTTGAATTGTCACTTTTAATTGATAATTTTTGTGTATCGATTTATGTAGAGATTTGAATTTATAAATGTATGTAATTAAAATAATAATAACAATTAAAAATAATAAAACTGTTTAAAAGATCAATTATTAAATTAAAAAATGTTTGGATGATAAAAATTATTTTTATATATATAATTATACTTTATAGCAAATAAGTGGAAAATCTCCAAAAATCGGTTTCTCTTTTCTCTTGAAATTTTAATAAATGTCATTTGTAAGTTTTTGACAGGAATAATACAAATAGTTATTTTCTTGAATTTGTGCCGGTTGGTTGTGATTAGTAAATGATAGAAAATATAACATAATTATGTTTTCAAAAATTATATTAGTTTTATCTTTAGTTAGTTTGTGTTTATATCTTTATGGTTTATTGACGATTCTGACAAATGTCGAAGAAAATTTATGTAAAATGACTTACATGTATGAATATCCTCAATATGTGGTAACTAGATTTTCCTTGTTATTATTAATTAGATCAAATATTAATTGGTTGATTAAACTATGCGTTTATGTTTTAATATGTTTTTTTTACATGAATAGGGATTTTGTTTTTTTATTGGTTGCTTTTAGATGGGATTGTATGACTATCGATCTACAATCAAAAATTATACATTATATTATCTCTTGTAATTATATATTTATAAAAAATATTAGATAAATAATTAAGCGTTATTAACCTTATCTATATGTACTATATAATATCTTACGTAGAAGAAAAGATGAATTGAATTTGTCAAAACCCGTTTACTGGATTTCATATCAACAATTATTCAATTTTATAGACACAAACTATGATAAGTATTTACATTTCCATATCCTGATTGTTGTTTTCGTAGTTTTAATGTTATTATAAGGAGTCTATGAATTTCATCTGGCATCAAATGACTTAACCATCACATTTTTATTCAGATATATGCGAGTAGCCTATATAAGTCATATAATCTTCCAGCCGTCGATAGGCTGATCACTGTTTTTCAATTGTTATGGTTTGCATCATGTAAAATTTGAAGCGGCATCAAATCACTTAGAATTCGTTTTTCTTAACAGTTTAAAAATCCATCACAACCGCACTCTCCACTACTATAGCAGCTGACCGCCAGATTTATCATCAATTTGAGGTGATTAATTATAATTAATAACAATCAACCGATCAGATTACTTTTTCATTTGCAACCCTCTCTCCCGGACTATTATCCAAGGTTGGCAAATATCATGATATTTATATAAATATCAAAATATCCGATATATATCAGATATATATCCGATATATATCAAGTTCTGATATTTATTTTTGAATAAGTTGTTTATCTTTAATATTATACAATATATGGTCCTTTCCAAACTTCTATGCAGTGCATCGCATCACTCCCTCGTTTCATACCTCGTTGTCTATAAACTAAATTCAAATATTGCAACTCCAATTTAGTTTATAGACAATTTGTCAAGTATATTCGACTGTATCTTCGAGTCCACAAGTCCAAATGACGAATACTCTCGCTCGCGTTGCCTGGTTTATTTGAACAAGTTGCGTCATCAATACTCATACAAGGTTGTACAACTGGTCCATTACTGCCCACTAGTAATGCCGCAATGGCCACCATAACTGGACCATTAACATAATGTTACTGAATGATAACTTCGAACAATAAATGACTGTCATTCAAGGGCCAGAGAAAAAAGCCAGCAATGACCCATACAAGGTCATACACCTGGTCAGTAATGGTCAATTATTGGCGACCAGTAATTCAACAATGACCGGGTACTCTCAATCATGACCCATAGTGCTGGCACTAATTTTACTTGTTGACGACTTCGGACAATAAATGGCTTCCATTCATTTGCCAGAGAGAAAAACAGCAATGGCCCATACAAGGTTGTACAGCTAACCCAGTAACGGACAAATAATGATGACAAGTATTGCAGCAATGGCCGAGTACTGGTAACCTTGGCTGGACCATTATAAAATATTATCATACGTATTAATTTAAATTAATTATTTACAAAATAATTAAAATAAAGTAACAATGTCTAAAGAAAAAAAAACCTTAACATTATTATCATAGGCTTTCAGCAGAGATGCGATAATTAAACTATAAGTGAAATTTTTCAACCTATATATTTCTAAAATGGATAATACTCTAGTGAATTTGAACCAAATGACAAAGATCGGCCAATTCATGGTTCAGTACTGGCCCAATAACAACAGCCAATTAATGTTTACCATTAACGTGCCATTACTTGGCCATTTAAATTAAACTGGACTGGTTATTTTCTATGAACCTTAGATCGGATGATTCATAGTTCCAGTTAGGGCCCAATAACAATATAAAAGTACTGTTTACTGTAATTGGGCCATTCAAAGGTAACTAAATGCTGGCTATTTTTTTGTAAACCATAGATCGGCCGATGAATGGTTTTAGTACTGCCCAAATAACAATAACCAATTAATTTTAACCATTAACATGCCATACATTGGCCAATTAAAGTAAACTTTACTGATTAATTTCTATAACCCGTAGATTGACCAATTCATGGTGCCAGTAATGGCCCAATAACAATAGCCAAGTATTGTTTACCATTTATACGCCAGCGCTTGGCCATTCACAGGTAACTACTGGCTATTTGCTGTTAACTCAATAGAACGGCCGATGACTGTTTCTATTACTGGCAAAATAACAAATGTCAAGTACTGTTAAGTGTTGGACCAGTGCTTGGGCGTATTTCAAATTTTGGGAAACTCTGCTTGGGTTGTTATTCCATTCCACCACAACATTGTGTATTGCTAAACAAAAATTGAAATACATATTTTGGAAATGGTTTGGATTCAATTAAAAGCGCCATTACAAATGGAATGAAGTCTGAAATATTTATATTACATAAGGAAGTATAGTAGAATTTTTTTGCCAGCGAACACGAAATTTATTTGTTATGCGCATATTGTTTGCACATGCGTGGAATATTCAGTGTCTCGATTAAAATATTAAAAAAAACTATTGGGGTCCCATTGAAATGGATAAAAAAACGCATAAAATTTAAAAATTACTATTGAAATTCAAAAAATTATAATAGAAACCCAAAAACTAATAGAAATATTAATGATTTTGTAGGAAATATAACAAAATTTTGATAATTTAAAATAATTATAATAAAAATAACGACGCCTATGCAAACAAATATCACAACAAACAAATGGTACGAACTAGAAGTAGAAATTTAACTAATATAATTGTTTTGAAAACAAATTTATCCAAAAATAAATAAAACATCTCTGTTTTACTTTTTGTTTCATCTTTTATCTCTTGCTACGTCCTATCTGTCAAAAATTCGCTGGCAGAAAAATTCTACTATATATGCTACTTCTCTTTGGTGGTTGTCAAACGTTTACCTAAATATCGATGGTCAAGCATAAATTATCTAGGTGATGAGTTGCATCTAAAGCCATGCCTCTTCTTCGATAAAAAACTTTCTTAACTTCTAAAAGGTTGCTCTAGTTTAAGTTCGAATTTCAACTACAACGGTAATAGTTGTTTTATCCCTTTGAGCTCTGTCTAAAGCGACTGCTATTGTCTTTAGATAACAAAGCATATGTTTAGCATTCATTACACTATTTATGTCATAAGCTTAGTTATGTCAGCTTTATGATCCTGGCATAGCTGAATCAGGTTGCCTCGATTTGGCATGCGTTTTGTCAGCAGTGCTGCGACTGTTAACAGTTTTTCCAACTTTAAGGTAGGAATAGTTAATTATTTCTTTTTTTATAAATATCATGATATATATCAGGGAATAAATATCGTGATATATATCAATGATATATATCGGATATATATCATTGATATATATCATGCCAACCTTGCTATTATCACGTTTAGGCATACTTATGCTCGGTTGATTGAACATTTACTAAATGCGACTTAGCGAGATCGTCAATAAGAAATATCTCTCAAACCTTTTTCACGCCATTTTTTGACAAAAACAAACATTTAACTGAATAACAAGATAAGAAAACTTAATTGAATGTATGTATAAGCCTTATTTAAAGATCCAATCGCGATCAAAATAGCAAAACTAGTTAAATGGAGAATTAAAAAAGTTATCGAAGATTTAAATGTTCAAGCAACCGGGTATTAAAGTTTACTTACTTAACTATTGTTTCAGGATTGCGAAAAATAAAAATTTTTATTTAAATTTTTTATCAACAAAAAAATTTAACAAATCAACAAATTTTTTGATTCAAGCGATAAGTTTGTGGTGATTTCTCACCAAATTTGGCTAAATCTTATTAACTTTATTTTGGCAGTAATTTTTGTAAACTTTAGCAAATCAAGTATGCTAGTAAAAAGTTATTAGGTAGATTTCATATAAAAATCTACCTATTGCAATGGGCTTCATCTCGGAATTTCGGAAAAATTTTTGTGCCAAACGACTATATATGATAAGCGGAGACAAAAAAACAAAAAAAAAAAAAATTTATATATATATATATATGTATATAAACGATATGAGATATAACGAAAACGACCGGCACTCTCACGGTCGCATTTGTTGAGGTAGATCAAAAAAATTTTCTGTACTTGTGTGTTTTAATAATATCTTGGACAAGTTCGTGAATCAGCAAAATCCGACACGTGGTTAAGAAACTAGAGGCTTTTTTCTGAAAAAAATTGATTTTTTAAAACCGTTATAACGGCCGTTTGGATACCAATATTTCAAAAAATTTAACAAATTTAGAATCTTTGGAATCTTTTTTATCAATTTGTTTTAAATCTAGACCTCTGCAGTTAAAGGTTCCTGAATGAGCGGCTCCAACAAAAAAGTTTGCAAAAAAAAATTTTTTTTTTGAAACAACCGGCACTCTCACGGTCGCATTTATAAGGCCAGATCAAAAAACCTTTTCTAAAAATGTGCGTTTTGTTAATATGTTGGACAAGTTCGTAAATCAGCCCAATCCAACACATGGTTAAGAAACTAGAGGCTTTATACTAGAAAAAAACTCTGTTTTTTAGATCCGTTATAACGGCCGTTTGGATTCTAATACTTTTAAAAACTTCATAAATTTAGAATCTTTGAAACCTTTTTAATCAGTTTCTTTCAAAAAAAAGACCTCTGCAGTTGGAGGTTTCTGAGTGAACGGCTCCAACAAAAAAGCTTGTAAAACACAAAATGCGTTTGAATCAACCGGCGCTCTCACGGTTGCATTTGTGGAGCCAGATCAAAAAACTTTCCTTAAAAATGTGTGTTTTAATAATATCTTGGACGAGTTCGTAAATCAAAAAAATCTGACACATGGTTAAGGAACTATAGGCTTTATACTAGAAAAAAAAGTGGTTTTTTTAATCCGTTATAACGGCCGTTTGGATACTAATATTTTTAAAATCTTCATAAATTTAGAATCTGTGGAAACATTTTAATCCGTTTCTTATAAATATAAACCTCTGCAGTTAGAGGTTTTTGACTTGTTGGCTTCAACAAAAAAGTTTGCAACAATCCCCAATTACAATTTCCAAAAACCTTATAACAGTCAATGTCAACCTTATAACAGTCAAAAAATAAAAGATTTGAATAGAAGAAATTAATTTTTTTTTCTTAGAAATAAACTATTTTGATATTTTGCAGTAATTGCACGACATATGATATAGAGTAGGTTTGTGTCATAAATTATCACACACATGTTCTGTGGTAGATTTGATATTTGTTTGTTGCAAAATTGGATACATATAATTTTGCTTGTAGGTAGCTAATTTTCTTTTTAAATTTGTTCGATATCTGTTTGAAATTAGTTTGTTTTGTTTAAACTAATCTGATACATCAGATTCTACTGGCACACAAAACTGTCTGATCTCGAAATCTACCTATTTCTAGCGGATATACGTGCCGCTTGGACTTTTTTTTTCCATATAACTTAGTATGTTTAAAAAAACAGAATTTTTTAAAATGAAAAAATAATTTTTGTTAATAAGTTTCTTTCTTGAACTGAAAAGGTACTAAATTATTGGATTATTTTGCCTGGATTAAAATTTAGTTGACCAGTTAAAAAGTTTTTTCATCTTTTGTATATATAATAAAAAATGAAAATTGTGTTCAAAAAATTTGTAATAAAATACGTTTAATTAATATTTAAACTTGAAATTAAAATTAGTTTAGCATTTGTTAAACTCTCTCAAAACAGTTTGTTAATGAATAAATTTATTATTTCAATAAACTAACAATTAAGAAATTAATAAATATTGGAATAACTTCAGAATTATTGGTGTTTATATGGAAGCTGATTTGTTATCAAAAGATAGTTAACAAGAATTTATAAAAACAACAGAATTACTGAAGATTTAAAAGCAAGGAATTACTGAAGATTTAAAAACAACAAAATTATTAAAGCGAGAAACTACAAGCTTTTGAAGGATTTTCATACTATTATAACAAGAAAATTCAAGCTATTTAATTGTGGATTGAACACGCAGCAAATCATATAGCGCGAAACATACTTGCTATAAGTTCGTATTTGTTTTCTCAAAATTCAACTTCAAGGCAACATGGGAAAAATTGAAAGCGTCACAATCGCCAGTAATTAAATATGATAATATAATATAATTTAATGGCAAACAGCAACCCTTGCAAGCCCATCTTCATAAATAAATTAGATTAGAACTATTTTAATATATCTACGGGTGTGATAGCCCCACGTACTCTATTTCCTGATATTGACATTCGAGTTAACGTGAGATATTACATACCAGTGGCAATTGCAGTGAGATATCACTAGTCAAGGTGATATCTTAAGGGTCACGTGATCAATGTGAAAAAGTGTCACGTCGTCAAAGTATATTTATTTATTCATTTATTTATTTCGGCAAAAAATATACAAATTAAGACTAATAAGTCTTATTTACAATTTGATCAGATAAGAAAATGTAAGAAAACAGCCAACAAGACTAGCTTCAAAAGTAATACAACTAATAACAATCTTATATATTAATACGCTAACTTTGTACTTTGTACAGCCTAAGGCTTTTTTATTCGAATTTTCACTTATTCCAAATTGCTAACTGATATTAGTGTAACCTAAATCTGAGAGATTTTTGGCATTTTTCGGATCATAAATAAAAAAGTTATAGACGAATTATAATGTATTTTTGAATTCAACTGCCTCCTCTCAAATCAAATCAAATGGATCAAATGGAATCGTCCAAATCTTTTCTTTGTTTATAGTATTTTTTTTTTTTTTTTTTTTTTTTTAATTTAATTTATTTATTTGGCTCTTGGACATGTCAGTTTATGACATTTGGCTTTTCCAGTCCATATAGCCAAAGGGTTACATATATTTTTTCTTGATTGTAACCTCTACAATTGCTGCAACTGAGTGAGAGACGTGTCTCCTCAATATTAACAAGCTCTAAAACTCTTGACAGAAAGTAAAAGTCAATTATTTTTACACTTGCCAACCTTGACGATATCAGGCGCTTTCCAATCGAGTGAATTACTGAATGATTCACTTAAACTGAATTGTATTCCGGAATTTGTATGTTCCAATGGTAATATTCAGTTTCCACTGAACGTAATCTGAGCTACTACAGAACTGAATTGAATTGAATAAAGTGAAGGAAAAAATAGGTTCATCAGTTCAACATATTCATATTTTTTTATTTACGGTTTGTGGTCAAACGTTAAAAATAATAAAAAAATAAATCGGAACATATTTGTTTGTGTCTAAATTTTCGATTTTGGTTATGTATTTTTTAAATGTCAAAAAATTGCTGTTTTTTGTTGTTTTGGCTCTATTTTTGATGATTTACTGAATATTAGACCAATTCAGTTTAAGTGAATCATTCAGTAATTCACTCGATTGGAAAGCGCCTATCATCTCTCCTCCATTGTTGGAATTTAGAGTAATAATTATAATTTGATTCTATATAATTCAATTTGTATTTTAGATTCTAGGTACTATTAGTTCATATTATTAATGTTTATATCAATTTATGTAAGTTATAGCTAGTAAAGTTAGGTTATATTCAATTACTATATTTCTTAAATAGTTTCATGGTTATTTCTACTTCAGTTAGATTGATGGTTGAATTGAAATCTATTTTTAAATATTTATAACTAAAATTTTCTGTCCAGGTTTCTATGAAAGATTAATACATAGTTATATTCTTAATTAAGATGCTTTTATATAAATCAAATTATTCCAATGTTTATCTATTATAGTAAATAATTTTAATTCAATTTCTTATATCATTTTGTTTTGTTTGTTGTATTTGAGTATCATTTAGTTTAAAATTTAATAAAAAAAATTTTTTTTTTTTTTTTTCTATTATTATTTTTGTTTTATATTTATTTTTTTTTTTTTTCTATTTATTATTTTTTGGAACAATCTAAGGATGTGGAATTATATCGTAATTTGTTGTATTTTTTTATTTATATACCCCGGTTTAATTCATTCCCTTATATTTGTCATGTCAGTATGTCATGTTCCCTACCCATCACGGCTACTTGATCTATATAAATGTGTAAGCTTACCATAGCGTTGAAGTTTTGATTGTACTGTTACTGTGTACTATACACTGATCTTTGATTCGTAAATGAAGTCTATTACCTCTTTGTATTCCTCTATATTTCCTTCTTTTAGTATCGTTTCTAGAGTTTTATAGCTAATGCTGTTATATTTCTGTCTAATGTTTTCGTATTTAGGGCATGTTTCGATTTGATGCTTCGAGTCATTCTTGACTAAGCATATATCACAGCTATCATCCTCTATTATCTTTATCATTTTCAGGTACTTATCATCATAAGTATGGTTTGTTCTCAACCTGGTGATGATTTTAATGTCACACGATTTCCATCCCATTTTGTGGAACCAGGGTTTATTTTTCACTTCCTCTCCTATGTTTTTTCTATGAGTATTCCCCTTTGTTTCGGTTTTCTCTAAGAAGGACTCGTTCCATTTTTTGTGTAAATTTTTCTTGTGTATCTTTATGACTTCTTCTATCGGTATCTTGGTATTTATTAGTTGACCCGATATCGAAGCTTCCCTGGCTGCCTTATCCGCTCTCTCATTTCCTATGACGCCTATGTGACCGGGTATCCAGTTTATGGACACTTGAATTCCGTCTTTCAGTATTCTGTTTGTGATCATTTTTTCAAAATATTTTGAGGTGTTTAACGATTTGAAGTTCTTCAGAGCCATACATGAGCTGAGTGAGTCAGTCAGTATGTCTAGTTTTTCCTTGGTAGTATTACTATTGTGTTCTATAGCCTTTAAAATTCCAATCATTTCCAGTGTTTTTATGGGTAAATTTTCTTGTGGTTTAAGCATTATACTTATATTATTTTTCTCTATGAATAAGCCTATTCCTTTGCCCTCTTTAGTCAACGAGCCGTCCGTATATATTGCGTTCTTGGTATTGAGGCTACTTATAAATTCTAATGTTAGGGCTTTGGATTCTATGACGCTTGTACTATCTTTTTTTATGGACTTTGCAAGATCCGTATTAACTCTCATATATTTATCTATTTTGCCTATGTCAGGTATACAAACTATACTCGGAACTGAATCTAAGAAGACTATATTTTTATTATATACCTTCGTTGCTGATATACCACCTTTTCCAATTTTTATCATATCTGCAATGTCTGAATTTAAGTATATTTGCTTAACTATATATTTAAATGTGACATGTTCTAATTTGTAATCCATAGGTGTATCGCCTGCCTCTGCAGTTATAGCTGTCAGTGGTGTGCTGTTTGTTAAACCAAGAATCCATCTATAGCTTTTGTTCACAAGCTTTTGTATGTTCTTTATTTGTTTCTTTGATTTTATCATGAAGTTACTATAAGTTATTTTGCTGTGTACTAGGGCATTATGTACATTTAACATGGTTGTGGGGTGAGCCCCCCTTTCTTTTTTGCAAATATCTTTATAATATTTAGGCTAGCATTTCCTGATTCTAATAATATTTTATTGTGGGCTTCATAGTTTAATTTTTTGTCTATGGTAAAACCCAGAATCTTCATCTCCTTCACTTCCTTCAACACACTTGAATTATATTTAATTTTGATGGATTTCTTCTGGTTTTTGTAGCCTTTATGTATTTTAAGAAATGCTGTCTTATCTCCATTTAATCTCATTTTTAGTTCTTGTAACTTCATTAGAAATTTTTGGAATACAATGTTAGATTTTTGTTCTGCTTCATGTAAGTCATTTCCTGTTATGGTTAAAATAAAGTCATCAGCGTATTGTAATATACTAATCCCTTCTTTATTCAGTTCATGGATTTTGTGTGTGTAAATATTGAATAGTAACGGACTTATTGGGTCTCCCTGTGGAATACTGATGCTGGATTGTTTTACTATTCTGAAACCTTTTCCTTCCACAACAATAGCGCTATTTGTGAGTGATTGCCAGATCCAGTTTATAATGTTTTTTTGTATGCCAACTTTCTCTAGCATTTGTATCAAGATCTCGGTGTCCACGCAATCAAATGCTTGACTTATATCTGCTGAGATAATAATTGTTATTTTTCCATTTTTTAAATTCTTCTGCCAGGCTATTTAGTTTGAACATAATATCCTTTGTCGACCTGTGCTTTCTAAAACCATATGAGTTATTATGAAGAATATTGTTTTTGTCTAGGTGTTCATTAATTCTGGGTATCAACATTTTGTTAAATATCTTATGAAATATGTTGGCTAAATGTATTGGTCTATAGCTACTAGTTAGTTCCGGATTTTTTCCAGCTTTTAGTACCGGTATCATTCTTGTGATCTTCCATTCCTCGGGAACTCTTCCCTTTACCCACAATTTATTGTAGTGAGCCGTTATTCTATTGATATGGTTTTCGTTTATCTGTTTTAACAGTTTGAATGAGATTTTGTTTAGCCCTGGGGCAGTATTTTTACTACTATTTATTATCTCCTGCACTTCGACTGATTGAAATTCGTCTACCATGGGATTAATGTTGAATTTTTGAGTGTTAATATCTACCTGAGTTTTATCACTTATTATATTATTGTCCATAAAGGTTTTATTGTTTTCTTCGATATCAAATATATTATGTTTTCTTATTATGTTGTTTTTAAATGCGTTTATTTTTTTCCATAGGTCTTTTGGGCTAAGGTCAGGGTTTATATTATCTAAGAATTTCTTAAAAGATAGTTTCTTTTGCCATCTTATCTCTCTTTTTGACTTGGCTATAGCTCTATTAAGTTCTGTTTTGACGAAACTATTGTTTTTGTTGTTATTGTATAGCTTTAGTTTGCATCTTTTTATTTCCCATAATCTTATATTTTGAGTCCACCACTCTTTTGGGACATAGTTATTATTATGATTTACCTTTTCTGTATTATCCTCTATGAACCTTGTAATTTCCTCTTCGTAGTCTATCATGTCGAGGGTAAGCATTGGATTTAAATTATTGATGCTAGTTATACATTTTTTGAGTTTGAATATTGTTTTTTCACCTACATTTCCGTCCCTGTGGTTGTTCAATCTAATAATTATAGGGAAGTGGACTGAGTTGCCAATTAAGTTAAGGTCTCTTTCCCATATCAAGCTAGGAGTTAACTCCATGGATGCCAAAGTGATGTCAATCGCTGAATAATGATGATTTTCTCCTTTTCTGGTGTAGTCTCCATTATTTAAAATAATAAAATTCGACTCGGTTATTAATTTCGCTACCATGTTACCTTTGTGATTATTACTACCATTTGTTTCCCATAATTTATTTCTGGCATTGAAGTCGCCCATTATTAGTGTTTTGCTATCATTATTCAGGTAATCCAACAGGTTAGATAAATTGTTTTTTATCGTTGTTATGTCTAAAGCCGGAGGTATATAAATCCCTACTAATTTCAATTTATTTTTAGATTGATCTTCAACAATGATATCCATATATTCTATAGGTAGGTATTTGTCCTCTCTTAATATCTTGTGTATTTTGTAGCTTTTTTTTATTGCAAATCCTAATCCCCCATAACCATCTTCTCTATTATTCAGATATAAATTATAATTATTTATTTTTATTCTGTTTTTATCTTTAGTCCAAGTTTCACTTAGAACACCTATATCTATGTTGTTTTTGTACATGTAAATCTCCAGTTCATCCTTATTCGCCTTTAGGCTTCTTATGTTTATCTGTAATATCTTCATGAAGGGTCCTTGTCTAATCCTCTACTTTCAAATTCTATCTTATTTTTATTATTCTTGCATCCATATTTGACTTGACATCTATTCTTTTTCCCGGAGATCCTAGAGTGAGCTCTTCTAATTGATTTTTGTTTGGCAATTTTATCCCTGAAACCAAATATTTTTTTTGCATTTATTTTTATAATTCTATCTTGAGATATGTTCCTATCTTTATATACTTTGTATATATCTATATATTTAAATCTGTGATGTATGTTGTTATCCTGAAATATAATCGCATAAATTAGTGTGGATCTTAGTTCATTATTTTTACTATCTTTCATGTCTGGGCTTCTAAAGTTGTCTTCAGATTTTTTTGTGAGAGTGTTGTTTTCCATTTCTTTAAGGTTTGAGATTCTAATTTTGAATTCTTTTTCTTCTTTATATTTAATATAGCGATGTTTAGCAACCCATACCTGCGTCGCGTATGTTATTTGTTTGGTGATATGTGTATTGGTTCTCCAAGTTCTTCTATAGCATATAATGATTATCTAATCTTTTTTCTTCAATGTAGGTTGTAGTACCTTTTTATCATAGAATACTTTCATTACTTTACAAAGGCTTTAGGTTTACAAAGCCGGGGTATTCTTAATTAATTTGTATCCTCCTTTCTTTTTTAATACCTTGTGTATTAAATATGTATTTTAGTATTATTATAATTATGTATTTTAGTATTTTTTATGTTCCAGTGATCATCCATTCTCAGTCTGAGAATTCTTCTTGAGGTTGTATTGTTAATATTATATAATAAAAAATAAATAGCCAGTTTCCTATAGCTTTTTGAAATTAAAGTTGAATTCATTATAATTAAGGTAGGGTAATAATTATAAATTAAATTATTAAGTTTAAAGACTGTTATTTTAAAGATATATATATTTCATTTCGATTTGGTTTGTTCTAAATACACTTGTCCCCTTCCTATGTCTATGTCCCTTATACTTTCCCTACAATGTTCCTCGATGTTCCTGGTTAGTTCTCCTAACTCTATCAAGGCCTTATCATAATCATTTTCTTTTATCGTGGTAGTAGTGATAATTCTACATAAATTTTGTACCTTGTTGTTTGCCGTTCTGAATTTGTCTATTGTGTTCCTATTTCTAGTTAGGTTATCTTCTTTCTCCTTAGCAAATTCATTTTTTAATTTTTGCATCTCTCTTTTTAGTGAGGTTAGATCTTTATTTTCTTTAGTATTGCTTTTTTTAATTAATTCATTCGACTTTTTTAATTCTATTATTTGTTCCTTTAAATATTTTATGATTTCTTTATTATCGGCTTCTTTTTCCAGTTCCTTTCTTAGCATATCATTTTCCTTTTTTATCTCCTCCAATTCTTCCCTGATGTTCTTTATTACTTCTGTGTCGGTATATTTTTTGGAGTTTTCTAGTTTTAAAGTATCGTATGCTGTTCTCAATTGTTGCAACTCAATTTCTAATTCTGCGTTTTTTGTGCCTCCGATATCGTTTTGTAGCTGTAAATTCTTATTCCATGTTGGTATGGGAAAGCTATCATATCCCGAATTGAAGTTGTCTTCATAGAGTTTTCTTTTGGCATCTTGAAATGAAAGTTTTTTAGTTATCATTAATGTTTTTATTTTTTTTTGTTTTTTAGTTCTTCGCAGTTTACACTGTTAACTATATGACTGTCTTTGCAGTGAAAACAATACGGTTTCGAAGTACAACCTTTCCCCACGTGATCTGCTTCTGAGCATACAAAGCATATTTCTTTTCCCCTACATTTGATTGAAGTGTGTCCAAATCTTAAACATCTCCTACATATGGTTGGGTTAACAATGTAGTGTCTAACCGTTCTATTTACGTTGCTTATGGTGATGTCATCTGGCAGTCTACTGGATCTAAAGGTAATCTTTATCGCTTCTATTGGTGTTGGTTGTTGAGTGTCCTTATCCCATCTATTCATCCTTTCTATTCTGGTTATCTTGTTTTTCGCCTGGATTTCTCTGTAGATGAATTCCATATCAATGTTTAGTGGTATATTGAAGGCCAGACCTGTGGTTTCTATTATGTACGCTGGTATGAATACCTCCCATTGATGAATTTCTTTTAATTTTGTGTCATTTAAGATTTTATTGGCAGTGGCTAAGTCTCTTGTTTGTATCTTGATCTTATCATTTCCAGCTTGTGAGATGTTTACAATATGCCCGAAGTTCCTCTCTTTAAGTAGTTTAGCCACTGTTAAATCCTTTATGTTTTTTTTTTTCTATCATTATTAAAAAAAGGTCCCTCATCTCCTGGGATGTATCTCAGTTTGTTCTTGTCCTTATCTTTTTCCATCTTATCTCCCTCCATTGTCTTGTTTGTGTCTAACCTACCTCTCTTATTTAATGCTTTATCTTCCAGGATATTTTCTTCTTTCTTTGTCTTACCATCGTTGCGATCTAATTTTCTTTTGCTGAGAGAGGTAACGTCCATAGCTTCTGCCTCTAGTTCATCTTTATTCGCAGCCATTTTGCTGAATCTTATTATTCCGGGCTGTGTGACCGTGGTGCGGTAGGGAATGTATGATACCGTCGCTATAAAAGTCTTGTGTGGTCGTAATTATTGTCCCGTGATACCTTAAAAATTTAATATAGATCCAATTCCCTTTATGTATGGATATTATATTTAATATTATTAAGTTTTATTATTATTATAAAATAGTTATTCGATTTACATCAATCGATCAAAATCGTTATCGTTTTTATTCAATTCAATTCAATTGTAACACCGCAAAAAATTTAATATAATTCCAATCCCCTTTATGTATGAATATTATGTTTAATATTGTTAAAATTTTATTATTATTATAAAATATTTATTCAATTTTCATCAAACAATCAAAATCATTATCATTTTAATTCAGTTGTTCATCAATTTTAATTACAATTATATCATGACACTAACAAATGTCATTTATGTCTATTTCTTCAATAATTATGCGCTTAGTCAAAAACCAATTGCTTTCCAACAAGCAACCAAAAAAAAGAAAAAAAACAAACAAATTTACGAACAAAATACTTGACCCTGTCAAATACCTTAAATGTATCTATACATCAAGAGTATCTAGGGTTTTATAAAATATAATTGTAATTAATTTAACTGTTTGTAGCGATTTCGCCTAATGTTATCCAATACTTTAATTCAATTTTATATTAATTAATTTATATTTATATTTATTATAGGTTAACCAAGGTGAAATTTAAAGAAGTAGAAACTAAAGCAATAAAGCTTCAATGTTAAATTTTATGTTGACTTGATTAAATTATGGTAATATTGCAATTTCTTAGAATACTACTTTACAAAATGAATTCAAAATTATATATGTCTATAATGTAATTGCGTTTTGTTTAAATGATTAAATATACTAATCTACAAATGAGCAAAATCAAAATTCTATTTTTATTGTTTCACTTGGTTAGGTTTAAATGTACTAATTATCTTACTTGACTATAGTTGATTCGGTTTCTTGAATTGTATGTTTATTTGATTACTTCTCTTGAGTCTGCTCTGAAAAGTTCAGAATAATTCCTTGTTTCTAATACGTTGAATCTTGTAGTTAATATTGTTGAATGTAATTGTATGTTTGTCGTCTTGCATATATTGGTTTCAGGTCCATATGTTTACTTCAAAATTCCAGCATTCCTTATACTCCGTTATCTCGTGATATAACTATAACTCGTTCCCCCTTTTTACTTTACAGCATTGGTATTCAATTATCTCGTAAATTAAATTATAATCTCGTTCACCCTTATTTCAGTATAGCTATAGATAACTTTAGATTATGATGGTGAAAATTATTGTGTTTAATCAAGCGTATGCATTTCTAGAACATTATGCCGCCATTTTCCAAACGCGTATTTCTTTTTCTTTATATAGACGACCGATCTTGCTGAGCCACCACACGCAAACTCCAACTTGATAATTGATATGGTGAGGTGATAATATTATATTTAATCAAAATTATTGAGTTTCGTCATTACAAAATTATTGTATATGATCAAGCGTATGTATTTCTAGAAGGTTACGCCGCCATTTTCCAAGCGCGCATTTCTATTTTTTATATATCTGCTTTTCAATATTTATGTTGTACAAGTTGCCATTTATTTATACAACAATTAATGTATAATACTGAAAAGCAAAGCAGATTCTTTATTTGTACACTTAATTCTCACTTTTTACTAAGTTTTAAATATTTAAATATTTAGAAAGAATTTTGCTTCGACTGATCTCACTGAGTAACCACACGCGAGTGTTTATAGTATTTTATATTTTCTTTTCAGTTTATGCATTGATCTAGGAGAGTATGGACGGAATTTTTCTTTGTTGTTTCATCTTATATATTAATACGTTGAATATTTAGTTAGATATATATTGTTTGTGAATGAAAGAGGATAATGTGTTTGGTATGATAGTTTAAGATCGTAAATTTGATTGTTAGAATTTTTAATATATAGCGACAATTTTGTAATGTGTGTGTTTGGTATGATAGTTTGAGATCGTAAATTTGATTGTTAGAATTTTTAATATATATCTTTTCAGTTTATGCATTGATCTAGGAGAGTATGGACGTTATTTTTCTTTGTTGTTTTATCTTATATATTAATACGTTGAATATTTAGTTAGATATATATTGTTTGTGAATGAAAGAGGATAATGTGTTTGGTATAATAGTTTGAGATCGTAAATTTGATTGTTAGAATTTTTAATACTAGGAGGGCCCGGCGTGCTTCGCTACGCTTATAAATAAAGTTTTTGCGTAGACATTTTGTTGACGTAGAGGTAGAAGCAATTATTTCAAAAAGTGGTAATGAGAAATGCTAACATAATTTTTAATTTTTCTTTTTAAATATATGAATGAAAAATAATCAAAACTCTAGCTGATCAGTTCGGATATATGAAAAATTAGCGATCAAATAAGTTTTCAAGTAAGCTTATTTGATCTCTAACTAATTTGATCGCTAATTTTTCATATATCCGAACTGATCAGCTAGAGTTCTGATTATTCAATTCATATATTTAAAAAGAAAAATTAGAAATTATATGCTAGCATTTCTCATTACCATTTTTTGAAATCATTGCTTCTACTTCAACAAAATGTCTACGCAAAAACTTTATTTATAAGCGTAGCGAAGCACGCCGGGTCCTCCTAAAAACAATAAATCAATTCAATATAATTAGAAACAAATTACTTCATCACTCATCTTAACAACACATACCAATTTACAACTAACCTACTACAGTTCACTTGTTCCCCGACGGTCCAACTCCACACCAATGCCAGTGCAAGAAGTATAAAAAAAAAAAGAAAATGCAATAATTCAAGTACCAATCCAGTGTCACGAGACAAGAGACTGAGACCAAAATTAAAGCAAGAAATAGAAGCAGCAGCCCACATGACAACTCAAAACTCAAAAACAGCATCCAACAAGAAGAGATTAAGCATTTAGCAAGGTTACCAAGTGTATTGAAGTGAGCCAAGCAAAGATTTTGGAAAACACGAACAGAACTAGCCTCTCTGATAGCCAAAGGCAACCCATTCCAGAGCCTACATGTTCTCACAGCAAACGACAATTCCATAGCACAAGAAGCATGGAATGGTATGACAAGATGCCTCGTTCGATTAGAGATAGTAAACGATAACCTCTCAAATAAATTCACAAGCTGACGATATTTGACAACCTTAAAGAGACATAATACCGATCTCAACTTCATGAACAACCCAAACTTAGTTCCGAGAAACTTAAATGCGAACACAGATAGATGATCCGTCTTCCTGAGTGAATAGATAAATCGAATACAAGAGTTAAAACATAGCTTCAATCTATTAATAGTACCCATATTTGCCCCAGAAAACACTTCACATCCATAAAGAAAAAAGGGCATGATAAGAGACTGGACCAATTTACACTTCAATTCAACTGGAAGGAGATCTTTGACCAAATACAGACGCCGAAGCATCATCTAAACTTTCCCGATAACAGAACTCACATGATCATCCCATGATAAGGTCTCATCCAAGACGAACCCCAGACTCCTAGCACTCCGAACATAGGGAACCTGACCACATCCTGAACATCATTTAAAAAGACAGGAAGAAGACTCTTACTAATTGGATACCGATAGAAAGCAATGGCCTGACTCTTGGCAGGGTTCAAGATTAGAGAATTTTGATATGACCACTCAGCAATTGAAGAAAGATCACAATTGATATTAGCAACACAGGTGGAAGACTCCGTGATGGGAGCAGAGCAAGTGATCTGAACATCATCAGCAAACAAATGAACTGAACAGTTTCTCAGAGCTGCAGGTAGATCATTTATGAAGAGACTAAACAGCAAGGGACCCAAAATAGACCCCTGGGGAACACCTCTGTAAAGTAGTCTAGAGGAGGAACACTTACCACCCACAACCACACACTGGGATCGAACAGAGAGATAGGATAATATGAGGTTTGCTGCAGAGTTAGAAAAATCAAAGAACTTTCTCAATTTAGAAATTAATTTAATATGATGAACGCAATCAAATGCCTTGCTATAATCAAGAAGAAGCAGTATAGTCAACCTTTTACGATCCATATTACGACGAATTTCCTCAGTAAGATCAATCATAGTGGACGTAGTATTGTGAAATTTCCTAAACCCAGACTGTTTGACATAGTCACCAGTACCACTATCAATAAAAGTTAACATTTGAGTCTGAATCAGTCTTTCACACACTTTGGACAATGCAGGAAGTATATGCCACTAGCTGGAATATTGGCAACCCTAATTGAAATTTGTTGCTGCATCTATTTTATTTTCATTTTCTCGATCCTATCTTGAAATATTAGCCTATGTCATATTTTATATGTGAAAGGATTTATTGTTTGCTTGTTCATTCTTTAAAAAAAATATAAAAAGAAGAAAATAAAAAATTCTGGAACATGGCTACGTGTATTATGATTGCCATTCACTTATAAAAAAACTGGTCTTATCTGTATTCTATACTTTTTTTTGTTACGTTCATGCTCCATGTAGGAGGGTTGCCAAGCTAATCAGCTTCGAATATTCACCACGGTCATAATTACCGCAACAGCGTCATAAATACCATGGCAGGCGATTTCTACCGCGCGGTCGCCCACTCCTGGGGTGCTAACATTCATTTTTTTCATGCCAGACTGTGAATCGGCTCGTAGAACATGACCAAACCATGCAATCCTATTGAAACGGATACAACCTATTATATCAAGAATGTCTCTGAATTCAAAGTTATATAGCGTTCTGTACTCTCCATCGTCTGTCTTAAGTGCACCAAAAATGTAGCGTAGGATCTTACGCTCAAATACAAATAAATGTGATTCTTCATTTTGTGTAAAAGTTCACGTTTGTGACCCATACATCACCACCGGTCTAATCAACTGTATAAAGTTTGGTGTTAGTTACATACATACGGTGATCCAAGAAGAGTTTTAATTGAGTAGAAAATTCGATTACCTGCAGCGATTCGAGCTTTTATATCTATAAGTATGCTGTTGTTTTAGTCATGCATTGATCTAAAATATTTAAAATATTCATCTCCAAGCTAAAAAACGTTAAGCAATACTTAACTCAGCGACAAAGACTACAAATTGTTTTCACTTTAAGTGATAAGCGAATTGTTTTCACTTTATACAAAAATCTGAGCATTAGACTTAGAGTATAATAGTGTCGTTAATTACCTGCATGGAAGGTAAGGAGCAAGGAGGAATTTGTTGATTATTGATCTACGGGTGCGGTAACACCGTGTATTCAGTCCTTGTTATTGTCATGCAAACTGGAATAAGATATCACATAATATTTCCAATAACAGTGGGGTACCAACCAAGGTGGCATCTTAAGGGTGCTGGCGAACGAACACTATATAGTCAACGAAACACTTCTTATCATGGGTTTTCCCTGATAACTTTAATCCTCAAAATTTTAAAGTGTATGTCCATAAATTTCTTAAAAAAGCTTAATTTATTTAAACTTAATCCTGATCCCTAGTTGCGCATGGTATCTTCGGATATTCAGAGACGTTAATTTATAATTTATTATAATTAATACAAAACATGCCTAACTTTGAATAAAAAAAAAATCTGTGCTATTCAGAATTTCTTGTTTTTGCCGCGCCATTGCTTTTTCAAGAAATGAGCCTATATATGGACTTTAATCGTCTGCGTCTTCCTGGATTATTGGCAGCCCCATTTTAGTTTAATTCCTGTAAATTTTTAAAACAATTGATTTTATACCTTTTATTTTTGTTTGATTTTGTGATAGGATTTTTTGTTTAGTTATTCATTATTTGAAAATAATAAAATAAAAAAAAATTTATAAACACATAAGAACACATGTTGTTAAGGGAGGTTTTGACTTGTGGTTGATTGTTATGTGACACATTGTGGTTCCTATTACACAACATTCTCACTAAAATTGAAATAGCAAATCTTATCTGGTAATATACCTTAATTACTTAGGTAAGTTGTAATTAACTCTTACTATTAAAATAATCTAAGCACATACCAAGGAAAAAACTTGATTATGCTATCAATTATATTATCAAAATTTAATCAAAAAAATTAAAATAGAAAATATGGCATATTTGAACTTAAATGTATACAAAAAATAAAATAGAAAATATAACAGATCTGTTAAAATATTATGATTCACGGGAAGTTCTCGATGTGTGCAGTTCTTCTATTTGAGTACAAGCTGTCTTTTTAATCAGAAAACGCGCTAATCGAAATATTCCAGATAAAGACTCACTAAATTTAAATAATTCTCCCGAATCGAATTAAATATAATCCTTAACGATAAGTTGCTTTAATCAAACGATTTTATTGTACTGTATCGCTCGTTTCAATCGCCAAGTAAAGGCGACTTTAAGTCAAAAACATTCGAGTTGGGTAAACAAACTGATTTGTTTGCATTTGATCATAAGTTAACAGAAATAAATAAAATAGTCAGCCTATAAGTTTTTAAATATTCTTGTACAATGATTCGTGTTTGGTATAATTTAAAGTTTCAAAGTCTTGAAGGATCAGTCCATTTTTGATATTTAATCTTGTAAATATACAAACTGATTTGTAAGTGGTTATCAAGTACCAGATCGGCAAGAGCCGAGTTCCATTGAAAATCAAACTTGCTCAAATTTACTTTCATCTACACTGAAAAAAATATTGCGACGCTGATGCATAGGCTGACTTCACCACAGCTCTGGAAACATAGTGTTCTGGATATATAATGAGCTAATATCCATAAAATACTTTAATTAAAAGCTAACCAATATTATGGACTTCGTAGTTCTAATAATAAAAATATTAAAGCAGGCAGTATTATCCCAACAAACATAAATTCTGTTGTACGAGACAAAGTAAATAAAAATTTTATCGGAAGTGACAAAGCGGAAGTTAGGATGCGGAACTGTTGTAAACCGTACTAAATGTGTATGTACCAAATTTCATCCAACTCGATTATCAGGTACAGAAGTTATTGAGCTTCCAAAATAACAGGTGCTTGGAGGACCCCCTACCACTTTGTTCACTATCGCTAAAAAAAACTAATCAGTTCCTTGCCATACATATTTGCATCTTTTTGCAAAGTGTAATCAAAATTACTTAACGAACGAATGTTGTATGCTTCCAACAAACATTGAAACAATAAACAGGTGTTCGGGAGGACCCCACCACTTTCCCAATATTGTCCAAAAACTAGTCAATTCTTTGTCAATAAAGTCTTTATCTTTTTTCAAAGTGCCATTAAAATTGATTAATGAATGAAATCTGTATGCTCCCAACAAACTTTAAAAACCAAGTGTGAAAAGTCAGCAGTTGTATGGTAGATCCCCCGCCACTTTGATCAATGTGTCCCAAAAGATGATAATTATCTTCTTACACTAATTGAAACCTTTCCATAAGTTTTATCATAATCACTTCATTATTGTAGGCTGTAGTGTGCAAAAAGATACTGAAAAAAACTGCCAACAATTAAAAAAAATTTTTTTTTACCGGAAGTAAAAACCGGAAGTTGGGATGCAGAATTTTTGTAAATCATACTAAATGCTTATGTACAAAGTTTCATCCAATTCGATTATCAGGTACAGATGTTATTGAGCTTAAAAAAAAAACAGGTGTATGGGACACCCCCCACCACTTTGTTCACTATCGCTCAAAAATTAATCAGTTCTTTGCCATACATGTTTGCATTTTTTCCAAAGTGTCATCAAAATTGGTTCACGAATGAATGCTGTGTGCTCCCAACAAACATTGAAAAAATGATGACACAGTAAACAGGTGTTCGGGAGACCCCGTACCACTTATCCCAATATTGTCCAAAAACTAATCAGTTCCTTGTCATTTAAGTTTCCATCTTTTTCCAAAGTGTCATTAGAATTGATTAATGAACGAAGTCTGTATGCTCCCAACAAACTTTAAAAACAAAGTGTGAAAAGTCAGCAGTTGTATGGTAGACCCCCCGCCACTTTGATCAATGTGTCCCAAAAGATGATAATTATCTTTTTACACTAATTGGAACCCTATTCCATAAGTTTCATCATAATCACTTCATTATTGTAGGCTGTAGTGTGCATAAAGATACTGAAAAAAATTAAAAAAAGTACAAAAAAATTTTTTTTTACCGGGAGTGAAAAACCGGAAGATGGGATGCAGAACTGTTTTAAACCGTACTACATACTTATGTACCAAGTTTCATCCAATTCGATTATCAGGTACAGAAGTTATAGAGCTTTCAAAAAAACAGGTGCTCCAGGGACCCCCCACCACTTTGTTCACTATCGCTCAAAAACTAATCAGTTCTTTGCCATACATGTTTGCATCTTTTTCCAAAGTGTCATCAAAATTCGTTCACGAATGAATGTTTTATGCTCCCAACAAACATAAAAACTTTGTGGAAAAAACCACCTGTTGTATGGTGGACCCTCCAACCCTTTATCCAATGTGCTCCAAAAGCTGATAAAATATTTCTCATGTTATTTAAAAGCTTTTCGCAACGTTTCATGAAAATCGATCGGTAATTGTAGGCTACAGTAGGCATAAACACCTGAAAAAAAACTTTTTAACCGGAAGTGACAAACCGGAAGTTGGTATGCAGAAATATTGGAAACAGTACTAAAACCTTATATACTAAGTTTCAATAAGATCATAGCTGGCGATCAGAAGTTATTCAAGATTTAAACTTAGAGGTGTTTGGGAGACCCCCCGCCATTTTGTACAAATTTTAAATGAGTCCATTTTCAAGTGAACTTGTATCATTTGCCAAAGTTTCATCAAGATCCTATGCAGAAAACTCACCCACCCACACACAGACGTACACCAAATTTTTTTTTTGCTATTTAGATAGAGGACGGTCCAAAACAAAAGAAAAAATAAAATTTGGGGTATGTAAGATTTTTTTTTCACGATAGATTGCATTACTTCACACAATTTAAAATTGTGGTGAAGTAAAAAACTAAAGTAATGACAATTGTAAAGTAATGAAAAAATTGTTTTTTAGAAGTTGGATTAAAATATATATTTATATAAAATAAAAATATATTTGTTTTTAATTTTGAAAAATAGTTTTTTAATGTAAAATCAAAAAAGACCCTTGCAACTATATACAAAAACCAATTTGTTACTTACTCTTACTTGTTACTTACTCTTGTACTCTTTGTGATTAACATTAAACCATCTATTAAGTAAATACAAAGACAGAGAAAATCCAGCAGAAAAATCCGGAATATATCAAATTACTTGCAAAGATTGCCCTGACAAATATATTGGTCAGACATCAAGAAAATTTGAAAGCCGATATGAGGAACATCGAAAAGCCGTTCAGCAGAAAGATGTTCATAAATCCAGTGTAGCCAACCACATGGCAGAAAAACCGACACACAGAATCGATGATCTGAACTCCAAAATTATAAAAACAGTGAGAAACACCTGGCAACTAGATGCATATGAATCAATGTTTATTGAAAAATTTAAACCAAAATTGATGAATAGCGAAGATAGATTAAGTAACATAAATTCAACCCTCTTCAATCTTATTAAAAATAGACCGCAATAAAACAATTAACCCTTAAAATAAAAAATTTAGTATTTGTACTGTGAACCAAAAAAAAAATTAATATTGTAATCAATAGATTTTAAGTTTTATTTACTCCACCCCCATCATTATATTAATAGAGTTTAGGTTTTTCCATAATTGTAATTTTAAGTTGTAAATAAGTTTCCTGTCAACTAAAGGTAATCTTAAGTTTAGTAGCAAAAATTCTTTCTGAAGATGGTTTATACTGAAACTAGTAAAAGAATTTATCTAAAAAAGAAAAACGTTTTTTAAGTGTTTAATAAATTATTGATAAAAAATAACATTTTATTCGTCTTTTGTTGGATATTTGGCAAATGTGGTTTTTTTTTTAAAATACTGTGTGAAATCAAAAAGGCAGTTTGCAAGTAGAATACACGTTGTTATACGAAGATTTCACCGCACTCCGGACCAAAATACAATTTTGAGTTAGATAATTATTAGTTTCTAAATAAAATTTTTTCTACAAATTATTCAATAATACAAAATTATATAAAAATGCAATTTGCAAATAATAAAAATGTCCGTATTTATTCATAAATGATTGCATGTTTATGTTTATTTGTCAAAAATATATTACAAATTTATAACATTTATGCGCCTACTAAGATGAAATAATATTTAATTTTGTTTGACAACAAAGGATTATGTTGTATGAAATAATGTTGCTATTTCTGTTCGTTAAATTGTCTGCTAAATACAACTCGTCATCAAATTATTAGTCGATTATTTTTCAACATTACCACTCATGCCATTTGAGGTTAAAAATTTCCCTCGTGCGCTACTCGCACTCGGGACCTCAAATGACATTCGTAATAATGATTATGAAAAATAATTGACTATTATTTGACGACTCGTGATATTATATATGACAATTCAACTCACTAAATAAAGTTTCGATAAGGTCCAATAAAGACGCGTCATTTACTATTTTTTAACAAATCAAAACGAATTATATCGATTATTTTTCTCTGGTGGGAAGGAACAGCGAATTATAGTCACTATTTTCGGCCTACTTAATATATTAATTTAAAACTAGAGATATTGAGATATTTTTTTTTTGCTTAATGATATAATTTTTTTTATTTATAATTTTGTTTAAAATCTAATTATTAGTTTCTAAATAAAATTTTTTCTACAAATTATTCAATAATACAAAATTATATAAAAATGCAATTTGGAAATAATAAAAATGTCCGTTTTCATTCATAAATGATAGCATGTTTATGTTTATTTGTCAAAAATATATTACAAATTTATAACATTTATGCGCCTACTAAGATGAAATAATATTTAATTTTGTTTGACAACAAAGGATTATGTTGTATGAAATAATGTTACTATTTCTGTTCGTTAAATTGTCTGCTAAATACAACTCATCATCAAATTATTAGTCGATTATTTTTCAACATTACCACTCATGCCATTTGAGGTTAAAAATTTCCCTCGTGCGCTACTCGCACTCGGGACCTCAAATGACATTCGTAATAATGATTATGAAAAATAATTGACTATTATTTGACGATTCGTCATTAAGACAATTTCAATTTCAAAGTTGGCAGTTTATTATTCAAACAAAGAAAAAATATTTGCAAGCAATTTCACCGTGATTGGGACAACTACACGATAACATTTTCCTGACAACAGAATGAGGTTTATTTAAAATACTAGCTGGACCCGGCCACGCGTTGCTGTGGCTTGAGAGACGAGAAAAAGAAAGAGAGAAAGAAAAGAGAACGCACAGGTTTCTACTTCTAGTATGTTTAATTTCACGATGCTTCTGGTTATACAATATTTGTTGTTGTTCCTTTGTTGGTTCCGATATAGAGATTGTCTAGTTTTCCGCCTCTATAGAACACCCAACATATAATTGTCCATGTGAGAAGTAATCCGTTCTACATGTAAACCGCACACTTTTAATGATTGAGCCTGTGCTTTGTTGATGGTCATTCCAAACGCTAATGGAATTGGAAAATATGGAGGGGCTGAAATCTCACAGCTCTGAGATATCAAGACTTCGGTCTGGGTTAAAGATTTTGATATCGTTTTCGGCAAAAAACTTTTATGAGGACATGGTTTTTAGTTTTGGGCAGCGATGTATATCAAACAAAACTCTTTGTTAAAGTACTAGTATTTTTTATCTCTGTTTAAAAATTTATTACAAAACTAACACGAAACATCAATACGTTGCCGGAAAATTATAATCAAAATTCCAAAAATATTGTTAAATTAAATAAAACCAAACTTTTTCAAAATTCCAAAAATATTCCAAAAATTAGAATAATATCAAATATTTAAATTTTTTCTAAATTCCAATAATATTTCAAAAATTCTTAAAAATTCAAACTTTTTCCAACATTCTAAATATATTGTAAAAATTATTACAAAATCAAAAATACAAACTTTTTCAAAATTCCAAAAATATTTCCAAAACTATAACAAATTCAAAAATTTCCATGTCCAATTTCTTTTAAATTACATTTACGTCATAAAAACAGTTACATTTTCTTCCAAAAAATTGGCTAAAAAAATAAATGAAATCATTTTTTGACACACTTGACATTATTTTTTGACAAACTTATAATGCCATAATTCTCTATAATAATAATACAATATCATGTCACAAATCATTAATTTTATTTTTTTGTAAAAAATTGGGTAAAAAATAAATAAAAACCGTTCTTTTGACACACTTGACAACATGTTTTGACAAACTTATAATGCCATAATTCTCAATAATAATAATAAAATTTCATTTCAAAGAAACAATTTTATTTTTTTCCAAAAAATTGGGTAAAAAACTAATTAAAAATCTTTTGACACACTTGACAACATTTTTCTGATAAACTTATGATGCCATAATTCTCAATAATAATAATAAAATTTCATTTCAAACCAACAATTTTCTTGTTTTCCAAAAAATTGGGTAAAAAAATAAATAAAAATCTTTCTTTTAACACACTTGACAACATTTTTTTGACAAACTTATAATGCCATAATTCTCAATAATAATAATAAAACTTCATTTCAAACAAACAATTAATTTTATTTTTTTTCCAAAAAATTAGGTAAAAAAATAAATAAAAATCTTTCTTTTGACACACTTGACAACATTTTTTTGACAAACTTATAATGCAATAATCTAGATTTTGGTCTCACATACCAATCCCGACCATCAAGATTTCTCCAAATTTAATGTTCCTACTCGTAATCACTTAAAATGAACGTTTTTTAAGCAAAAAATATGCAAATTTCCTTGTTTTGACACCTTTTCGATTTTTTTGACACATTTCCGGTACAGTTATCGAACACATCGTCCTTTCGGCTCTTCCTATTAAGTAAACCTATTTTTAGAAAAAAAAATTTTTCAAATCCGTCCAGCGGTTTTCTAGATTTCGTCGGTTGTGCCGGCCGGCCGGCCGGCCGACAGACAGACATACATTTTTTTTTTTTTGCTTTTTTAGAATCAGTAGGTCCTAAAACGTCGAGAAATGCCAAAAAAAGTGGGGGTAAGAATTTCACTTTTGGCTCATGAATGTAATACTTAGGTCTTTCAGACCGAAGTAATTGTGATCTTTTAAATTGAAATGCTAATCAGCCGTATTGTATTTATATTAGAGCGAATCATCAGTTTTGTATTTATATTAACGACGAAATTCTACATCGAACGAAGCATAAGCAGCAGATCGATTTGGCGGTGGCAGTCATAGTTGATTGAGAACTAAGTTCGCGATTACTAAGTACAGTTCTTCACTCATTATACCATATTCAACAGGAATAATGTTCAAACATGTGCGATTTATATTTTCTTCCCATAACATTGTTGTAGATGAAGGGTCAGTATGATTTCAAACAAAGATTGAACTTGGTTTGGAGATTACGTGCTGTACGTGTCATTTGTGGATACATCCCGGTGTCGGTGGTTCTAAAATAAATTCAGAGTTTGACATGCACTGCAGGGCGTGACATGTGTAACGCCGTTGACAATTCCCAATTGCTGTAAAGCACATTTACTAACAACATGCGAGAAAAAATGCATTCATCTTATTTGGATGGGGCACAGTCTGCCTGTCGTAGTTTTTTTTTAATATTGCAGATTGTTCGTCGACCTCGTATAAATAATTGTTTATTCGGATTCCATGTTAGGTACGTATAGGTACTTCCGGCAGAGTTTTTGCAAACGCATTATTTTGAGTTTTGACATATCGCAAAGAAAGCGGTTGTAGGCAGTAGATTCAAGGCGTTTTGTTGCGTATTTCCAGATATGATATAAATGCGTTGTTCATTTTCTAGATGAACTTCTAAAAGAAAAGAACAACAGGTGGACTTCGTTCTGTTTAGGACAATAAAGAACTCGCAACACAGCTACAATGTGTAAAATTAAAACAGCACAAAAAATGCGCTATTGATTTTTAAATTTAAATTATTTTTAATTAAAAAAACTTCAGAAATTAAATAAAAAAGAATACATAAAAACAAAACAAAAATAAATTCATAATACTAATTTTTAAACAATTTTTCAAAAAACTAGGTTGTCAATGGTGCCATCACTCAATTTTGTCCGAATTTTCGTGACGAAACGACCATTGAACCATCCATTGAACGCCATCCGTCCAAGAGAACCATTAAACATAAATTAAGAGAAATGAAGCGCAAGTTTTAGGTAGATTTCTCAGAAAAATCTACCTATAATCTAACCTACCTATTTTAAGTTTTATTGGTTTTAATTTGTTGTGTTTATATGTGTCAAAAAAGCCATACAAAAAAACCATGATACCATATGTGTCAAAAAAACATTTTCCTAATTTTGAACGAAATTAATTACTACAGAGGGAAAAGAATTAAAAACTACTCGATTTTCGAGTGAGAAAACTTTTAATATCTTTGAAAAAAGTACAAAAAAATGTTAATAAAAATTAGCGGGATACCCGGGATCCCGGGATTAAATCCCGGGAAAACGGGATGAAAATTTACCAATGGGATCCCGGGATCCCGTTTGAGAAACCCTAACATGGATGGCTAAAAACCTGGAGTTATGCCTTATTATTGCTTAACAACATTTATTATTTCTAATTTTTACCTCTATGCACAAATTAGATCAGAGAATTTAAATGTATTTAATAACGATATCCACAAAGTTTTAAATGATGTGTACAATTGTACAACAAAACCTTAAATCTTCAACAAATGTTATCTCAAATAAAAATAGCATCAGATGGTCTGCAAGGTGATTCCACTTTAATTGCCACAGCTGTCTAAATCTGGTATAACTTGCTGAATAACGAGATTTTATTAACGAAAACGCCTTTAATTGAAAAACGAATGAAACGAATGCTCATTATTTAGCAAACATGATGCATCCAAAATGTTTGGGCAAACTGCTTAGTGAAGAAGCAGAGAGCCCAGCAGAAGACTGAATAAGCCAAAAACGCACTACCATTTTGGCACACCGTTTTGCATTTAAAATTAACTATGGAGAATATTTTCCAGAATCTAGGTTCAATGGTGGTAAAATATTACGCGTGAAAAACAAAAATTCTTCAAAGTTTTCTACAAATTTTTGCAATTTTTTTGTATCACTAATCGGCTCGGCTTCAATTGAACGAATTTTTTCAAACAACGGTTTAATTTAGAATAAACCTAGAAAACGACTTGGCTTCGAAAAGGCGTTATCTCTAGTCAAAATTTATCGCCACTTAAGATCTGAAGCACAAAACTGGTAAATTGCAAAGTTATTAATTTGAATTTATTTATTTTTTTTTGTATACATATATACATATTATACATATATACATATATTGTAGTTATTATTAAGTATACAATTTAACAAATGAATTTTGGAAACACCTATCCTCCTTATGTTCTAAAGCAGTTGTTCTCAACCTTTTTAACCACCGGCGTGAAAAACAACCACTGCCATAAGATATTTAGGTGCATTACATATTTTAATAATTGGGTTTTTAGGTTTTTGTGAGCAAATAAACTGAAGCAAGGAAATAATTTGAATTTTTTCAATTCGAAGGTATGGTTGGAACTAATATTTTAATAAGTTTATATCTAGTGGTTTATTAGGCCAGGCAAAATAGTATTTTAACAACAAAAAAATTCGTTACAGCAAACTGATAGTGGGATATTGTAGAACACGATATTGTAAAAGAGGGAAACATAAATCGAACCAGCAGCTGCTATCCGGGGGAGAATGGGGAGGGTTTTTAGGGGTTGAAAGGGGTTTTTCATGATTTCTGGCTAAACCGTGCATCCTATCAAAAAGAGTTATATGTAAAAGTTGTAGGGAATAAAAAGATCTACACTTTTTGTACGGACCATTTTTACCCTCACCTCAACATTTTTCGAAAAAAATGTGAAAAACCGATTTTTTTCTTTTTTCTTGTTTTCTTTTACAAAAAAAATTTTATGAAGTTCAAATTTTGGAAAAAGATACCTCCATTTATTGGAAAAAGGCAGCAATTTTTTCGGAGGGAAATATTTAGACGTTGTTGCTAAAATTAATTTTTTTGAAAAAAAAAAACCAAATTTTTAACTGCGATTCCTCTTAAAACTACGCCTCCTAAAGAGTTCAGTTTTGACTCATTTACTCGTTCTTACGTCTATTTTTGATAAATGGTAAAAAAAAGTATAAATCTATGGACAAAAAGGCGGGAAAATTGAAAAAACCGAAAATATTGCTTTTTTCGTGATAATTTGCATATTTATCGTTGAATAATTGTTACTAATTAATAAAATCATATTATTTTTTTTATTATTACGTAAACAACGATTATTTGGAAATACATTTATGAATAATTAGATGCTTTCGTTTTCGAACTTGATAAAAATTGTTCGAAGAAATAATCAACAATTAGAATTTCAGTCGTACTAAAAATCTTAAAAATTAAATATCTCAAGAACACGAATATTAGCCTCTTTGTAAATTTGTAATATTTTAGAGTAAAGATAGAACTGTTCTTACAAAAAAAAATAAATTAAATTTCAATTGATCTTCAACCCAAGCGCCAACTTTAAAAAAGTTTTTTAATATTTTAATTTAAAAATTAATTACAAAAACAATTAATTATTTTTTTTTTCAAACGATTAACTAATCACCTACAAAAAAAAAAAAAGTTTGATAAAATTGGTAAAGCCGTTCTTGAGCAATTTGATTTCGAAGGTACATGGGATTGGCAGAATTTTCATTTTTCTAAAATATTTAATGCTTATTTTAGTTTATAATATATGATAATTAATATATGATATATTTTAATTTAATATGAATTTTTTATTGTAATTGAAAGGAAAATTCACTATCTATTTGATAAATTTCAGCAAAATCTGCAACTGGCATATTTTTGCTAACAAATATTCGAATTGGTTTTTATCGTCGAACAAAACGTCTGCCTGTAATTTGAATATGTTTTGGGTAAAATATTAAACCTTCAGAAAAACCAAAAAAAGCTTATTTAGTACCTTCTTTAAACCTCATTTAGTACCTTCTAAACCCAAAATAAGTTTAATAGAATCAGTAAACTTGGGTTTAGTGTATGGCACAAAGTACAAAAAAAATCAACCTATATTCAAATGTGTTTTTCTCAAAAACAAAAAATAACAGTTGTCCTTATAGGTTTAGTATGTTTTAAGTAAATAACAAATCTGTAAAATATAAAAAACATGAAAGAAAACTAAAAGGTACTTTTTGAGATCGCCATGTTTGAAGAATAAAATTTACTTTTTTGTTACCTAAATAAACTAAAAGTAACGAAAGCATATAATTATTCATTAATTTATTTCCAAATGATCGTCGTTTACGTTTATCATAAAAAATTTAAATGATTTTATTAATTAATAACGATTATTCAACGATAAATATGCAAATTACCACGAAAAAAAAGCGATTTTCTCGGTTTTTTTCAATTTTCCCGCCTTTTTTCCATAACAGTGTACCATTTTTTTACCACTTGTCAAAAATAGACGTAAGAACGAGTAAATGAGTCAAAACTGAACTCTTTAGGAGGCGTAGTTTTAAGAGGAATCGCAGTTAAAAATTTGTTTTTTTTTTTCAAAAAAATTAATTTTAACAACAACGTCTAAATATTTCCCTCCGAAAAAATTGCTGCCTTTTTCCAATAAATGGAGGTATCTTTTTCCAAAATTTGAACTTCATAAAATTTTTTGTAAAAGAAAACAAGAAAAAAGAAAAAAATCGGTTTTTCACATTTTTTTCGAAAAATGTTGAGGTGAGAGTAAAAATGGTCCGTACAAAAAGTGTAGATCTTTTTATTCCCTACAACTTTTACATATAACTCTTTTTGATAGGATGCACGGTTTAGCCAGAAATCACGAAAAACCCCTTTCAACCCCTAAAAACCCTCCCCATTCTCCCCCGGATAGCAGCTGCTGGTTCGATTTATGTTTCCCTCTTTTACAATATCGTGTTCTACAATATCCCACTATCAGTTTGCTGTAACGAATTATTTTTTTTTTTTCTAATTTTTTCTCCTATTATTACTGGCCTATATGCCTTAATTTCATTAAAAACCGCAATTTTTGAAATATTATCTGAAATAATAAATAATTTATGACACGTATAGAATCACCAGCATAAAATATATTGCTATGCACTATTGAAAAAAGACCAATTCACACAAATACGTTGTGGCGAATGATACAAGATGCTGAAGTGGTATTTTAGCTAATCATTGGAATAATGTCGTGTCAATTGAGCTCACCATAAATTTTCTATACTGGTTTTTGATATTCCACTTGATGACAACCATTTGTCCATAATTCAAAAAGGTTTTATTAAATCGCTGTTATCCATTGAATCAGATTTAATCTAGATTAAAAATTAAGAGATTTACACTCAAAAAAATTCATTTACTCCAACGTCTTTTGTGTCAATCGAGTGTTTCCTGTCGCAATAACCTTAAATTCGGTTGTCATACCTTTAAAAACGTAATACGAACGTAATACGAAAAACGTAATACGTAATGCGAAGACATTAAACGAGTGAAATGCTAACGTGAAAACGAAGATTCGGTTGGTAAAAAAGAAGTTAGATTGACCAAAAGAGGTTGGATTGACTGAATAGAAGGTCCGTACGATCAGTGCCAAGTTCCTCGAATAAATCTCGAAAGGGAGAATAGTTTAAAGCACGAAATCTACCAAAACATGTATAGGAACGCATATATACATTTGTAAATTCTTAGAAAAAATCATATTCGTTTCTGTGATTTATATAGAACCTCTTTTGTACTTTTACGCACTGTTTTCAAAAAAGAATGAATGAACATATTCAATAAAAATGAATGAAAAAATTTTATTAAACAAATTGTTGAAATTATTTTTATTTATGGCTTCATGTAAATTTATAAAAGAGGAACTTTGCGCCCCAGATATTCCAACCCGCCTAATGGGTGCGTGCACCACATGTTAAGAACCAATGTTCTAAAGAATGAATTTTATAAAATTATAGGCTAAACTAAAACAATGTACTTGAATTTGTTTATTTAAAAAAAATTAAACACAAAATATACGTTTTCTAAATAAGTATTATTCCTCAAAAAAACCCACTAGGGTTTTTTTTGAAAGTATTGCCCAAAAAAACCCGGGTGGGTTTTTTTGGGTTACCCAGTGGGGAACCAACCCTGTTGGCGAGTCAATGAAACGGCAAAGCAAGCCGCGTACCAAGCGAGGTTTATATAGCCTTTTCGACTAGCTCCAGTCACGTGGAATACCTGCTACTTCAGCACAAATAATCAGAGATGTACGCGAAAGACATGATTTATACGGAAATGAGAGAAAACAAGTGAAAGAATGAGACTCTGGCGACCCCTTACGCGAAAGAACCGCGATCAGCATGTCCAACCCCTCATTTTACGACATCCACGCACCCGCCCACACACACCCACACTCACACCTATGAAGATTTAATCTTAGCAAGATTCATTTCGTTTTCGTTGAGATTAGGGATGTTTGTTTCTTGGTGTTTTTCTTATGCTTGTATAATTTATATATAAAAGAAAGAAAAATAATAAAAAATACAAGTTACTTATACGCTCAATGATATACTAACTAACAGTACTATTGTTTTGTGTAAAGGCACAGTTGGTTCTATAGAACTTAGTTGTTAGGGTAATTAAATTGAGCTCAGTGTTCCCCAAAAAAAATCTTTATAACGACCTCCATTTAATTAGTTTCTGATTTGGGGGTTTGTTTTCAACTATTACCTTTATAGCGGCTCTGTACGTAGTATTTCCAACAAAAATTTCCATGCAACTCCACTACTATTACCAATTAAGACACGTGATGTTAGCCGAACGACTGCCAAATTAATGTGTATTAATGCCGATAAACATTTCCAGGTTGATGGCAGTAGTGGTCAAAACCAGTTACATTAATTTCTATATGCTGTACTAGGATCCCCTCTTTCAGATCCAGATCAGAGGATAACGATAGGGCTTGACCGATTGGAGCCTAAGTTAATCGTTTCAATAACAATCGAAGTAATTTTATTGCTGTAACATCAGGTGATAGTAAACTCTCCACATCTTCATATAAAAAAAATAATAAGGTAATGCACCACACCACAGTAATCCAATTAATCCACAAACAAGTAAACTATCTTGGTACTCCTCTTTATTCCTGCCGATTTGGGGGGGGGATGAATGATGGGCGGAGGATGCTATAACACCACCTGTAATATACTTGGTTCGAATCGTAAGTTCGAAAGGTCGTTCGAAAAACCATCCAATCACCCTGTAAGTTGGTCGAGATAAAAACATTTTAGAGCACTTGTTTGATTTAATCGTAGATTTCGAAAAACTAGTAACTCAAATTCTAAACTTTAGTAATAATAAAAAAAAACTTATCATCGCAAAGTACCTACATGAAAATAAATTGGTTACTAAATAAAAAAAAACAAAACCACAAAAAAAATAATTACCAGTTGAATTTAAATTTTTCTGATTGATTAATTTCTTTGTATTCATCAAATCGGATTATAATTGCATGATCAATCACCCTCACAGACACACTCCTGGCATACACGCACACGTATATAACTTGTATCCACATCCATACACACATTCACACTCATTTAGCTAAATAATTAAAGTTACTCACCACATTGCTGATCCGGTCCCGCCAACAAAGCTACTCTACACCTGCATCCTCATCCAATTATTCAAACCTCGAATTTTACCAACAGGCCAGCGGTTCGGTTGTAATACTGATTCAATAATAACTCGTTGATGACACCACTACCAATCTTCAGCATGCAGGATAATAAGTATTGACAAGACCCATATATGATTGTGATTATCAGTTTTATTGTTATGAATTTTGGTTGGTTCTGCGTTTTATTTAACAGATATCTTATTTTTTTTCAATAACTGGTAACATAGATTTGCACTCAATAATTTATATAATTGTCTTTCAGAAATATGAACTAGTTCTATCATTTAAACTAACACAAAGTGTATACTACACATTGGGACTATTACGTATTTAATTAGTTAGATATTTGATTGATTATTACTTATTTTGATTTTGACTTGAATTATCACAAAAATTTACATATAACGATTTAACTAGATAACACTAGATATACTAAGTATATTTAATTATTATTTTTAATCTTTTGTTTGACGAATTAAACAGTCCAGGACTTGAATTATCACAGAAATTATATATAAGAAATTAACTAGATATCACTAGGTATACAATAAGCATATTTAATTAATATTTTTTTTATCGTTTTGTTTGACTAATTTGAACTGTCCATGACTTGTTTTACTCACACAGAACTATGATTTTGGCACACATTATGATTTTCTTTTTTGTTTTATTGACGTTTGGACAAATACAAAAAAGATAAATATCTTTTGTTTAGCTTTCGTCAGCTGGGAAATTTCATGAAAGTGACATGAGAGTTGTACGACAGCGGTGAAATAGTTGTATGGTGGATTTGTTCTGTACATGAACAGTGTTGGTACGATAATTTTGTACAATATATATATACGATAGTTGTAGGGAAGTTTTGTTCTATAAATGAACCATATTGATATAATAATTTTGCGTGATATAAGCATATAAGCACTGTATTTTGTACTATATATGTACAATATTTTGGGGCTATCTAAGTGAACTATTTTTAAGATATTTCGTACTACACCTGTACAATGTTGGTACGTTATATGTCAGTTTTAGGTTGAGCCAATTCTAGAACTATATATTCACTGGGGTTGTAACTTCCTATTCCGCGAAACTGATTAGTTCTATGCACTACGAGTACCTTTGAGGTAGAATGACCTTTTTCTTTGTAATGCCGGAATATAGGTGTCAATTCGACGATGGCTTGTATATGGAGTCACTTATTCAGCATCAATTACAAAAAAACTAGCTATACTCACAGGCTGATCTAATATTTATCCCCTCAGTGTCACATCCAAAGTTATCTTCAAAAGAAAAAATGCGGTAACTATCCGTACCATTGGCTCTCCTTCGCCTGCTTCGCTTGACGTTTCCTCACCACCGACTGAAACCACACCCGAACAGATGTAAAAAAAATGACCAACGAAAATAATCGTATGGCATCAAAAAATGATGGACTAAGAGCGCTCTCATGGTAAAGATAGCTATTTATAGCCGTGGAAACAAACCGAATTCGATCAGTTTGGTGCGGAATTCACCACAGTAGTGAAATCAACCACAGTAAGGGTTTAATTTATAGCATCATAAAAAATTTGCGAGGAGACTGAAAACACCGGGAAAAACTTAATAATCGAAAGGTTTGAAAATTAAATTGAGACGAAATATTAGAATTCTACATGAATATAGCGGAATTATGTATATAATTTTATATAATCTGGAAAAAGAAAATCACATTAGAAGAATATTACACAACTATTGTATGTCAGCTCTACAACATTCAATGACTACAATTTGCATATAGGAAAAGACATTTAAAGGGTAAAACGAAAATGATTATGGAAGTTCGGTCCAGGCAAATCTTATGCGGATGGGAAAGCAGGACGAGTCCCAATAATAATAAAAAATAATAAAATAATAATAAAAAAAACGGATCAACAGCTTTACAACGATCATGAGATTAGAGTATTAGCTTCGTAACATTTTTCTTAAAGAATTGGTAACTAAACAATAAATCCTATCACATAATAAAATATGACTTATGCCAATATTTCATAAAAGGATAAAGAAAATAAAAAGGGTAAGCCAGTAAGTGGCATTGGCATAGTTCTTGATCATTTGACGCGCTATCTTCCTTAATAATAAAAGAATAGATATAGAGTTCTATATAGGCTCGTTTTTTCGAGCATGTAATACCGTGCCATGTAATACCAATCTCGAATAACTAACATTGAGAACACTACCGTTGATTGAATACAGCTAATCCGCCAGCCCCCCTAAGATATCACCTTGGTTAGTGATATCTCACTTCTATTGACAGAGGTATGTAATAGATCACGTTAACTCTTATGTCAATACCAGGGAGTGGAGTACTTAAGGATGTCCGTCCGTAGATCAAGAATAAAAAGATTTACAAATCAACAAAATTTGATCCCTCCATGTGGGAGTTAGAAAATTTGGGAAAATTAAAAATTCAATTTAATACAAAAATATTTTCAAATCTGCTACCATGGCTCTCGAGATCGTTAACTCTCAGTGATCATACATATCTTTTGAATAGTACAAAAAACATTGAATGTGATAAGCTACTTTTTGTCATTGTCCCACTCCCAGATATCATAGTTCCGGAAATATTCAAGTCCTAGTTGTACAGCTAGCCCAGGCACTATCAAATGTTCTTTGATTTTTCTTCAAACTTTAAAGTACTCAGGCAAGGATTGTCGAAATGCGCTCACTATTCATGACGGATGACATCACTCTAAAGCAGCAACAAAGTATCTCAGTTTGGCAACGGCGTTCGACAAAACACGATTTTCATGTCGCTAGAATAGTGTAAAAATCTAGTAACTTAAAACTTACTTACTTTTATCTTTCCTTGCCTCTCAAAAGAATACAACCAAACCTAATGATTTATATAAAGTAGTTAGGACCACGGCTTCAAAAGAGTGAATATAGGACCATTTCTTCAATAACTACACAAATTTTTTTAAAAAATCAAAAAAATCCGTATATAGTAAATAAAAACTATTAGTTAACAAGAAATTGGCGATTTTATTTTAATTTATCAGTGAAATTTATTACAATTTATTGTATTTCCTAATGCTTAATAATATTAGTCTAAGATTTTTTTTTTAATTTTTATTTAATAAAATATTTTTTAATTGTTAACACAATATTTCGCCAAATTGTGGCATTATCAAGTGTATCTTAAACTTTTTAAAAAATATTTAACAATAGGTTTTTCAGAAAAATACACACTGAAAAAAACATGTGCTATTTCCAATCGAAATGCAGTTGTCTCAACCTCATCGTGCGGTCAGATATGGCGAATCGAACTACGAAATTGCTTCAACAACTGTACAATTATAAACCGATGTAGTTGAGACGAATCTGAAATACTTAAATTTTAAAATGAAAAATTCATGATATAAGGCCAAAGAATTTTTTTTTTTCAGGGAAATAGTTATTAACTTTATTCAACTACTGTTATATTGGATATAAAACTTTATATTTTAAATAAACCTCATTCTGTTGTTATAGGAAAATATTATCGTGTAGTTGTCCCAATCACGGTGAAATTGTTTGCAAATAATTTTTCTTTGCATGAATAATAAACTGCCAACTTCGAGATGAGGTTGTCATTACTTCAATTTTTTTTCAGTGCAAACAAACTAACAATATAATTTAAATTTATAACTCGATTGGAAATAAATTTCGGTGTTGATTTAAATGTTCTACATTTTAAAAGAAAATGTTTTCTGGGTATGATGCTGTTAATTTTTTCATTTATGCTTATAAATTGTATTATTTTCATGTTGGTATAATAACTGTATGTATTATTAAGCTCAAAAACGTTTGTGGAGGTACGTTTGAAAAACATGTCAGCGTTTTATGGTGCGAACGCAGTAATTTTATATTTTGTTATAGTTGTTCATATTATTTTATAATGAAAACGATTAGTTTTCAATTTTACTTTTGAAAACGGACAGTGAGATCAAAAACAAATTTATGTTATTGAACAATCGGTTGTGGAAACTTGGAAGCCTTAATGAATTCTATGTTTTTTTAGAATGTTTAGTTTGAAAGACAGATGTCGTATCGATAATTATTTTTGAAAGATAATAGACAACTATATAAGATAAGAAGATAACTATATTTTATTTTCACATAAATATTACGTGTGATTGTCTCAACTACATCGCTCTATAACTGTACAGTTGTTGAATCAATTTCGAAGTTCTATTCGCCATATATACTCACACGGTGAGGTTGAGACAACTGCATTTCGATTGGAAATAGAACATGTTTTTTTTTGCAGTGAACACTACCTCGACTAAATTTTATTTACATTTTACTTATTTTAAAGTTTTTTTCATTCCATTGGTGAATGGTGATCTACTTAAAAGCTGATTTAAGCAGTTATTTTGTTCCAAAAACGCTTGCAAAGACTTACGGGTTTTGTAATTTCTATATTCAGAAACAAAATTGTCTTACAGAACAATATTCAGAGCTACTTCAAAGTTTTTATAAAACTATTCCTGAGGAGCCCACATTCAGGAAAAGAGCCCACCTTCGAATAGATTGGTCGTTTTCACAATTTGATCTATGGTATTCATGTGAATGTAAAATTAAAAATAATTTATGTAAAACACAGTCGAAAGACTGTATAGAACAACGAGAATTAATGACAAATTATTATAATAACAATAATTTTTATAAATCTTCTCTACCCCATCTGAATAATAGATATATACATATTATTGACCCTAAAAAAGTTAATCTGCTAGGAAGTAATTTATCTTAAAATTTCACACAAGAACCCAAGACTTAGCATATTCCTAAAGTTTCATACAACAAAAATCTCGTTTTGAAAATGGTTTTGAAAATAAAATAAATGCTTATAAAACATCTCGTCCAGATTGAACCAGAATTCGTATTTGGATTTTTCATACATTACAATGGACTTCTGCCAATTCAATCTACGGATATGAATAGCTGAACCCGCACTTCTAAATTCAACATAACGATATCTTCACGCACCTATTAAAGACAACATTGAATAAAATCAAAATGGATACCGATATTCTAACAAAGACTAATCTGCTACGATTCTTGAACATTGTGCAGGCAATATTTGTCTGTCATATTCACTCACTTTACTTTTAAAAACCAAATCCTAAATTTATTTCACATTTAAATATATTGAAGTAGCTTTTTAATTAAACTTCAAACACAACATCTAAAATATTAATAACCGTGTGAATTATTTCAAAATGGCTATTTAAATTGATATGGTAGTTTTAATAAATGATTAAGGTTATATATGCAGCTCTATATATTTATTTAAACTGTAGTAAAATG
>OY856187.1:285708270-285832581 GCA_963693315.1 Diogma glabrata | reverse complement strand
CTGGTGCGGGTAAATTTTTGGGGGCCCTTTATCCTCATTTTCCAAAATTGATTACTAAATAAAACAGTCATCAGCTTCGAAAAAAACCCTAGTAAATTAGAGTATTTTCAAAAATTCATTTTTGATGGCTAAAAAACAGAACTGATTTTTTGATGATTCAAAACTGCATGTCTGAAATCAGAACTGCGAAAAACGATAACAATTACACCCTTAAAAAAGTTCTGAAATAGAGTATATTTAATGTGTATCATGAATTGATTCTCTAGTTCAAGCGATGCGCTTGCAGCAGTTTTTAACTATGGGTTCCATTGTTTTCTCAGATTCTCAAATAAATAATTCCAAATAAAATTTTCGATTTCTCTATTTTGCAATCTAAAAGCAATAATCTATTCGAATATTTTAAATAAAGATATATAATTTATAAAGAAAATAACAAAAGTTTTAATTCCGAACTTCCGAGAGTGATGAAACTCTGGGCTCGAATCACAATGGCATTTTTCTTGGAGCTCTTTAACTTTGGGCTAAATCTGATCCTTTCTTAAAAGAGCATAATGATAAATTTGGCAACAAAGGAAAAGGTATGCGACATCTGAAGCAAACTTAATGAAATGATAAAAGTGATTGTTATTGGGATATTTTAATGAAGAACGTCGTACCTCTCAAGCACAATATGTGACGAATTTATTACCACCATGGGGCAAGAAATCAAAAATCGTATTGCAGCTGACGTCATTGACGCAGTTTATTATTCGATTAGTGTTCACTCCACTCTGGATGTAAGTCATTCGGATTAATTGGCTTTTTGCATTCGATATGTAAAAGATGGTAAAATCAATGAACGATTAGTTGCTTTTATTCCAATTGAGGGTCAAACATAAGAGTATCTTTTTGGCATCGTTTAAAAATTCCTCGAAGAAAACAAAATTGACATACAAAATTGCAGAGGCAGTCATATGACAACGCAAACAATATGGCCGGAATTAGTGGCGGCTTTCAAGCGTTGATTCGATTGTTGTAAGGATTGTTGTAAAGATTGTTTGTAATATCGGATTAGTTTTAGTGAATAATTGTTTGTAAAGATTTTTAAATATTTTTTTCATTTCTATGAAATTAGGCTCGATGTCAATACTGTTACCGTTACCGTTCCCAGCTGAACGATAACTTTTCAAAATGAAAGTAATCAATAACATATTTACATCGAGAGTAGCGCTTCCAAAATTTCCGTTTTGCCAATACTGACAAAGTTTCTCACGTTACCGGTGTAGTACCGATACTCTAGAAAATAAAATAACTAAAACACTTTTTTTAGAAAAGTTATTGAAATAAATATAAACAAAATATTTTTTTTTTTTACTTTATTTATTTCAATATAATCAATTTTATAAATACAACCACAGCAGCAAAGCTATATGTGGCTTACAAAATACGGAACTATTAACATGAATAAAAATTTACATGTGATAAACAACAACAGTAAGACAAATATTATAAAAAAGAAAAGAAAAAAATCGAAAAACAATCAACAGCAGATCCTATAGCAAATTATACACATAATCTCTTAAACATGATTTTTTTTGTACATAGAAATTTCATTTTTAATAGATGTAGGAAGTAAATTATATTTTTGCAACCCAATGCAGAGTAAATTGGTTTTGCCTACAGCAGTTTTATGCCTTATAATGTGAAAGTCATTTCTTCGTCTAGTGTGATATCCATGAATGTCCGAAACTTGAAGAAGTTGGTAGTTGTGTTTTATTTTGGACTTAACGATTTTATGGATGAAAAGCAGTAGTTCATAGTCACTTAATTTTGACAGGGGTAGTGTTCGTGGTGAGTATAATAGCACAGAAGGCGTTAAGAACGGCAATTTTTTGATAATCTTAATAGCTCTATTTTGAAGTCTTGCTAAGGTATTAAGTAGAGCAGCCGAAGCGTGACTCCAAATTGGATTAAGATAGGTAAGATGTGGCATTATGTAAGCGTGATAAATTGACCATGCAACAGATTCTGTGATTGCACCCCTAGATCGTTGCAAAGCAAAGATGAAAGGTGTTATCTTACTTTTGATTGAGTTAATATTTATGTTCATTGTTCCACTTGAGTTTGCAGTCAATTTGTAAACCAAGATACTTTACAGAATACACACGTTCCAAAGAAATACCGTCAACAACTATATCTAGGTCAACCGATGTTCTATTTTCAAACACAATAAACGACGTTTTTTTTAAGTTAAGGGTCAGTTTTTTGGAAGCCAAAAAATTTTTAACTGCAATTAAATCAGCAACTATCATCCCCCTCAATTCCATACTTGATCTAGCCTTATATTGCAAGACAGCATCGTCGGCAAACATGACCAACTCACCAAACAGTTTCAAATAAAACATGTCATTAATATAAATATTGAAAAAGAGGGGACCCAAGATTGAGCCTTGAGGGACACCTCTTTTCACAACCATGGACTCACTACTTATGTTATTCAGTGTAACAGACTGCTGTCTCCCAGATAAGTAAGATTTGAATAGATCCATACCAGATTGATCAATACCAATACGAGATAAGTCATCGACAAGAGTAACATGATCAACACAGTCAAATGCCTTACTCACATCCATGAATGTCGTACCAACAATGTACCCCTGATCCATATTAGTTTGAACGAACGTTAAGAATGTTGAAACGGCTGAAAGTGTCGATGACATCTCTGTAAAACCAAACTGATTTTCATGAATGATACTATTGTCTTTTAGATATTGCCCCAATTGGCTGGCAATTATCCTTTCAAATATTTTGGAGTACGTTGGTAAAATAGAAATTGGACGATAATTCTTTACTAGAAGCTTGTTACCATTTTTATAAACCGGGAGAACCTTAGCTTTTTTCAAGCAATTCGGAAATGAGCCTAAATCAATATGTTCATTAATTAATTCACATAATTTTGATGCGATAGAACCGGAAAACTTATTACAAAACTTTGAAGAGATTTTATCGTAGCCAGTAGCAGATGAGCGTTTCAAGCCTTGTATAATAACATTGACTGCCTCTGCAGAAGTATGCGAAAAAGAAAAAGTTTGTTCAATTACTGGTAAATTTAAGTCATAGTTTAGAGTCTGGTTGATATTTACTTGAGAATCTGTGACGCTTCCAACATTAATGAAAAATTTGTTAAATTCATTACAGACTTCAAGCGGATTTGAAATGATTGTATTATTTATCTGGAGTAATAAATTCGTATTATTTTTGTAAAACTTCCTTAATATGTGTTCGTTTATAGTTTTCCAGAACTTTTTAGGGTCATGCAAATTATCTGAAAATTTTCCACCGATAAAACTATGCTTAGCAGCAAGAATTTTGGAACGCGTTAATTTATTAAGGTAGGCATATTTGTTGCAAATGTATTGATCTAGCGGATATTTTTGCTTGTACTTGTAAAAAACATTTCTTTCAGCAATTAAATTTAAAATTTCATCAGTGATCCAAGGTTTTTTAGATGTATTGTGAACTTTTTTAACAATTGATTTGGTGTTATGTTTTATAACGTTTGTTGTATAATTGACAAGTTCGTCAAACGTTTTAACTTTCAGAATGCTATCGGCAGAGAACATTTTATCACGAATAATTGATTCATAATCAAGGACCGAATATGTATAAGTCTGCGGAGCTTTTACAGTATTTAAATCAACACTAAGAACAAGTGATTTGTGATCAGCAACTCTTCTATTTGTATATGTTAGGTGATATTTGTAGTTAATAATATCTGTAATTGCATGATCAATTATTGTTCGAACTCTATTCTCACATCTTGTGGCATAACTGCGGTGTATTTTGTTGAGTAGCATGAAACCCTGTGTAAATATAGTATCAAAATAGTTTCTAATTTCTATATCACTATCGAGATTAAGAAGGTTCATATTAAAATTAGACTTTAATATTTAAATTAGACTTTAGTCAGATTTATTTTATTTCAATTAGTAAAAAGAATTTTACTTATTTACTTTTAATTATTATTTTCAGTAAAAAAACACACAAACAATTTTATAAAGATTAGTGTTGCAATAAACTTTTAATAGAATTTCAATAAATATTCTTCTATCTATCTTCTTCTATCTTCTATCTTCTTCTATATAAAAAAAAATGTAAATGTTCGTTTGTTCAAAATAGGTAATCTCCTTAAGTACTGGATCGATTCCTTTGAAATTTGGACGATTAGTTGCATTTCAATAAAGGCGGGGTTTGACATGATTTTTTTTAGCTGTATATGTTTCATAACATAGGCTGTCAACAAGTACAAATTTTTCACCTGTTGCATTCTCAATTAACTCAATGTTATGGTCGAGTTTCACTTCATGCTTAATTTGATCGATTAGTTTTGTATAGTGATCAGCCCATAGATTATTTTGTGTCCTCTTTTCGATAGGATTGGAGCAAGAAGGTCCTCCGTCCTCATTTACTATACAGATGTCCTCTTTATTCGTTTTATTTATTTTATCAATGAATTTTATTTTTAAATTAAAACATGCTTCTCTGTCGGAAGAGTAAAACGTCGTATTGCTTTCGTGTTTAATGAATTTTATTTTCTCACAAATTTGCAATGCTCATTGCTCGCGCGCATTGTAAACTTTTGATCGAAAATAAACTAGTTCATTAAACATCTCAACAATAAAGTACTATTATACAGTTAGTTTCTTAGGTGCCTTTCCGTGTCAAAACATAGATGCAATGAAAAATGCTGGAAAATATGGTCGAAAATTCACTGAGTTTCATTTTTATAGAAAACTCACAAATGCAACAAAAATTAAACGAGATTGGCTAATCTATTCACCGTCAGCCGAAGCAGTTTTTTGTTTTGTATGCCGTTTATTTGGTGATTTGAATGGAAAATCGCAAGCATTTTCATTAAAAAGATTCAATAATTGGAATAATTCATCACATTTCGAAGCATGAAAAGTCTAAGTATCACATGACCAATAATTTTACTTATAAAATGCGTATCAAAAATGAACTTACTTTCGAGAAATCTTTTAATAATACAACTAAAATTGCATCACTAGGACTTGCTTTTCGTGGTCACGATGAAATTTTAGGATCAAAACCCAATGGAAACTTTCTTGGATCTCTTGAATTATTGGTTAAATTTGATCCCTTTTTACAAGAACATATTTCTCGTTTTGGCAATAAAGGAAAAGGTACACTCTTTTCATGTAACATTGACAAATGATTTTTTTTTATTATTCGGAATATTTTTAGGAAAAGTATCGTATCTTTCAAGCACAATTTGTGAAGAATTCATCTCTATCATGGCAAAACATGTTAAAAATCACTTTGTTTCGGAAATTATAGAATCTCGATATTATTCGTTTAGAGTCGATTCCACTCAGGATGTGAGCCATACAGACCAGTTGTCTTTTTGTGTTCGATATGTTAAAAGTAATACCATTTGTGAACGATTTATTTCATTTATTGAAATCGAAGATCATACATCGTATTATCTTTTTGACATCATAATGAAATTCCACATTGAAAACGAAATAAACATTGATAATTGTAGAGGCCAGTCATATGACAACGCTTACAATATGGCAGGTATTTATGGTGGCCTACAAAAATTGATTCGTCAAACAAATGAAACAGCAATTTTTGTCCCTTACTCTGCTCATTCATTAAATTTAGTCGGTAAATATAGTGTTTCTGGCAATACTGCTGCAACTAAGTTTTTTGATATGGTTGAAAAACTTTATGGATTTTTCGTATATTCCCCTTTTCGATGGAATCGATTACAAGAACAATTAACCAAAAATAGCGAATACATGTTAAAGAGAGCAACTGGAACGAGATGGTCAGCTGGATACGAATCAGTTCACGTTTTACATTCTTGTTATTTAAAAGTGTTACATGTTTTAAAATCTTTCCTACATGAGGAAAGCTTCAGTGATGATAACAAAGCGGTGGTAACAGGTTTGATAAAAAAAACTATGTCAATTCGAAAATATTTTAAAGCTTGTCCTCTAAAAAAGTGTACTAACCAAGTTTAATTTTGTGAATCGAGCATTACAAAAATCTAATTTAACTGTCTCGGTGACAAAAAACTGTTTGATTCAATAGTTACAGATTTGGAAAATAAAGATTACAACAAAATTTTTGATGATGCCTGTCAGCTTTTAAATTCTGTTTCATGTAATATTCAAACCGCAAATTAATATTCAAACTTGCTCAACGTCACAAACACTTTGTCCAGAGGAACAAAAAGACCACCTTGAAAAATCGTTGTTCAAGCCAATTATAAAGGCTTTTCTTTACAATCTGAGAGAGCGTGATAAAGATTATGAAGATCTCGATAGCCAGTACTCGTTTTTGATACATCTAAATTTAATGAGTGATGAAGAGATTGCTAATTATTGCAGAACAATAACCGCAAAATACCCTAAAGATCTCAATGCAAATCAATTAATTGACGAATGTCAATTTGCCAAAAATTATTTCACACTTGATAATTTAAATTATGAATCGATGTACAAAACAATGTTCAATAATAATCTTTCCACCACTTTTCCGAATATCGATATTTTATTACAAATGTTTTTATGCATGTTTGTCGATAATGTTATAGGCGAACGACCATTTTCAAAACTGAAGTTAATCAAAAGTTATTTGCGTAATACTATGAGTAATGATCGTTTGAACGATTTATCCATTCTTTCTATTTACAATGAAATTTTGGACGAAATTAAATTTGATGAAATTATAGACACTTAAATACAGAAAAAATGTAATTTTAATGCCTGAAAATAAATATATTTCAAACTTGTCTGGTTTTAGTTTCTTTTTTTCTTATGCTTGGGGCCCCTGAATTGCGGGGCCCTGGTGTGGTTGCCTTAAAACTTGTATGATAATCCGCCACTGATATATATATATATATATATATATATATATATATATATATATATATATATATATATATATATATATATATATATATATATATATATATATATATATATATATATATATATATTAGGGTGCTTTTTTTTGGGGCGACAATTCTTTTTTTCTGGTGCCCCACCGAAATTTTGTTGGAAATACCCAAGAAAACGTCCTCTTAAAATATGAGCCCTCAAAATTAATGTTTAGCACTCGGCCTTTGCGTTTGAATATTTTCCATACAAAATACATGTAAACTTTGGTGTTTTTTAAAAAAAAAATTACAGCTCAGCGGTATTTTATACTATTTCAAAATGGAAAAAAGCAACTAACTCAGGATGAAATTATCTACAAAAATGTTTATGGAGATGTAACTGTAACTTACACCGGTGACACAGTACAGAGCATTAATGTCAGTTTTATATGAATTTCTTGTTCTTTTGTTTTTATTTCATAAATGGCTAAAGCTACAGGAAAAATGTCGATAACAAAGTTGTAGTTAATTAAGTTTCCTACAAAAAACTCATAACAACCGAATCTCTATGATTGATATTTCTCGAGATAATAAACATTTATTATTTTAGAACTTGCGGTCTTCATAAATTGATGACGAAAATCTCTTAAAACATCCATTTTAATAAAAGCTTATTATCTGGAGAAATATCAATCATAGAGATTCGGTTATATTGAGTTTTTTGTAGGAAAATTAATTAACTACAACTTTGTTATCGACATTCTTCCTGTAGCTTTAGCCATTTATGAAATAAAAACAAAAGAACAAGAAATTCATATAAAACTGCCTTTAGTGATCTGTACTGTGTCACCGGTGTAAGTTACAGTTACATCTCCATAAACATTTTTGTAGATAATTTCATCCTGAGTTAGTTGCTTTTTTCCATTTTGAAATAGTATAAAATACCGCTGAGCTGTAATTTTTTTTTTAAAAAACACCAAAGTTTACATGTATTTTGTATGGAAAATATTCAAACGCAAAGGCCGAGTGCTAAACATTAATTTTGAGGGCTCATATTTTAAGAGGACGTTTTCTTGGGTATTTCCAACAAAATTTCGGTGGGGCACCAGAAAAAAAGAATTGTCGCCCCAAAAAAAAGCACCCTAATATATATATATATATATATATATATATATATATATATATATATATATATATATATATATATATATATATATATATATATATATATATATATATATATATATATATATATATATATATATATATATATATATATATATATATATATATATATATATATATACACTCTAAGGTAAAAACAATCGTCAAGTGTGTCAAAAGAATGATTTTGATTCATTTCGTTACACAATTTTTTTGTCAAACATAATAAGTGAAAAGTTTTTGATTACAAACATTTGATAAATAATAGTAGATTCTTGAATGAGCTTAGAATGATGGCAATTCTTCACGAGAATGAAGTTTACGAAACGAGCGAAGCGAGTGGAGCGAATTACCCGAGTGAAGAATTGCCATCATCCTATGCGAATACAAGATGCTATTTTATCCACAACTGCAAAATATTTCCAACAATTTCCAGTTTGCCTGATAAAGTTTTTATCAACCATAAGAAAATACATCATAAACATCATAGAAAAACATTTTCACTTTAAATTTTATATACAATTTAGGGTGGCCCTTAGATTACACTAGAATTTTTTTTTTCATTGTGCAGTTTGCGGCACCCTCCCATTTCGTGTGAATACTCATGAAAATATTATTTGCAAAATCTGATATCCATCGGTCAATTCTAAGACGTGCCTCCGACCACTTAAATTTGAGAAATTTTGTTCTGGACCCTAAAAAAAAATTTTTTTGTCTCTCATTTCGTGTCAATACCCTTAAAAAAATTATGTGTAAAAATTGAAATCAATCGTTCAACTCTAAGGGGTGCCCCCAGCCACTTAAAGTTGAGAGGTTTGGTTGTGGCCATTACAAAGAAAAAATTTAAATTTTTGTACGGCACCCTCCCATTTGGTGTCAATACCCATAAAAATATTATATGTAAAATTTGAAATCAATCGGTCAACTCTAAGGGGTGCCCCCGGCCACTTGGAGTTGAGAGGTTTTGTTGTGGCCATTATAAAGAAAAATTTAAATTTTTTGTACGACACCCTCCGATTCGGTGTCGATACCCATAAAACTTCTATGTGTAAAATTTGAAATCCATCGGGCAACTCTAAGGGGTTCCCCCGGCCACTTAAAGTTGAAAGGTTTGGTTGTGGCTATTACAAAGAAAAATTTAAATTTTTTGTACGACACCCTTCCATTTGGTGTCGATACCCATAAAAATATTATTTGTAAAATTTGAAATCAATCGGTCAACTCTAAGGGGTGCCTCCGGCCACTTAAAGTTGAGGGGTTTTGTTGTGGCCATTATAAAGAAAAATTTAAATTTTTTGTACGACACCCTCCCATTTCATGTCAATACCCGTAAAAATATTATGTGCAAAATTTGAAATCAATCGGTCAATTCTAAGACGTGCCTCCGGCCACTTGGAGTTGAGAAATTTTGTTCTGGACCTTAAAAAAAATTTTTTTATTTTTTGTGCAACACCTTCCCATTCCATGTCAATACCCATAAAAAAATTATGTGTAAAATTTGAATTCAATCGTTCAACTCTAAGGCGTGCCCCCGGCCACTTAAGCTTGAAAGGTTTTGCTCTGGCCATTACAAAGAAAAATTAAATTTTTTGTACGACACCCCCATATTTCGTGTGAATACCCTTAAAAATGTTATTTGCAAAATTTGAAATAAATCGTTCAACTCTAATGCGTGCCCCGCCACTTAAACTTGAAATGTTTTGTTCTGGCAATTAAGTGGCCGGAGACACGTCTTAGAATTGACCGATTGATTTAAAATTTTGCACATAATATTTTTACGGGTATTGACATGAAATGGGAGGGTGTCGCACAAAAAATTTAAATTTTTCTTTATAATGGCCACAACAAAACCCCTCAACTTTAAGTGGCCGGAGGCACCCCTTAGAGTTGACCGATTGATTTCAAATTTTACAAATAATATTTTTATGGGTATCGACACCAAATGAAAGGGTGTCGTACAAAAAATTTAAATTTTTGTTTGTAGTGGCCACAACCAAACCTCTCAACTTTAAGTGGTCGGAGGCACCCCTTAGAGTTAACCGATGGATTTCTAATTTTAAACATAATACTTTTATGGGTATCGACATCAAATTGGAGAGTGTCGTACAAAAAATTTTAATTTTTCTTTATAATGGCCACAACAAAACCCCTCAACTTTAAGGTGCCGGAGGCACCCCTTAGAGTTGACCGATTGATTTCAAAGCTTACAAATAATATTTTTATGGGTGTCGACACCAAATGGAAGGGTGTCGTACAAAAAATTTAAATTTTTCTTTGTAATAGCCACAACCAAACCTTTCAACTTTAAGTGGCCGGGGGAACCCCTTAGAGTTGACCGATGGATTTCAAATTTTACACATAGAATTTTTATGGGTATCGACACCAAATCGGAGGGTGTCGTACAAAAAATTTAGATTTTTCTTTATAATGGCCACAACAAAACCTCTCAACTCCAAGTGGCCGGGGGCACCCCTTAGAGTTGACCGATTGATTTCAAATTTTACGCATAATATTTTTATGGGTATCGACACCAAATGGGAGGGTGCCGTACAAAAAATTTAAATTTTTCTTTGTAATGGCCACAACCAAACCTCTTAACTTTAAGTGGCCGAGGGCACCCCTTAGAGTTGAACGATTGATTTCAATTTTTACACATAATTTTTTTATAGGTATTGACACGAAATGAGAGGGTTTCGCACAAAAAAAAAAATTTTTTTTTTTAGGGTCTAGAACAAAATTTCTCAACTTTAAGTGGTCGGAGGCACGTCTCAGAATTGACCGATTGATATCAGATTTTGCAAATAATATTTTTATGGGTATTCACACGAAATGGGAGGATGCCGTACAAAAAATAAAAATTTTTGTTTTTAAGGGCCACCCTAATATACATATTATATATTGTTTTCATTCTATACCAAAAAATTATAAGATTTGATTGTGTTAGGTGAATATTTAACGAACCATAGAGAATATATTATTGTACGGTTTCAAATTGTGAATCCGTTTGGACTTTATACCCACCAAAAACATAAAATATTTTAAAATAATGTAGCCGGGAAGATATGTTCCTGACTTATTTCGAGATGGGAATCTCTTATTGGGAAAAAGTGACTCTAACCTAACATTAAGATAGACTACCTATATAATTATAATATGAAAAAAAATATAATATTGATTAACAATAAAAAATAAAAAATAAATTTACTTGTTCATTTTTTTCCTGGTTGATAGTAGAGATTTTCGGTTCAAAATTTGGCATTACCTTCCTTTTTCCTTTCCAAAAACAATTCCAAACTATTGCCAATTGCCAAATATCCAAACTCGTATACAGCCTTCTTCAATCAATCATCAAAATTCCATCTCATTTCCTTAACAAACTCCGGATTAAATACTGACTGTCATGACGAAAACAATAATCCTCAAAATTGCCTGATACGGTACTCTTGTTGTAGTTATTTATTATCTGCTGGAACTTTAATTTATCAAACAATGTGATAGGACTAAATTCGCCGATAACCTTTAAAATGTCAAAGACATAGTGTTTTTTTTGTTGAACGACGCTTTCCGTACATTCATTAACATAATCATCCATATGTTGCTTTCACCAAAAGAAATAAAAAACTTTTGTAAAATATCTGAGTACACTTGTAAACTCTAAGTTTAATTTTTATTTTATTAATATTTAACTTATACAACTTCTGGCACTCTCAATATGTACTTAGTAGTTTTGAATCAAAAAAAATGGAATCATTTTATATTTTAAAATTAACCATGGAAAAAACTTTTGCTTTCAAAATTAAAACTCGAATGAATCACAAAATGTGATTTTTTTTGCAGACATTTTATAAATGAAAAAATGAGAAACGAAGATTGAGCAAAACTGAGTAATAAATCTCTGTTCGTTAAAATTGAAAATAAAATTGGTGCGTTCGTTTATTTTTATAATTGTAATTCGAAATTGAACTGACCGTTGGAAAATTTGAAATTATTATTAATGTAAAAATGAACTGAAATTATAGAAATAAATTTTTATTGAATTAGAAAAAGAAGATGAATTGGTTTTATTATTGTTTAGGCGAATATAACGGACGTTACACCATGAATTCAAGGTAAAAACCAAGGTATTTACCCTTGAAATCACAAAAACGTCGTCACCCCCTCTACGTCAGAAACCACCGAACTACTTCCAACAATTATTCTGTATCTGGGATCGAGTTATCAATGGTGACCAACGTCAGGGTCGATGATCAAGTTCAACACTCATGAAGTCCCTAGGAACTATCAGTGAGTGCTGAAATAGACCATCCATCCATCTAACGTCAGCACCATTGAATCCTCGATACAACCAGTAAAATATGACACTGAAGATGTGAACCCCAGAGACGACAATCAGCCAGAGGAACAACCCTACCTAACGAAAAGACATCATTCCCTGATGTCTTTCGCGTGATGGACTCCAAGACTCTTACCGCTCATATCAATGCACTCGTAGAGTACATTTCCAATCTTAGTCTTAATCATTGCAGGTAAGAACTTTGGAGCCAATTTTGCCGAGAATTTTTTTGTAGCGTCACTCAAATGATGCTGCCGCACAAACACACGTTGTTGTGGTTGGAAAGTCCGTAGTTTAGATCGCAGGTTATACTGATGTTGCGATTTCTTGAAAGCTGCTTTTAAATTTTCCTGAACCCGGTTCCTGAGCAGAGTCAAATGATCAGAGCGTTCTAATTCCTCACCAGCATCTTCACCAAGCTGGTGTAGTGATCTCAACAATTGGTAAGTATTTCCATCCGATATTGGATGTTGACCAAATAATAAATAGTACGGTGAGTACTTGGTAGCTGAATGTACTGCGGCCCGCAGTGCATATGCGATTTCACCAATTTGTGAATCCCACTTGGTATGTTGACCTTTAATGAACGCTCGAATTGCTGCTAGGACTGACCTATTGACCCGCTCTGACGCGTTGCTTTGAGGACTATAGACACCGGTCCTAATGTGTTTAATGCCGAAATCTGACAAAAGACTTTGAAAGTTCCTACTAGTGAACTGTTTGCCATTGTCACTGTGTAGAAACTCTGGTACCCCATATGTAAGAAACACTTCGTTCCTCAGAAAAGCATTCACCTTCAGTGAAGTTGCGTTTCTAAGTGGTTTCAGTAGTACAAACTTCGTTGCATGATCCAGAACTATCAATAACACCGTATTCCCAAGTGTAGTGATGAGCCGTTATGCGACTCAACAAATATTTCTTTAAATTTATTAAATAAATGAAACAATTTATTTCGATTCACTTTATTAAATAAACAATTTACTTTTTTTGATAATAAATTTTAATTACAATTTTATAATGTTTTAAAACACGAGTTGTTGCTCGACCGAGTGCAAGAATCTGATTAATTGTAATTGCTAATTTTTAATTTTTAACAAAATAATTTTTTATTAACTTCCGTTGATTTGTGTTGTCGTTGTTAATATTTTTATGTTTTGTTTTGATTTCGCCGAGTGTTGCCGCTACAGTAGAACGGGTGTACGGTCCCAAAAAATCTATATAGACTCTCTGCCATGGACGTGCTGTTTCGAATTGATATTGCATCGGAGGACGCAATATCTGATTCGTGGCTTTTGTTTGTTTACATGTGTCGCAGGACACAACATAGTTGTGTACCTGTGACGCCATGCCCGGCCAATAATAAAGACGTCGAAGTAATTCTAAAGTCTTTTTAACACCTCCATGAGCAGCAGTACTATCATCGTGATGTCTCTGAATCATGTTGGAAGTCATCGGTTTTGGTACCCAGAGTTTCCACACAGGAACATCGTTAGGTATTGCATCAGGTTTTGGCTCAATACGTATGTATAGCTTATCATCCACGACTTTAACTGAAGGAAAGTCCTTGGGTGATGATTGAACTTTAGCTATCATATCCGTATATTTGTTGTGCCGATAACCTTCATTGTCGATTTTAATGTCGTTAATGTGATGTGTTAATGCTTCCGTCAATTCTTCGTGTGTATCGTCATAAAGACGAGATAGAGCATCAGGGACTATATTTTGGGTACCTTTTTGGTGGACAATGGTAAAATCCATATGTTGGAGTTTTAGGCTCCACCTAGCCAGACGGCCACTCAAGTCTTTCTGTGACATTAGCCACTTCAGACTTGAGTGATCAGTCACAATTGTAAATCGGTGTCCTTCAACATAGCCCCTAAATTTCTTCACACTCAGAATTGCCGCAAGACATTCAAGTTCAGAAACCGAATAATTTCTCTGAGCTCTATTTAATTTCTTCGACATGAAGGCTATCGGACACTCTTGTCCGTCAGTATCAACCTGATACAACACACTACCTACCCCTGTCAGACTTGCATCGCATCTAATAAAGAACTCTTTATTATAGTCAGGGTTTATCAATACTGGTGCTGTAGTCAGCAATCGTTTTAAATTTTCAAAAGCTGCTTGCGCTTCCAATGTCCATTTCAATTTCCCAGAACTTTTCTTTAATAAATCCGTAATCGGTGATACCACGCTTGCATAATTTGGTATGAAACGTTGGTACCAACCGGCCATTCCTAGTAAACGTCGTATTTGTTTAACTGTAGATGGAGCTGGGTACTCTGCCACAGCTCTTACCTTGTCAGGGTCTGTTCGAAGACCATCTTCACCAACCAAAAATCCTAAGTATTTCACCTCTCTCAGAACAAATTTACTTTTCTTGAGGTTTATGGTTAACCCAGCCGCTCTTAACAATGAAGAGACTTTGGACAGCAATTCCATATGTTCCTGGAACGTGGAAGAGACTACCAATACATCATCTAAATAAACAAAGACATTTTCGTGATATTGATGTGGTATCACTTTGTGCATTAGCCGACACATTGTCTGGGGAGCATTGCACAATCCAAACGGCATAACCCGGAATTGATACAATGGACGACCAGGCACTGTGAAGGCTGTCTTGTCTCTAGATGCTTCTGCCAGAGGAATCTGCCAGAAAGCATCTTTGAGATCAATACTAGAAATGTACTTTGTGCTATTTAGACGACCTAGTAAGCCATCAATCAAGGGAAGTGGGTAAGCGTCCTTTTTCGTTAGTGAATTGACACGACGGCTATCAATACATAATCTGTTTTTACCAGATTCTTTTTGTACCAAAACCACTGGCGAACACCAAGAACTGTTACTCTCTTCGATCACGCCCATTTGAAGCATTCGGTCGAGTTCGGCATAAACCTTTAGCTGAACAGCCGGCGATGTGGGATAGTGCCTCTGTTTAACAGGTGCACTATCACCAACATCGATGACATGTTCAACCAAAGAAGTCTTTCCGAGCCCAGACACTTCAAATGACGGGAAAGAATCCTTGATCATATCCAGTTCATGTTGCTGATCAGTGGTGAGGTTGTGTGTATTTAAAGTTATTGGCTCTGTACGAGTCAGTTCACTAACAAAAGAAGGAACAATACCAAATTTCTCCCAGAAATCTATGCCCAGGTAGAGCTCTTCTCGTAAACCAGGGACTATATGGAACCGCATTGGTTTAGTGGAGCCATTCACAGTTATTGGAATTTCGATGTAACCCAAAATTTTATTTGCAGTACCATCCGCCGTACGAATACACGAAGTGTATTTACGGTAGGTTGTACCTGATGATTCCAATAATTCCAAGGAATTTCTTCCAAGTATTGTGATCGACGCTCCACTATCCAATAGTCCTGAAATATGTTTGTCCAAAATCCTTATTGTTAGTCGCGGCCGAGGATCCTTTGTTTCTGAAAGGATAGATGAAATACAAGCTTTACGAAATAATTTCCTCATCCTCCAATATCTGATGTTACGTTCAAGACGTCTAAAATACGTTCGATGTAATGATGGGAAATTAAAGGTATTCGATGATTTTATTCGGGTTTCGTTGGTGGTGGAAGATCGTCCTGCGTTCCTACATCTCTCGTCGATTTCTTCGGGCTCATTGGCTGTTGAACCGAGGGTACCATCCCCGAAGCATGTACTCTCGGACGGTAGTTTACCGACGGGTGACAATATGAACAATTTGCATAAATTACATCCGGTTTATTACATTTCCAGCAATATAATTTTATCCGATTCTTAGAGCACTCAGGAGCTCGATGACCATTTACTCCACATCTAAAACATACTATTGGTTGTCTGGATATTGATGGACCAGGTTGAATGTTATCCGATGTTATGCCAGGTCGCTACAATATCCGTCTCGGTGCTGACTCCATCGCTTCAATATATCCATGTTGTTCTGGTTCAACTTCCACCTCATAATCATCCACTTGCTGTAGCTCGCTAATTCTTAAGTTTGATGTTCTGGTCGGAACTGGTGTGGACCACAAACGTTCAAACTTCTGACATAAAGTCCGAAGTTCATCAATAGAATGTATTGTTGCTGCTAGTGTAGCATTCTTGAGCTCCACACTCAGTCCCTCCCGAGCAATCTCTAGCATTTCACGATCAGCAAATGGACGTGCTAAGCGACGGTTTAACGAACCAATCTCCACTAGGTACTCATACACGCTCTCCTTTGACTTTTGTTTACGGTTCAGAAGAACTCGCAAGATCGCCTTATCATCAGTGAGCGTACCGAAGGTTTGTAGGAGTCCCTCCCTTAGCACTGGGTAAGTCACCACCTCATATTCATGAGTTAAATTCAAATAGTATCTGTCGGCCGCTGCTTTCAGATTCCGTGGTATGATAGACCTAAGGTCGTCCCATGACACACGGTCTCTTCTGGCAGCCGCCTCCACTCTATGAATAAACTCATGAACATCAGGAGAGTGACCATCCCCTGTGAAGGTTGGAACCCAATTTGAGTCATAACGACTCAAATTGTTCCCACGAACCCCTCGGTACTCCACTGGTGCTAACGCTGGAGCCGCGTCACGCCATACCTGAGGAGGTTGGTTGTATGGTGGTGGTGCTGTAAGTGGAGCTGGTGGATATATTGGTGGTGGTTGTACCTGTGGTACTGATGGATAATTTAATTGTGGTTGTACCAATGCTGGATTATTGTGTGTGTGTTCAGATGGGAGTGATGGACCCAATTGTGGTATTGCAAAGTCCTCAGCTATCAAACCCGATTGCTGGAAATAAGCCGGTGGTACCTGATCTGACCGTCTCTGTTGTTGCTGGTTTGGACGATTCAGACTATGTATTGTTTCCGATATTGGCCGTACTGGGATCGGTGTGGATCTCTCATCTGGTTGAAAAGCAGGTGAAGCAGATGGAGCAGATGATACTCCTGGTTTACTCTGCATAATTGGACGTGTTGACAACGATCCTATTATACTCCAAGCGCGTGACAATTGTGAGATAGCGTAGGTGCGGGCTTCTTGCAAGTCATTGCGAGGACCCAACCTATTCATCCTACCTGTGTAATGTAACACTCGATTCGCCAAACCATCTAAGAAGGTCTGATCAATCGGTGACTGAAGTCGTCGTACTTGATTTAAAATAAGTTGTGCTGCCTGCACCACCATTTGAGATTCCTCTATCAAATCTCTCGCATGAGACACTGTTATTGGAACTGACCCATGATCTACATGGTTTCGCAGTTCCTCTGCCTAATCGGCCCCCCCGAAGTTCACACCACGAGCCAAACATTCGACCAGCAGTTCGCTGGGTTCCAGACCATAGAACGGATGGTCAACGTCTATTTGGTTTGACATTTTGATGGTAAAACCCGAAAAATTATTTACTCGCAAACGACAACAATGTAAAAACCAATTCCCCCCAAAAAAATGTAGTTAGTACGATGGAAAATGAAAAACGCAAAAACGGAAAAAAAAGAAAGAACGCCCAATTCAAAAAAAAACCACAAAAAATATTGTAAAAACCAAATTTTACTAAAAGAACGAACGAACTTATGGTTGTTCTCAATGTTGCTTCACCTTTCACAAAAATTCCTAAAATATTGTATATGTAAAATATAATTTATTTATTAAATTTCAGATATGCTGAAATTCAGAATGATAAGTACCTAAAATTATTTATTGACGATAGCACCCCTAGGGGAAAATATTTATTTATTTAAATTTAAAAATAAAAATATTTAAAAAAAATGCTTATTTATTGGATGCACCGTCTTACCTTCAAAATATTTATTTATTTTTTAAAAAAAATAAAAAATATTTATTTAAATCTTGAAGTACTCGCTTATTTAAAAAAATTATGTATTTACTTAAAAATTATTGATTCCTAAATTTAATTTATTTAATAAAAATTTTTATTTATTTATTCTCAAAAATTTATTGTTTTGATTTAATTTATTTTTTTATTTAATATAAGATAAGAGATTCCCAAAATCAAGATTCGTCTGGAGACAATATAAAAGTAAGTATGGTTACAATGACCATTTTATTTAGTAATTGAATTCCCGCGTTCGCGAGCCCACTCCAACAATGCATGTGAGAACCGACTAGAAAAGCCCCTAACGACCAGATTCTACAGAACAGTATCTCCCCAACCTAACAAAAACAATCGCAACTGTCACGATTAGACCCTAGGCCCATTTCTACTGACCCAGCTGCGGTTGTTCTACCTAAAAATAAATTATCATTAAACTAATGCCAAAGTTGAAGAACGCTCCCGAACACCAGACTTCAAACCCTAAACTCCATGAAAACTGTCTATTGCAAGCTAAATGAAAAAATGGAAAATATTGTTGAAGTTGTGTGAGGTGAAGCCTCGATCTTGATAAAAAAAAATAAATTGGTTCTCCTCTTCATTTCGTTAAAGAAGCTTCTGTGCAGGGAATGGTACTACTGGTTTGCACCTAAGTACAGACCAGCAGTAGTCACCCCTTATCACCAGAAAACTCCTTCTGAAACGAAGAGAAGAAACCAATGAACTTCGATCGCATATCCATAATGGACAGAGGCGATCTAAGAACATAATTATGTTAAGGGGATAAGCCCCATGGATGGCTTTTTAGGCCTACCGCTGGAAAGATTTTATTAATTATTACACACTTGTAATCATTATACAACAACAAAAAAAAATTAACAACCAAAAAAACATTCAATTAATTCTAACTTCCCCCCTTTTACATCTACAAGCGCTCAACTGTAGTGGAATGTACAATATTTTCATCGAAATTAAAAATAGTTCGAATCTACCACAACCAAAACAAGATTTTCACCGATTATAACCTTTAGTGGTAAAGAAATTAAAATCATGTATGTATTACACGCAGGCCAATATGCATCGTTAAACGAGCATCAGATTCGAGATCTAATTATTTGCTACACACAAAAAGTTCAAATGGCTAAATCGTTTCATCGGTTTGGTTTCTCAATTTCATCTCACCAAGAGATAAAATACTTCGATATTGTAACATAATATCCTACTCAGACCACTACCTATATACAAAAATATGAACAAATATGTACAATTATACAACAATTAACCTACTATATACAACTATATACAATTAAAACTACAATAGTACCACCAAAAAAAAATTCATAAAAAAAAATGTGGACCCAAATCGGTTTTTTTTTCAAATACAAAAAAAAAATCTCAAATATGCACACAATTTCCCGGGGCCACTTGCGGTCCCAACCACCGTCGAGGGTTCTCTTCCCTGTGGCTGGATTCGAAGATGGCGCTCTCCTCAGCCAATGTCTCCGCATAAGCGTGCATGACTGAAGAGAACTCCACCTCCTCTTCCAACCACGCCGCCTTCTGTACCTTCCTCCTGCTCTTTTTCTCTCTCCACCTTCTCCTGTCCCTCTCCAGCCTCCTTAGCCGATATGTCTCTCGCGCATCCATCACTTCATTCGCTATCTCCTTTATCAATTCATCAATCATCTCTTCACACTGCTCATTCATTATATCATTCATCCATTCCACAAACGTTGCCTTTCTCCTCTCATTAATCTCATTCACTCCCTCCACTCCATCCACCAAGTCATTCACTTCCTCAGCTACCACTTCTCCTACCAACTCCTCATTCACAATCTCACTTATTATTACATCCATCATCAGTTCATGCACCTCATTCACCCCTGGCCCGACCGCTGCCTGACCCAGCTCTCCTGGCCCCGGACGACGTTTGCTCCTAAACGACGAGCCAAAATTCCTGACTGTGTGCATACCAACAAATTTCCTAACTTTACAAATTTTAACAAATTGTGAAATTCTTAAAAAATTATTAAAAGAATGAATTATTCAGAAAAAAAAATTCTATATATATTTAATACATGTGCAAAAGAAAAATATACATATAAAAAACCCAACTGGTTCTTCTTCAACCAAGTTCGAAGTCAACCAAACCGGTTGACACCGCCCAAATACATGAAAAAAATGAAAAAAATATTTTTCGCGCCGAAAATAGTTCTTAAATATATAAAAAAAATACAATGCCAACCCCAAGGTCTTAGTTTCGGCCCACGTTATTGGTACGGTTTCAAATTGTGAATCCGTTTGGACTTTATACCCACCAAAAACATAAAATATTTTAAAATAATGTAGCCGGGAAGATATGTTCCTGACTTATTTCGAGATGGGAATCTCTTATTGGGAAAAAGTGACTCTAACCTAACATTAAGATAGACTACCTATATAATTATAATATGAAAAAAAATATAATATTGATTAACAATAAAAAATAAAAAAGAAATTTACTTGTTCATTTTTTTCCTGGTTGATAGTAGAGATTTTCGGTTCAAAATTTGGCATTACCTTCCTTTTTCCTTTCCAAAAACAATTCCAAACTATTGCCAATTGCCAAATATCCAAACTCGTATACAGCCTTCTTCAATCAATCATCAAAATTCCATCTCATTTCCTTAACAAACTCCCGATTAAATACTGACTGTCATGACGAAAACAATAATCCTCAAAATTGCCTGATACGGTACTCTTGTTGTAGTTATTTATTATCTGCTGGAACTTAAATTTATCAAACAATGTGATAGGACTAAATTCGCCGATAACCTTTAAAATGTCAAAGACATAGTGTTTTTTTGTTGAACGACGCTTTCCGTACATTCATTAACATAATCATCCATATGTTGCTTTCACCAAAAGAAATAAAATACTTTTGTAAAATATCTGAGTACACTTGTAAACTCTAAGTTTAATTTTTATTTTATTAATATTTAACTTATACAACTTCTGGCACTCTCAATATGTACTTAGTAGTTTTGAATCAAAAAAAATGGAATCATTTTATATTTTAAAATTAACCATGGAAAAAACTTTATGCTTTCAAAATTAAAACTCGAATGAATCACAAAATGTGATTTTTTTTGCAGACATTTTATAAATGAAAAAATGAGAAACGAAGATTGAGCAAAACTGAGTAATAAATCTCTGTTCGTTAAAATTGAAAATAAAATTGGTGCGTTCGTTTATTTTTATAATTGTAATTCGAAATTGAACTGACCGTTGGAAAATTTGAAATTATTATTAATGTAAAAATGAACTGAAATTATGGAAATAAATTTTTATTGAATTAGAAAAAGAAGATGAATTGGTTTTATTATTGTTTAGGCGAATATAACGGACGTTACAAATATTTAACGATCGGTACATTCTACAACAGTTTAGAAAATGTATAACATTAAAATGGAAGATATACACATGGAATGCATATATTCTATAGCAGTCGTGGATAATAGTAGATGAGCTTAGAATGAAGGCAATTGTTTCCGAGTATGAAGTTTCCCGGAACGAGCGTAGCGAGTGGAGGGAATCATCCGACTGAAGAATTGCCATCATCCTAAGCGAATACAAGATGCTATTTTATCCATGACTGCAAAATATTTCGTTAATTTCTAGTTTTCCTGCAAAATTTTGTATCGCCATATTGACGTAAATGCATCAAAGATAGCAAGAAAAACAAATCAAGTTTGTTGTTTATTTTATATTTTATATATGGCTTGTTCTTGTTTTAACCTGTTTATATTACTATACCAACAACGTTTTTAATTTGTTAGGAGAATATTTAATAATCTATAGAACTGTCAAAGAATTTAATCAAATTCACTAGTTGTGGAATGAATACAATTACAATGGAAGACATACGCATGGAAAGCATATGTATATTCTTTAGTAGTCGTGGATAAAATTAATTATTTGTATATGACACGAAATATAATTGAATATGAAATATGGTTCTGTCCAGCTGCAGCTACTCCCAACTAATAGGATCATTTGGAAGATATCAAGTTGTTGAAGATTAAATGTTGTTTTTTAACAAAAGTTGTAATTATTAGGAGATTTTTTTTAGAAATTTTTTGTATGAAGCCGGGTTCCATTACTTCTAAATATGAGGAACAGTTTGAAAATATCTGTTAGTTGCAGATTAAATGTGGTTTTGTTTTACAAAAGTTGTAATTTTACAAAAAGTGTTGTGTAATAGGAATTACAATATGTGTCACAACAATACAAAGATACATTTTAAAACATATAGGTCCCACAACAACATTCGTTCTGTGGTGTTGGTGGACGCTTTTTTAAATCTTTGTGGCTTGAAGGCGCTCGAGACTATAACGAGACTAACTCGAGACAAATAAAATTTATACACGTTTCTTTTATTTATAATTGTTCACACACTAAAAACTTTATTATTCTAATTTTATTATTTCTTTTATTTTGATAATATTGGTTTATTTCTGCTTTGGTTTATTTTAATAAGATAACTTCTTATAATGAACGCTTAGACTTTGACTTAACTGATTTGCAAAACTTAAAACAACTACTTGATCGACAAGCTTAAACCAACTGCTATTCAAAACTGAAAATTAACAACTTATTTTAAGTTTTATATAATTTATTTAGTTTTATATAATATTGGTATATTTTTTAACATGAATTGCGATACTAATTTTTTTAATGAAATTTGCTTATTTGACAAAGTTACTTTTGTTTAAATTAATTTAGTTAGAAATGTTGAATTTTGCAATAGGAATTTATTTATTTGACAAAATAAATTAAACATTGTATAACCTAAATTTACATTTGAAATGGAAAACTTTAGTTTTGTTATGTCTTATGTAGGACACTACACTATTGATTCGGGCAAATCGTTGCATTTGTACGTTGTACGGACAAAGAAGTCCCTTTGCATTTTATCACTATGACAGTGAGTATAATCTCAAAAGCTTGATTGGTTGCACAAACCGATGGACGAGTAAAACGGAGAAACGAATATGTTTAAGGCGTCATGGATCTGATTTCATCCGAGTACTTTTGGTGACGATATTTATAAAAAACAACGAGATCAGCATCAGTGCGACGATGTTGTAACCCTTAGGGAATCAGATTTAATGTTAAATTTAGATCACCAACAATTCGTATAGCACGCTCTTGAACAGAGTTCAAAAGAGCCTGGATAGCTACAGTCTACAGATGCTGTGCCCCAAACTTGACAAGAATACTCCGTACAGGACTTATCAATGTGGGGTAATTTATACGGAGTAAAATATTTTTTATACTTGAGGAGGCCAGTTTTCTTGGCGCCCTCTTTGTCATTGCCATTATATGATCGTTTCAGAGTGAATTAATGCGCTAAACGAAAAAGTGTTGTGTGCGTTTTTTGAGTGAACTCATTCGGTCACTACTCACTGATGACTAACAGGTACCGCTGGCAAATGTTAGTTTCCTACAGACTAAATGTTGGTTTTTCCAAAAGAAAAAAGTAGATTTTAAAAAGAAAAAATTACGTTAAATGGAGAGTTTTTCTAAGAAGTTTTCTGAACTAAATGAAACAGTTGGGTTGGAAAATATCAGGTTTGTTCATGTTAAATGTCGTTTTTTCTTAAAAGTGTAATTATCGAAATGAAGCATTTATGCTAAAGGAAGAGGTTTTCTAGGAGAAGTTAGGTTGAAAAATCTCAAATCAGTTCATATTAAATTTCGTGTTGCCCAAAAGTTGTAATTATTGGATGTTTTTGCACTAAATAGAAAGGTTTACTGGATCAATATGAACAGTTGTGTTGGAAAATATCAGATCGTTTCAGATTTTTTTTTTTTTTAAATAAAATTTGTTGTGTAATAGAGTTTAGAATATGTGTCACAACAACACATAAATACCTTTTAAGACCTAGGTCTAGACCTGGGTCCCAAAACAACTGGCGTTCTAAGGTATTGATTAACGTTTTTTTTAAACCTCTGCGGGTTGAAGCCACCTGAGACTAAGGGTTCCGGCAAACTATTCCATTTGTATGCAGTTCGGACAAAGAAGTCTTTTTGCGATCTGCCAGTATGACAGCGCGGGATCTTTACCGTTTACTGGTTGCGGTAGCCGATTGCCGCGTGGAACGGGGGTAAGAATAAGTTTGAGGCATGATGCCGCTGATTTCATCTGAGCACTGTTGATGACGATATTTGTAAAAAAAACGAGGTCAGCAACAGTGCGGCGATGTTGTAGGAAATCGAGTTCTGACGTTAAAGCTCGATCACTCACAATTCGTATAGCCCGCTTTTGAACAGAGTCCAAAAGGGTCAAGATGGAAACAGAAGCAGCACCCCAAACTTGACAACAGTACTCCATACAGGGACGAATATAGGACTTATAAACATGGAGCAATTGGTATGGACTGGAGTGAACATTTTTTTGCATCTGTTAAGGAGGCCGAGTTTTTTAGACGCGCTTTTTGCCATCGCCATTACATGATCGTTCCAGAGTAGGTCATTTGAAACTATGACACCTAATAAACGAATGTTTTTACATTCACCTATTGGTTCATCACACATACTGAATAAAATATCTTTGGGGAACTCGGTCTTTGATCTGGAAACAATCAACAGCTGTGTTTTGGTAGAGTTGAAATTGACCAGGTTTTGGTCACTCCAATCGGTTACTTTTTTTAGGTCTTTATTCACGTTTATGGCAGCGTCTCTCCGGGCGGGATTAATTCGTTCGTGCATTTTACCTTTTGAAGGAAGGGGCTCGAACGACTTGTGCAGAGTACTATCATCTGCAAAACTATTTATTGGGTTGCTGGTGATTTTCAACAATTCGTTGATATAAATCAAAAATAGGGTTGGGGACAATACTGAGCGTATTGTCAGCGTATTGAGCGTTAACCAGCGTTAATTAGTTTAGACTCAGAAGAAAATCCGTCTAAGGAGACTGAAATGTATCGGTTGGATAGAAAATTTTGAATCAACTTCGCAACATTGGGATGAAAACCATACGCAACGAGCTTGTTGATTAAGTTGGCATGCCAGACTCGATCGAATGCCTTGGAGATGTCTAAAGCGATAACGTATGTTTCACCACCTTTATCAAGTATGCTGTTCTAACAATGTGCTACATAGTTTAATAGATCGGTAGTTGATATTTTGTTGCGAAAACCGTATTGGCTGTCGGATATTAAATGATTTTCTTCCAGAAATTTTGAAATATGTGTATTAATATAATGCTCGTAGACTTTGGATAGGACCGATAGTAAAGCTTTTGGCCTACAATTTGAGATATCGGATTTTGGTCCCTTTTTGAGGACGGGCTGAACGTTTGCCAACTTCCTGCACGAGGGAAATATACCAGATTTGTAGGATTGGTGGAATATTTTAGTTAAAGTTGGTACAAGTTCTTTGGAAAAGGTTTTTAAAATAATGGGTGGAATATTATCCATTCCTGAGGCTTTGTTAATGTTTAACCCCTTTAAAAGTTTAGTGACTATTTTGGGTTTGAAGTGAAGTTCATTCATATTAACTTCTGAAGACTGGATTTGGGGTATTTCTTAGAAGTTTCCAAAACAGTGGAGTTCAGAGCAAAGCGTTCAGTGAACAAGTTAGCTTTTCTTGCGGGATCATTGACGATTAAATCACCATTAATAATAGGGGGAATAGAAAATTTTGTACCAGAATTTAAAGAATTAATGGCACTGTAGAAACTTTTGTCAGAAACAGACATAGACGTAAGTTTTGAGGCTTTCGCTCTGTCAATTTCAGATTTTTCGTTTGAGATAATCTGGTTAGATATTTTGTTGGCCTTTAGATATGGGGATCGATTAGTGGGAGTTTTGTTATGAATCCAAATATTAAATGATCTACGTTTGTTTCTAAGTGCCGTTTTGGCAGCTCCCGAATACAAGTATTTTTGTTTGGGAAAAGGACGAATGGAAAAAGGGACAAATTTATTGATAGCAAATTGGATAGTTTCTGTAAAGTTTTGAGCAGAAACATTTACATTGTCAGTGTAAAAACAATGACGGTCGAAAGGGAAACCATGAAAAAAATTTTGAAGATCACTCTTATCCATTTTTGAGTAGTGAAATATTTTACGGGGTTCGGGAGCTGTAGTTTTAAGTAAATCAGTTTTGATAACTGACGAAATTAAATAATGGTCATTGATCAGAATTTTCAATACTACCTTTCGCGACATCGACACTCGTAATATCTGGCATTGTGGTAAGATAGAGATCTAAAAGAAAACTATTATCACCGCCATTATGGGGAGCGAAAGTCGGGTTTTTAACAATTTGGAATAGGCCCTGAGACGCGGCAAAAATTTCTACCAGTTTGCCACTATTGTCAACATCGTCGGTCGATTTGGAGAATTCCAACCATGATTTGGTGTGGATGTTGAAGTCACCGGTAACGATAACTTCGCAATTAGACTTTGCTCTGATCTCGTCCACAATTTTCGTCAGTAGATTAAAAAAGTTTGAGTTACGTTTGTTGGGGGATCGGTATAAAGCTATCGTAAAAAAAGTCATTTCTGGAAGACATATCTTTAAAAACATTGTATTGAAGCCGTCTGAAGATTAAATGTTGTTCTCCATGAAAGTTCTATTTATTGAAAAGTAGCATTTAAACTCAATGGAAAGGTTTTCTAAATAGTTTCCTGGACTAATAAGAACAGTTGGGTTGAAAAATATCAAGCCGTTTTGATTGAATGCCGTTTTTTCACAAAAGTTATAATTATTGAAAGAAGCATTTAGAAAACCTCTTCATGTGTTCTGGAGAGCTTTTCTGCCGTGCTAAGCACAAAAGTGGTAACTTGTATTTTTGACATTTCGAGATATTAACAATTTTTAATTTTTAATTTTTACAGTCAAATTAATCAAAACTATATTTATAGTCAAACAAATTTCAAATTTTGGTTTAATTCAGAAAAATAGAAGGTTATATTATTTGTTAATGTTGTAAAATATTAATTATTGGTTAATTAAATAGTAAATTTGATACTTTTAAAGAAGATACGGTATATTTAAAAGAGTAATTTTTGAATGAAAAAATTAATTAAATGGTTTAATTATATGATAAAAATGTCCATCGACTGTTATTATATCATCTTAGATGCATAACTCATTTTTGACAAGTTACCACCTTTGTGCTCAGCACGGCAGTTTTCTAAGATGGTTTTTGGTCTAACATAGGAACAGTTCATATCATATACTTTATTGTATTCACTGACGGTACTTGGCAAAACACGATTAATAATTTAATTGAAATAAACACTTGTTATTGTTTTGCAAACAGTATATTTGTTAAGTTTAATATAAATAACTAAAATTAATTATAAAAAATTAATTATAAAATTTAAATTAACCTTAACCGCTCAATCGATTTCGGTTGTTACACCATCTACGAGAGCTTATGAACTACTAAAGAAATTCAATTTATTTTAATGTTAAATAAAAATAATATAATTACAACTTACACCTTATTAAACATACAAATACATAAACTATCAAATTATCTTCCTATCTTACAAAATTATTGAAATAAGAACATGAATAGTTAACTATTGAATAGTGATTTATTGTTTTATTGATGAAATGAATTTTCCAAGTCTTAATCTAAAATAGGGTTTAACCAGATTGTAAAAAATTGTTAAGAATGACATTTTTAAATTACAAATTATAATTATCGGGATAATGGTTTTAAGAATGAAAGTAGCGAACAAAAGGATTACCATCTGTTGTATCTGATAATAGTGTTGATTGAAAGAAAAGTGTCCATTTTAATAAAATAAATCAGGTCTGGTTAATGGGGAGAATTTAATATCGGTCTGGGCATTTAGAACGTTTTTACCAAAATATAGGGCCTTGTGGATTTCGAATGACTCTATTGCGTCTAATTTGGGACCTTTCTTTTCTTGGTGCAGGATTTTTAAATTGTTATTGTTAGAGAAACAAGTGATATGATTTTCAGCTATTAAATGGTTGGAGAATGTGGAAGTTGAATTACCGAGTCTCAAGGCTCGAAAATGTTCAGAACATCTGTCATGAAAGCTACGACCAGTTTGTCCAATGTAGATGGCATCACAACTGTCACAAGAAAGTTAGTAAACACCAGAACCTAACGTTAAACTGCGTTTTGGTTTGTTGTTTACGAGTAGATTTTGAATTGTGTGTTTGTTGTAAAATGCACATCTAGTGTCGGTAGTTTTAGAGATAATATTACCAACTTTATAGCTAAGTCTCCCTATATAATTGATCTTACGCCATTTCTTGGGATCTGGTTCGTCAGAATGTGGGTATAAAAGCTTATAAGATTTATTTTTAAGTTTATTGCGGAGGATTTTGTGAACTACTTTTGGTTCGAAGCCGTTGTTACTTGTAATTTTAAGAATTGTGTTGAATTCGTTTTCAAAATTGGTGGGTGGTAGTGGCACTTTAATCAATCTATCGATACGCGAATTGATTGCTGAATGTTTTATATTAATGGGGTGGTTTGAAGATGAGTGGATAATCGTATCAGTACATGTCGGTTTACGAAAGATATTGAATTTAAACATGGAGGTTGTGTGACTTATGGAAATGTCCAAGAAATTGATCGACTTATCGATTTCCTTTTCAACAGTGAACTTAATAGAGCTATGCTGCTTATTAAGTTGTTGAAGAAATAAATCAAGTTGTCGGTCAGTTCCAGTCCATAAGCATAAAATGTTATCCACATAACGATACCAAAACTGTACATATTTTGAAAGAGGTAAGGAGACATTAAGTATTTGAGATTCGAACCAATCCATGAAAATTTCTGCGAGAAGAGGTGATAAAGGGGATCCCATAGGTAAACCATCAGTAAACTCGTAGAACTCATTGTTAAACATAAAATAATTTTGTTCGACACAGGTTGTATACATTTTAATGAGTTCATGTTTGTGGTCCATTAATGAAACTGATTCCTCTATAATTCGTAATACAATTTCATTTAAAACCTTAACAGGAACTGATGTAAACAAGCTGCAAACGTCAAATGGCACCAGTTTAGAACTAAATGGAACTTGAACGTTTTTTATGTTTTCGATGAGATCGATAGAATTACGGACAGAATGCTTAGTGATAAAGTTGGTTAGTTCACGAAAAATATTAATGAATTTTTGGCAAAGTTTGTAAGCTGGTGCGCTACAATATGATACTATTGGTCTAACGGGGGTGTTTTCTTTATGAAGTTTTGCTAGTCCGTACATGACAGGTGCAGATGGATTCATCTGTTTATGAAGAAAACAATAATTATGTGGGATAAGAACTTTGCAAGAGTTGAGAAAGTTACTAACAGAGGATTTGAATTTATTGGTGGGGTGCGCACGTAATAGATCACGAATAAAATCACGAATTTTATCAAAATATATTGGGGTAAAATTGTGATGGTATTCCCTTTGTCCGCTTTACAAAGTATACTATTACTACTATTGAGCTTTGATTTAATATTCTTAACTAATTGAATGTTCTTACTTGCTATCTGGAGTTCCTCGTTGTTGATGTGGTTTTTTCTTATCTCCTCGGCACTTATGGCTTTTATATTATTCTGGTTGACGTAGGAATCCGTTTGTTTTCCAGTAAGTGCTACTTCAGCGTCAATGGCCAGCATAATTGTCGATCTCAGGACATTGCTATCAACTGGAGTGTATTTAAGTCCTTTATTTAATAGCTCCTTTTCATCATCCGTAAATTGTATGGCAGATAAATTTTCAACACGTTGGTAAAACTCATGAGGTGCAGTTGGTTGAACATCTACTTCCTGGCCAAGAATTCTGGTGATCTTATCCTTTTGTTTCAAATAATGTACATGGCTGATCTCTCCTACAATACAATAAAGTATATTAAATCGGCAGATTTAGCCACTCTCATTGCAACATACAAAAAATTGCTGAAGAAAGAAAGAAAAACCGGAAATCATCTATGGTTTAATACAACTTGTAAGCGATTAAATATTACGCCCAAATACATAAAACTGTCCGCTTCTGTTTCAAATCCACAAGCACAGAAAGCAATTCGAATTGGACAAGCAACATGGCTACAGGCGGAGAGACATTATTTGTTTGCCACTAGAAACAATCTCGCAGCACACCAAAAAGTTGCCCATACTGAGCTTTCTAGAAGACTACATCCAGTAGAGTTTGATGTTTTGGATTCAACTCTACGCGAAGAAATAGGAGAGATCAGCCATGTACATTATTTGAAACAAAAGGATAAGGTCACCAGAATTCTGGGCCAGGAAGTAGATGTTCAACCAACTGCACCTCATGAGTTTTACCAACGTGTTTAAAATTTATCTGCCATACAATTTACGGATGATGAAAAGGAGCTATTAATTAAAGGACTTAAATACACTCCAGTTGATAGCAATGTCCTGAGATCGACAATTATGCTGGCTATTGACGCTGAAGTAGCACTTACTGGAAAACAAACGGATTCCAACGTCAACCAGAATAATATAAAAACCGTATGTGCCGAAGAGATAAGAAAAAACCACATCAACAACGAGGAACTCCAGATTTGCTATCTGTAAGAACATTCAATTAGTTAAGAATATTAAATCAAAGCTCAATAGTAGTAATAGTATACTTTGTAAAGCGGACAAAGGGAATACCATCACAATTTTACCCCAATATATTTTGATAAAATTCGGGATTTTATTCGTGATCTATTACGTGCGCACCCCAGCAATAAATTCAAATCCTCTGTTAGTAACTTTCTCAACTCTTGCAAAGTTCTTATCCCACATAATTATTGTTTTTTCATAAACAGATGAATCCATCTGCACCTGTCATGTATGGACTAGCAAAACTTCATAAAGAAAACACCCCCGTTAGACCAATAGTATCATATTGTAGCGCACCAGCTTACAAACTTTGCCAAAAATTCATTAATATTTTTCATGAACTAACCAACTTTATCCCTAAGCATTCTGTCCGTAATTCTATCGATCTCATCGAAAACATAAAAAACGTTCAAGTTCCATTTAGTTCTAAACTGGTGCCATTTGACGTTTGCAGCTTGTTTACATCAGTTCCTGTTAAGGTTTTAAATGAAATTGTATTACGAATTATAGAGGAATCAGTTTCATTAATGGACCACAAACATAAACTCATTAAAATGTATACAACCTGTGTCGAACAAAATTATTTTATGTTCAACAATGAGTTCTACGAGTTTACTGGTGGTTTACCTATGGGATGGTTTACCACCTCCCTTTATCACCTCTTCGCGCAGAAATTTTCATGGATTGGTTCGAATCTCAAATACTTAATGTCTATACATATAGCACAACAACACTGAATAATATGGAAAACCATAATAACACATATGTGTTATTATGGTTTTCCCTATTATTCACTGTTGGTGTGCTTTTGTCACTTGAATTAAAATGCAATATTTAAAAATATACTTTTTACTGTTTATTTTTAAATTTTATTTTATTAAAAAAAATATAAACTTCCTTATAGTAACAATTTGAATGGGTCGATCTGACGTTTTTGTCTGCGAGTCTATGCTTAAGCTTAAACAAGATAAAAATGTTCAAGAAGTACCCCAAAAATGTCCTCGGGTTTCGAAATACGGTTTATACGAGAAAACAAATTTTCATACAAAAAAGTGATTTTTTTTGTATGATATGACTGACCACTATAATATTGGTTATATTTTCATCCTAAATCTATCTATCTATCTATAGAACAATGTCCTCCGATACATTTTCTCTTCTATCGTGGTTCATTCATTGCAAACGACGTAATAACCGAGGTTATATCATCTATTCGCGTTAATACAATTGGTCCTTAGTGTGAATGGCAAGGTTTTCAAGGACCCAATTCCCAGGGAAATGCCGGAATAGGCGTACTGGAGTGTATTACTGTTTTTAGAACTATTGATTCCTTCCAAAGAGAGTAACTGTTATTCTTATTCATTTTAATTAAATTTATCAACATTGACACTATTACCTTTAAAGATTGCGTTCTGTGTCGAAAATTATATAATCCCTTGACTTTTGACAAGATTGTAAAGGTTTAGGCATTTTATTGAAATATTTGTAAAATCAGTAACTTTGTCAACTTTAAAATGAAATAAAAATAAATTTCATTAAAAATTTTTTTTTTTTTTTTCAGAAAATGACATTCAAAGAAAACAAATTATTTCCTAAATACAAATTGTATGCATACTCAGAGGGTCATTTAATAGAAGAAGCACGAATGGAGAATTTTGATGGTGCTCCAGTTTTATTCATACCGGGGAATAGTGGTTCATACAAGCAAATCCGATCGCTCGCCTCAGTTGCGTTACGAAAAGGGTTAGAAAATGGTTATATGCAGCATTTAGACTATTTTACAGTTGATCTAAATGAAGAATTTTCCGGTATATATGGCGGTGTTTTAGAAGATCAGACAAAATTTGTTGAATTAGCAATTCAAAAAGTTCTAGATTTATACAAACATTTAAAGTATCCTCCCAAAACGGTCGTGCTTATTGGACATTCAATGGGCGGCAAAATTGCTCAATCATTGTTAATTTCCGATAAGGTAAGTAAGATGATCAACACTGTCATTACTTTGGGAACACCTATGGATAAACCAGTTGTTGAATTAGATTTTTATATACATGGATTTTATGATAAAATTGAAAAGTATTGGATAAAGAACAGAATCGCAAATAAAATATCTAACAAAACAAATTTTTGCTCAAATAGTAGTAGCAACGAAAATAATTCAAAAATCTCAAACAACGAATATAAATTAAACGATAAATTAATAATAACGATTGGAGGAGGGAGCCGTGATTTAATGGTTCACTCAGGATTACCAATATCGAAGTATTCAGATGTGCATGCAATGACAACTTCTATACCAAATGTATGGGTTACAACCGATCATTTATGTACTGTATGGTGTTTGCAATTAGTTTTGGTGATAAATCGATTTTTATATAGTATATTAGCCCCAATGAACCTATCACACAACAATCGGTATAACGTAGACGGACAAGCATGGATAAATGATAAAAAAGAATTGTTACAAAAATCAAATAGTTATTTCAGAAAACCATCAGTTGTGGTAAAGAAAAATGACGTTAATGTGATTGATCCAAATAAAAGTCTTGGTAAATGGGTAGAAAATAGTAAGCGAATTTTTACAGAACGGTTTAAAAATGGATTGAATGATTCATATATTCAAATGATTCGATTGGTTGATGCACCACAATATACAATTTTATACGGTGAAGTTATAAATGTTGATACAGATGATTTTATTTTTGGATGTGCCGCAACAGAAGTAACCGCAACAATGAGATATTGCTTGAAGGGTGTATCACTAACATCACAATATGTTCGAAAAATACCATCATTACGTCATCAAAGACATGTGTTTAAGATAAACTTACATGATATAAAGAAAAAATACCCTTATTGGTCACATGTATTATTAAGATTCTTACCCACAAAAGAACCATTGCAAATTAATATTGATATTCATAATCCCAGTGATCGTGAAATTATAGTTAACACACCAAAATGGTGGTCGTTTTCAACAGTTAATTTAATAGACGAAACATTAATTGGAAGTTCTCACTATAATTTAATCATTAAAGATTTGGATGAGTCTCATCAGGCTTTAGAATTGAATGTTAAAACCAAATCGTGTTCATTTAATCAATATCACTCAATCGGAAAGCTATGTGTTCCGTGGATGGATGGCTTTGAACGATATCATTATTTTACGTAAGTTTTAATCACAAATGTTGTTTTCAGGCTAATACTATGCTACAAATTTATGTTGTGATACTTTTAACTATAAAACTATATTCTCTTTGAACCATATTGTACATTTTTTTAGGGTTCCGTTTTATTTACAAAAAAAGTCAAACCAGAGACCATGGACGTGAGATTATGGTGTCTGTCTGTTTTAAAGTCAATTTCATTTTCAATTTGACATGAGTAAAACTCATGTGGCAAAACAATATAGTGAAGACCAAATCAAATAATATTGGATTAATTTGTTTGACAGGGTCGTTTAAAACACATATGTTAGTGCTAACGTGAGATATTACATACCAATAGCAATAGCATTATTGCCTTTCAGTTAATTGGAAAGCCGAGATATGAATTTTCAACTGTTTCTTCTTTAAGCTGAAGTGCACATCTTATCTTATATTTTTACAATAGTGAGTAGTGCTACTGGTGCGTATGGGTTTTCACAAGGCGTATAAAATTGAAACTGCTCAACCGAAAATGATAGAAATTAATAGTACAAAACAATTCCTATTCCAAAACTAACCAAATAAAACTCAATTTACAACACTATTTGGTACAATCCTATTTTATCACCGTTAATAAAAAGTTGATTTTTTTTATATAAATAGAAAGATTAGGTCCTTTGCATCCTAGTTATGAAAAAAAAAATTTTGCGAAAATGAGGGGGTCCGCATCCTTATTCTAAAAAAAAAATTTACGGAAATGAAAGGATCAAAAGTTATTAAGGATCAAACTTTCAATTTTACCTTGGTCCCCCCTTTGATTATTTTTTAGTTTTTTATAATAAATATTAAACAAATTGATTTTTTTAGATAAATAGAAAGATTAGGTCCTCTCCTCTGCATCCTAATTATGAAAAAAAAAATTTTTTTCGGAAATGAGGGGGTCAAAAGTTATAAAGGATCAATCGTTCAATTTTACCTTGGTGAGTGAACAGGGTCATATAATTATTCGTTTTTATTTTGATTTTATTTGACTCGCTTCTGTGACCTTGCAAACGTAGTATTTCATAAAATTTCATAATTATGAAAAAAACAATTTGCGGAAATGAGTTATTATTAAAGGATCAATTAACTAAAGGATCAACTTTCAATTTTATCGTGGTGAACAGGGTTATATAATTATTCGTTTTTATTTTGATTTTATTTGACTTGCGTTTGTGACCTTGCAGACCTTCGATCCAAAGTAGCCTCCTACCAAGTAGCCCCCAATCCAAAGTAGCCACCTACCTTTGGAGAAGCATCGCTCTCATCTAAAACTTTATAGTTTTCCATACAATATTTATGGAGAAAGTAGGGAGGTACATTGGTCAACCACAACAGAGCCCTGTGATGTGGTAAGGCTATTGAAACTGGAGGACGTCCGGTATCCAGAGTTCCGTACTAATAATCAAGCACCTCCTTGACCATGCTAAGCTTTCGGCGTACGTGACTCACCTTAGCTTTGGGTTTTGGACTTGATCTTGGCTTCGATTCTCACCGAGGACCTAGCGGCATGGGTGACCCTACCGTTGTAGCTCCTAAGATCACTGAGTCTACTAAGCCCCATCACTGCGTCAAAGTGTCAAGTCCATTAGATGGGGAGTGAACTCCCTAACCCTATGTCCAATGTACCCTAAAAGTTAATAAAATCTTTCTCATATTGCTGGAAATCTTTTACCAACGTTTCTTGAAAATCGATCTGTAATTGTAGGTTACAGGAGGGATAAACACATGAAAAAAAAACATTTGCCATTTTGTCTAATTTTGAAATGAATCCAGATCTTCAATGATCAATTGAACTTGGATCATTTGCCAAAATTTCATCAAGATCCTATGCAGAAATGTCACGAAAACACTCACCCACAGAGATACACTAAAATTATATTGCCCCAAAATTATTAAATTACACCCACCCACAGAATACACCAATTTATTGGCTATTTTTTTTTTTTTAAATAAAATGTGTTTTTTTTAAACAAAAACACAAATACCTTTTAAGACAGAGGTCCCACAACAACTTGCTCTTTAAGGTGTTGATGAACGCTTTTTTTTAAACCTCTGCGTATTGCAACCACCTGAGACTATGGATTCCGGCAAACTATTCCATTTGTATGCAGTTCGGACAAAGAAGTCTTTCTGCGCGGGATCTCGACCGTTTGACTGGTTGCGCTAGCCGATTGCCGAGTGGAACGGGGGTAAGAATAAATTTGAGACATGATGCTGCTGATTTCATCCATCATCACCCATAATTCGTATAGCCCACTTTTGAAGAGACCAAGAGGGCCAAGATGGAAACAGAAGCAGCACCCCAAACTTGACAACAGTACTCCATACAGGGACGAATATAGGACTTATAAACATGGAGCAATTGGTATGGAGTGAAAAATTGTTTGCATCTATTTAGGAGGCCTTTCTACTGTTGTTAACATCGTCGGTCGATTTGGAGAACTCCAACCATGATTTGTTGTGGACGTTGAAGTCACCGGTAACGATAACCTCATAACTAGGGAACTTAATCTCTCCCCTTCTAATCTCGTCCACAATTTTTGTTAGTAAATTAAAATAGTTTGTGTTACGTTTGTTGGGGAACCGGTATAAAGCTATTGTAAAAAAGTGATATCTGGAAGAAAAATCTTTAAAACCATTGTATTGAAGCCATCACCGTGTACTTCAAAATTTGGAAAGCGTGATACGCAACACTCTCATGAATGAATGCGCATACACCTTGATGGAGTTTGAAAACTGATTCAAGCCTATATTTGGAATTAAGCGATTCTATAAAGAGAAAATTTTCAGAAACTTGTGTTTTTGTAAGGAATAGAATGTTCGGTTTGTTCTTGCTCAAGATGATGTTGCACGTGGTTATGGTTAGCGTTCAATCCGCAGATGTTTTGAACATGTATTTTAAATTTATTTTTTGATTCATATAAAGGGTGGGCCTTTTAAACTTTTAAATTTAAATCGGCTATAAAAAAAAACTACCTATAATTTTTTCAAATTTCTGGTTTTATTGGAAAGGTTGAACTTTGTCATTTAATAATGGAACACATCATTCATATGACCACCACGACTGGCTCGGCAGTACCGGATGAGGTACCCAATTTTTCAGTACATTTTCGATTGTCAAGAGAATGACATTCAATTTAAGAGAATGACATGGACGACATATGGTTTCAACAAGACGGGGCCACATGTCACACAGCCAACGCAACCATCGATATTTTACGCACTTTTTTGAAAATCAAATAATCAGCCGAAATTGTGATGTCAATTGGCCGTCTCGGAGCTGTGATTTGAGCCCTTTGGATTATTTTCTGTGCAGAGCCATTAAGGATAAATGTTACGCAAAGCATCCAGAGACAATTGAAGCGTTGAAACATCAAATCGAAGCTGCCATTGAAGGGATTCGACCCGAAACAATCGAAAATGTACTGAAAAATTGGGTTGATCGGATGAGGTACTGCCGAGCCAGTCGTGGTGGTCATGTGAATGATATTGTGTTCCATTATTAAATGACAAAGTTCAACCTTTCTAATAAAACCAGAAATTTGAAAAAATTATAAGTAGTTTTTTTTATAGCCGATTCAAATTTTAAATTTTAAAAGGCCCACCCTTTATGTGTTGTCCCTGCAAATACCGTGGACAGGCCTCTTTATGGGCGGGTGGATTGCGCATATTTGCTTTACCACTTGCAGACTTATATCTTTTCTGTTGTACTCCCATATATGTATCAAAAGGTTTATTTTTTTTATGTTTTATTAAAGAATGGATAACAAAAAATCTTATCATACAATAAAATATGACATATGCCAATATTTCATGATAAGATGAAGAAATAATAACAAAATAATAAGTGAAAAACAAATTGTGAGAAATTTGCAGAAAACAAAACAAAACTAATTTCCAATAATCCAGCTGATTCAGCACACCCAGACGCACCGCTCACCACCTCAATCGAGGCACAAAGCCCACACATAATTATATGTTGGTCTGATTCCTCGGAAGAGCTAATGAGCGGTACTACTACGGAGCGCTGAATAGCTAAGACTGCGAGTGCTGCCGTTGACTAATTAAAGTTCGTCCGCCAGCACCCTAAGATATCATCTTGGCTACTGATATCTCCTGCCATTGCCAGTGGTATGTGATATCTCACGCCAACTCATATGTCAATGGCAGGGACTGGAGTACTCGGGGTAGTCAGACCCGTAGATCAACATTGATCATAATCGATCAAAATCGAACCCTCCTGCGGGTAGAGGATTTAGATAGAGGATGGTCCTAAACAAAAGATAAAACAAAATTTGGGGTATGTAAGATCTGTTTTTTTTTTCTTCGGTAGATTGCATTACTTCACACAATTGAAAACTGTGGTAAAGTAATTAATAAATATCATTAAAAAATATTCATGAAAACAAATTATCGTGTAAAATTTTTTCATTTTATGAATAAAGAATAATTGTAAAAATTTATTAAAAAAATATTTTGACGCTGATGCATAGGCTAACTTCACTACAGCTCTGAAAACAAAACGTTCTGGATATACAGTGAGCTAATATCCACAAAATACTTTAAATAATAGAAATGTTATGGCAATAATGGCAATGTTATAAATTTTGCGTAATACTAATCATAAAAACATTAAAGAAAGCTCTAGTATCCTAACAAACATAAATTCTGTTGTACGAGAAAAAGTAAAAATAATTTTTTACCGGAAGTGACAAACCGGAAGTTAGAATGCAGAACTTTTTTAAACCGTACTAAACGATTATCAGGTAAAGATGTTATGAAGTTTTCAAAAAAACAGGTGCTCTGGGGACCCAAGTAACAATTTGAAGCTGTCACAACGTTGTGTCAGCTAAAATTCACAGGGATTTAGTTGTAATAACAAGTTCAAAAAATACAAAAAACGTTTTCACAACGTTTTGCTGATGTTGCGGCAACTAAAATGGGGATCATATTTTGGTTGGCAGTACGTTGTAATAACGTCACACAGCGAATTTGCTATAATTGTAAAACAGTTTTTAATATATCAATTTCGTTAGTTTAGCAATAACGCTTCACAAAAATTAAATGAGTTGTTTTTGCGATATCGCTGAGTTCAACGCAGAATAGTAAAATTAGGAAAAACGGATCCATAACAATTAAGAAATTATTGTTGTAACTTAGCATTCGTAACAGTATAATAGTTATTTAAGCGATTTTAGATTGAAAAAAGAAAAATTAACCAGAAAATCTAAACTGCTTTTTTAAAAACACAATTTATAAAAATAACAATTTCGTATATTTTTTCCCCCAATTTGATTATAAAAATGATCTTGCATAACTTAATTACTTTGTTTTTTAATGCTACATAAATTTTTTGATTGTATTCATAATGGATGGCCAAGTTATATGTTAAATAAATGTTATTTTAGATTCTGCATGTTCCAAACGTAAAAACACTTGCAGAAATAAATTTATCGGGCAGTTTCTAAAGTTACCTCAGATAATTAATATGCGCCAACAAATTAATTGATATTTAATAAGTAAATAAAATTTAAAATTTGTCGTAAAATTTTTATTTGCAAAAAAAATTCATCAATTTGAAATGTATAATATAATATCTTTAAAAAAATTAATCAAACTACAAATTACAAGCGGTTATTTTCGTGTTTTCATTCAGAAAAACAATTTTTTTGGTATTATATCGTACCGTTTAATTTGGCAGCCATTTTCGTGCATGACAAATAGAATTAAAATATGTCTGCAATATGTATAACAGCTATGTAGATAAATTGATATCCTTTTCTGGGATTGACATCCATTTATACTAAAGTCAACATTTTTACAGCTAAAATGCTTTTTCTTTAGATGGGAAATAAGCAAATAAATGACATATTTGCTTTAGTAATAAATATAGCGTAGTTAAAAGGAAAATTGCATTCAAAATAGTAATACCATAACGGGATATTATCATTTCTGAAAACTGCTTACCGTTAATAACATTTTAGAAAATAAGTAATATTCATTGCTCTTAATAACTATAATGCTTTGTCTAGAGGCCTATTGTTGTCCTCCTAATAACCAAAATTGTTATATGTTAAGCATTTTCACGGATTGCTTTAAGGTAAGCAATCTTTCGTTGAGGTGGCCTTTGTAGTTTTGTGGTAAGTAGTTTTGCTTTGTGTGAAAGAAAATGTGAAAAAAGAGGATAAAATGTAGTTGTTGTTTATTAAATGAAATTCATGTAGGTAGATCATCAATTATTTCTGCAGAGAACTTAAAATCAGAATGCAAGTCTGTTGGCTAGTCATGACTCATGAGACATTCTCAACCAATGAACTCATAATATGAATTTGTCAAGAAAATATATTTTCATTTGTTTGAAATAAATAATTTTATAAACATTGTTTTTAATTTTTTACAGCAACATTCAATGGTATGCGTTATTGAATAGAGGATATTTAAATAGTATGATTTATAAAGTGTGAAGCAATGGAATGAAAACAAATTTCGTTTTGTAGGGCAAATATACAAATTTTGCTGTAACTCTGTAATTTCTGTAATTTTGCTCTAATTGCCATTTTCTTTTCAAGTGGTGTAACTGAACGGTTAATGCCCAATGGCAAAGTGCATTTTATTAAATATGGTGATACTTCCTAAATTCGTCGATGATCCCATCGTGAAAAATGAAACCCCATTTTCTTTTCTTGACCAATAAAACAAAGTTTTTTTCATAATACCAATATGCTGCTGATGAAGCATATCACATACGATAACATCATCTACCATATTAATAGGAAGGCAGAGAAGTGCTGAATTGAATTTGTGATGCTGTTTGTCTAGTTGCTGGCGAAAGGAATAATCAGTTCGTTTAGGCATATAAGGCGTTATCATGCTCTCCGATGACATGGCAGTCAAGACATCCATGATAAGTGTTGAAGTTTACTGTAGCTAGAGCAAGACTCAGACAAAGCTAACTGAGCTTTCGAAATTTTGGTTTCATTTTGTTTTCGATTAGTATCTTTACCTTTGATTATACTACCTGCTGCGGCATCACAAATTAAGCAACGGATTTTAATGTCTATTTTGCTATTATTTATTATCATACCGTTTTGCAAGATCGTTTACAAATCATCTACAAAGCCTTTGAAATAGTTGTTCACCGAAGAAGGTTTACTATTGCCACAGTAAATCCTTACAACCATCGGTACAAAATCGTCGATCTCGCATGTATTACGAAGTGAACGGGAAAAAATTGAGTTTTTGAGCTTTTATAAATAAAAACTCCATCAATATTTATACTTAGACTGATGGAAATTGAACTATCTAAGGATTTGAAATAAGATTCTAAGCAACATTTAACACCTCGATTCCTATACAAACCACCAGCCAATGGTACTATACTTGAAATCTTGTGGTGTATTAAACAAGGTGCGAGCATCACATTGTAGTGGTTGCAATTTATTTTGTTTAAGGCATTGGTTATAAATCGTTAAGAGCAGTTCCTTTAAAGCAGTTTGTGCAATAATAAACGATACTGCCTATATTTTTATCTTATCGAGAAAGTCTTATGTATTCTCTTCTTCTTCGTCTTCGTTATCATTAAGGAAGTATCCAAATTTTTTGTTTTGATCATATATGGAGGTTACAGATGTTAAAAGTTTTGGTATTTGAAGTAGAGATGTCTTGAAAATTTTTATTGGAAACTAAATTGTTCTCATCTATAAAACAAAGAGAATAAAATAATACTCGTTATTAGAGTGACCATTCGTACTGATTTTATCAGTACAGTACTGATTTTCTAGCTTCTGTACTGATAGACATATGCGGTACTGATTTTTAAAATTATGTACTGAAAGTACTGATTTTTAAGAAAATTGTTGAATTTTTCTTTAAACTTCAATTTAAATAAGGAAATAAAACAATACGTGTCATCGTTTGGTATAAACTTGTAATAAAAATTATTTGAAAAATAGTACATTTTGCTACAAGAGATGAAAACGCTACTTTTTCGTGAGTGAAAATTTATTCACGAGACGTGTTAGCGTCGAGTGGGGCAATTTCACGAACGTAAAATGTTTCTCGCGTAGGAAATACAATTTTTTCTATGATAACAATTGAAAAGTATATTTCCATCACGCTTAATGACCTGTGAAAATGGGTTCTTTTACAACTATATAGTGTAAAAAGAATAACAAATTGCAGTTGCTATGGTTTCTCATATAATTTTACAAAGTTTTTTAAACAACGCAACCAACAAAAAATATAATATGAATTTTTAATGTTATGTTGTCGATTTTTAATTTTATAATTTATAGTAAATAACGATTAAAAAAATTCTATCATAGAAAAAATTGCATTTCCTACGCGAGATAAAAACGTTTTTCGTTTGTAAACATGTCTCACTAGCCGCTAGCGCGTCTCGTGTACAACTGTTTACTCACGAAAAAACAATGTTTTCATCTCTTGTAGGAAAATATGCTATTTCAAGCAGGCTTGAAGCCATTTGCTATCATAGAAAAAATACTTTTAATTTTAAAAGGTGGAGTTACCCACGGAAAAAGATCAAAATTCTAACCCTGTGTTTCCCAAGCAATCGTTGCGGAAAGTTGTATTTCACAAAATTCTGGTGTTGGTCCCAACAAAATTTCCTTAAAACTAATTAAAAAAATTAAAACAGATTTGTCTTACTTCCTTCACACATTACCTTTCGGCTTAGAAGAGTCATAGGTAAGACAAAGGAGACTAAGGATGCTACATATTTTAACTCTTAAAATTTTGTACTGATTTTACTTAGAGAAAAAATGGTCACCCTACTCGTTATCAAATTAAATTAAACATTTTTGAAAAAAAAACTTACTTATGTTTACATACTTTGTTGCTTGTAGTTGTTGTGATACTACAATAAAAGTGATTAAAAGAAATCACTTTTATTTTACTTACAGTGTAATTGGCACATGTCAATCGTTTAACGTTAATACACAAATTTTCGTAATTAATTAAGGTTCCATTTTCAGCTGTTTAGTTATGATCTCGGACTTTCTATGAAATGCAGAACTGCGTGTATATTTCTTTAATGATTTAAAATAATGGTTATATTTTTATTTTCCATTATATAAAATAATATCGAGTGCACTGTTACAGCCGACCAAGTAAAACCAAATAATTTTTTTATGGTTTGAAAAATATACATGACGTATGCTCATAGCATGAAATTAATTGACAATATGAGTGCACAGCGAATTTGCTTTACAGAAAGCTCAAACTCAACAATACAGTCTAAATTATATTGTATTCATCTTTTTCAGCTATCTTGCTATTAAAAGAACTAAACTGATTAATTGGGATTTGACTTTGAAATTATACAAAAATGATAATAAAACGTTTTGACTTTAACGCATAAATACTTGACTATAGTAGCAAAATTGCTTTCCACATAACAATTTTAATTTTACGAAAATAATGATATTACTGCTATGAACACATATTACCTATATAAGGGAATTAGCTGTTTTGTTTACTGTCACAACGTTTCCAAAACTAATGATTTAGCTATTTAACTTTTATAACTATTTCGTATAGTTTTTCGGATTTCGAGACGTTGTCACAGCATAGCTTTAGCTGTGAATGACAATTTACCGAGTCAATTGTTACTTGGGGATGATCCCCACATTGCTCAAAAACTAATCAGCTCCTTACCATACATATTTGTATCTTTTTTAAAGTGTCATCAAATTCAATCACGAACAAATTTTGTATGCTCCCAACAAACTTAAAAAACATAAGTGAAAAAAACACCTGTTGTATGGTGGACCCCCTAACCTTGTGCCTAATGTACCCCAAAAGCTGCTAAAATCTTTCTCATATTGATGATACCTTATTCTAACGTTTGATGAAAATCGATCTGTAATTGTAGGCTACAGCAGGGATAAACACCTGGAAAAAAAACTTAACCGGAAGTGACAAATCTGAAGTTGGTATGCAGAAATATAATACTAAAACCTTATATACCAAGTTTCAATAAGATCGAAAACCGGGATTGGAAGTTATTGAAGATTTAAACTTAGAGGTGTTCGGGACCGCCATTTTGTCCAATTTTTAAATGACTCCAGATCAAGTGAACCTGGATTATTTGCCAAAGTTTCATGTTGTTGTTGTTGTAGCGACGAGTTGTGGTGCTACTCTTCCGGCTCCAAGTCCAGATTCCGGAACTATGCTACAGCCCTTGGGCGGTACCACAGATCTTCCTTCGTCAGGTCGGTTGGTTTCTCTGGACAATTGAAAAGGTGGTTAGCATCATGTGGCGTGCCCTCACATATGGGACACTTGTCAACAATTTCCTGGTCAATTCTACTCATGTAGTTATTTAAGTATTTAAGATGCGTGACCACCGGATCTTAACTGCGCTAGGATGGTTCTGGTGCTGCGTGGCAGTTTTACCTCTTCGGCAGCGACTTGTGGTGGTTTGCTATTAAGAACTCGATTCGGGGCGTAGTTCTTTATTGTGTCTTCAACGGTTTTGGTATGTAGATTTTTCAACCCCCTCTTATACGTAGGCTCGTCGATGTTATTTATATCTTGATTGCTTTTAACATCTTGTAGGAAACATTTTGCAGTCCTTCTTATGTCGCTAGGTGGTGTGGTCATGGATAAGGTGTCATTGCAGGGATGCTGCTCTCTATGACAGGACCAAAGATATTGTTTAGTAAGCATTACGTTGTGTTCACGGACCGGCAATATGTTACATTCCTCGTGTAGATGATCTCGGTGGGCCATCAAGTGACATCCGGTTGCTGTACGCAAGGCTGCGTTCTATGTTATCTGTAACTTATTCCAGTGGGTGTCAGCGACTTGGGGTGTCCATATGGGAGCAGCGTAATTTATAAAAGGCCTTCCTATAGCTTTATATGCCGTTATTATTGTGTCTTTATCTTTACCACACGAACTACCCGCTAGAGCTTTCAGTGAGGTATTCCTGTTTTTAAGTTTTGTATTTACTTGTTGAGCATGAGCGTTGAATTTAAGTAGTGGATCGAATGTTACCCCCAGCAGTTTTGGATTTTTGACAGTAGGAATTAGTATGTTGTCAATGCAGATATTATGATTACTTCCTTCGTTCATGTGGTGAAAAGTGTGGAAGTTGACTTTTCAGTGGACAGTTTCAATTTTTTGGTTTTAAAGCATTCATTCAAGGTGTTGAGGTAGGTGTTTAGAACATTGGTGAGTTGTTCCAGGTTGTTTCCTGATGCAAGCACCGTGCAGTCGTCTGCATATGACGTGATAGTTATTCCTTCCGGTGTTGCCGGTAAACTACTTAAGTAAAGGTTGAATAATGAAGGCAGGAGAACTCCACCTTGTGGAACTCCTTGTCTGAGCACTCTCATCTTAGATCTAGAGTTACGGAACTCAACGTATGTTTGGCGGCCTCTTAGATAGTTGCACAACCAGCGCTTTATTACTGGCAGATTGGTGTTGAATATGTCGTTCAGTAGTGCAGCATGTGACACTGTGTCGAAAGCTTTTGACAGGTCAAGTGCAACTAAAATTGTTCTAGCACAGGGTGGTTTTTGGTTTAGACCATCGCTCATTTGGTTTTGGATTCTATGTAGCGCGGTGGTTGTGCTGCGTGCTTTCCTAAAGCCATGCTGATGTGACGCCAATTTGCAAGATTCTGTTAACAGAGGTAGTAGCAGTGCTTCTATCAATTTTGCAACCGACGAGAGGATAGAGATCGGTCGATAGGATTCTTCCTTTTCTTCAGGCTTGCCAGGTTTCAGAATGGGACTTATTCTAGCCGTTTTCCAGATATTTGGTATCTGGAGCGTATTTAGAGATGTGTTGAGTAGGGTAGTGAGAAAGTTCAATCCTTTGGGTCCAATGTGTTTTAGCATGATGGCTGAGAGGCCGTTTGGTCCAATAGCTCTAGATGGTTTGGATTTCTTAATTGCGTTTCCAACATCTTCTTCGGAAAATATGATATCCTCGAAATTTTCAATGTTAAGTTTGCGCATATGTGTTAATACTGGGCTAGTTTCTCTTTAGGTAGATTTCATATAAAAATCTACCTATTGCAATGGGCTTCATCTCGGAATTTCGGAAAAATTTTTGTGCCAAACGACTATATATGATAAGCGGAGACGAAAAAACAAAAAAAAAATTATATATATATATATATATATATATATATATATATATATATATATATATATATATATATATATATATATATATATATATATATATATATATATATATATATATATATATATATATACACGATATGAGATATAACGAAAACGACCGGCACTCTCACGGTCGCATTTGTTGAGGTAGATCAAAAAATTTTTCGGTATATGTGTGTTCTATTAATATCTCGGACGAGTTCGTGAATCAGCAAAATCCGACACGTGGTTAAGGAACTAGAGCCTTATTTCTAAAAAAAATTGATTTTTTAAAACCGTTATAATGGCCGTTTGGATGCTAATATTTTAAAAAAATTGACAAATTAAAAATTTTTGGAATCTTTTATCAATTTGTTTTAAAAATAGACCTCTGCAATTAGAGGTTCCTGAGTGAGTGGCTCCAACAAAAAAGTTTGCAAAAAAAAATTTTTTTTAAACAACCGGCACTCTCATGGTCGCATTTGTAAGGTCAGATCAAAAATCCCTTTCTTAAAACGTGCGTTTTTTTAATATCTTGAACAAGTTCGTAAATCAGTCAAATCCGACACAGAGTTAAGAAACTAGAGGCTTTATACTAGAAAAAAACTATGTTTTTTAGAACCGTTATAACGGCCGTTTAGATTCTAATATTTTTAAGAACTTGTAGAGGTTAATATATTTAAATTTAAATAATTAATCTCTACAATCGATAAAACTCACAGCGCCTTACGATTAATTAATTAATTAACTAATTAATTCGAAAAACGAACCAACCTCGAAAATCAATTTTCAGTTCAATGGTTTTCCTTTGCAATTTTTGGTTGGCGGCAAAAAGTTGTTTAACTTTCACTTCTCTTCGGGCTTTCGCGAAGTAACATTAAAAATAGAATCAACAGTGATATCTTCAATGTTAATGTGATTTATATAGTTATATATATATTGTGTAAACTTAAATTTATAAACTGGTGTAAATTATAAATACAACATTTTTATATATTATAATAAAAAAACAATTTGTGTAATCCAAAAAACAATTATCGCATGGTTTTTATATTAATACCTAACGGAAACATCATTTGGTGACCTTCGATATCGGTTTTTACCGACAAATAAATTACACGCTCTGTTTTTTGGAAAACCTGGTACTCATAGTGCCAGGTTTAAAGGTATGTACCTAATCTAACCAGATGTTCATATAATCGAATTCTTCGTTGTTTTAAAACGTTTCTTTTTTTTTGGTGCTCAAATTATCAACACTAGGAGTGCCGCCACGCACACAAACAAATAGTCGCTATATTAACGAAAATATCGTCAGAATAAAAAATTAACCATATGAGAGTATATCAACATTATTGTTAAAAATAAATACATCACGTCATCAAGACATTTTTGTTTGCATTGAACAACAATCAATAAAAATTTTCAACATTTTAAATAAAACAATTACACTAACGGAATTATTACGTATTATTATTACCATTAAAACCAGCTGTAACATAAATCATCTATAATGATCAATTTACTGGAATAATTTAATTTTTGCTGAAATAATTTTTATTGTCAAAAAAATATATCAACTTTAATAAAATTCACACATTCAATAAAAAATATTAAATAAACAACAACAACAAGTAATCAACGTAACAGAGGATATACCATCAGGATCAACGACATTCACAGATAAATATTTGAGTTATTTTGAGTTATTTATTAACTTTAGATTACATTTTGATTCTGAATTTAAATTACATTTTTTTATTTGAATTAACGTAAAATTTGCTTTAATTAAAACTTTACTTTACTATTTTTTTTTTCTTAAAAATTTTTATATACACTGAAGCCTGTTTTTATGCGTTTTCTTTTACGCGAATTTTTTTGTATGCGATTTTTGCAATTTCGTTTATGCGTTTAATATATACCGCACAAAACAGGTTTGAGTGACCAAGTATACATATTACATTGACTATATAATACTATAGATACATCATATTTATTATGTGGTGTATAAATCAGGTGGCGTTACTTGTATCAAATTGAAAGCATATGAATTTAAAATCTTTTTGGTTATTCGAAGTTACGATTAAGTCTTAAAAAAACGCTAGAAATAAGATTAAATTGTATTAAAGTTTATTTTAAGGTTAGTTTTTTATGTTTTTCATTCATAATTTAGTTATTTAAATTTTGTATGGAGAAATTAAAGGTTTTAGTATGGTTTGAGTCTCGCATATGTCTAATACAATTGTTTTTTCTTTCGTCAAATTGTAATATTTTAGTGTGAGTAAGTTTTTATATATGGTTAAAATTCAATACAAACACAAACTATCTCGTTCACATACAAATTTTAAAAACGGTAGTTGGTTTTAAATTTAAATTTACTTGCTTAAAATCTATTGTGATTGAAATTTTTTTGCGATTTAAAAGTTATTTTTTTCGATTTAAATAAACTTTCTGTAAATCATGTCAAGATTTTGTTGTGGTTTTAAGAATTGTAATAGCCGATATGCTCCAGGTTCATTTTTATCATTTTTTGAATTCCCCAAGAATGAAAATATAGGCAATGTGTGGAAGAAACACTCCGGCGATGTTTATATTCAAATGAATTTAAACCAAAATAAAAAATTATATATGTGTGATAAACATTTCTTCGAAAAAGATTTGATCCATCGTGCTGGCCGCACTTGTTTGAAAAAGGGTAAGTAGCATGGAAATAAATACCACTGGATTTTTACATAATTGAACTGCTTATATTTGATAGGAGCAATTCCCAAAACATATTCTTCACAAATATGTAGTTGTTCTGGAAATAAGTTAGATGAGTTATGTGATAAAATTTTATTAGAACATACACCGGTAACTCAGAATTGCTAGAAAGCGCTCTTTTCAAAAATCTGGTTTATCCACAAATGAAATTAAGGGTAAAGCAAGTGATAACATAACCAATATTGATGAAAATAGTGAAGAAGAATTGCTAGTGACTAGATCTGCAAATCCTAAAACATATATGCGAAGCCCATTTATTTTACCAGCCCCAACAAATCCTGTAAATTCAGAAATTTGTGAAAATCAGTTTCCATCTTTCCATATTCTTAAGAATACTGCATCATCGTCGAACGCATATTGTGAAAAGATTCCAAGGTGTGTTAGCCTAATATAATAAATACACTCCTGATGAAAAACGTAAACTACGCAGGTGAAAAAGTCGAGATTTGAACTTGACCATTTTTGATTTTCTCGAAACATGGCATATTAGTAGTATGGACAAAATAAAAAATACAACTTATTTTACAATTTTTTTTAAGTGCATAGTTTGAGCATGGGGCACCCACCCCAACATGCATGAAAAATGAAAATTCTGCCAATCTGATGTAACTTTGAAATTAAATTGCTCAAGAACGACTATACCGATTTCAGCAAACTTTCTTTTATTTGATAGATGATTAGTTAGCCGTTTGAAAAAAAATTAATTAATATTTTTTGTAATTAATTTTTAAATAAAAATTCGAAGGGTCGAAGAGCAATTGGAATTTAATTAATTTTTTCCCTGAAAATAGTTCTTTCTTTATTCTAAAATATATCAAATTTACAAAGAGGCTAAAATTCTTCTTCTTGAGATATTTAATTTTAAAGATTTTTAGTACGACTCTGAAATTCGAATTTTTCTTTATTTTTTCAATCAACTTCCATTAACAAACAATTTTAAAATGAATTAAATTTTAACTTTTTTTTATATATAGTTCTAACCTTACTTTAAAATATATCAAATTTACAAAGATGTGTTAATTCGTGTTCTTGAGATATTTAATTTTAAAGATTTTTAGTCCGATTAAAATTCTAATTGTTCATTATTTTCTCGAACTTCAGTGGTTAAAATTTGTTGATGATAAAAATTGTTCGAAAAAATAATGAACAATTAGAATTTTAGACGGACTAAAAATCTTTAAAATTAAATATCTCAAGAACACGAATTAACGCCACTTTGTAAATTTGACATATTTTAGAGTAAAGATTTCAGAAAAATAATTAATTAAATTCCAATTCATCTTCAACCTAGCGCCATCTTTAAAAAAGTTTTTTTAATATTTTCAATTTAAAACTTAATTACAAAAATAACAAAATAATTTTTTTCAAACGGCTAACTAATCATCTATCAAACAAAAAAAAGTTTGATGAAATCGATATAGCCATTCTTGAGCAATTTAATTTCAAAGATACATCGGATTGGCAGAATTTTCAGTTTTCATGCATGTTGGGGTGCCCCCTATGCTCAAACTATGCACTTAAAAAAAATTGTAAAATAAGTTGTATTTTTTATTTTGTCCATACTACTTATATATATGCCAAGTTTCAGGAAAATCAAAAATGGTCAAGTTTTCACAACTCTGTCTAGAACACGTTTTTCATCTCCTGTGAACCTGTTTTGAATGTGCTAATAAATATGTATAGTAGAATTTTTTTGCCAGCGAATTTTTGACAGCTAGGACGCAGCAAGAGATAAAAGATGAGACAAAAAGTAAAACAGAGATGTATTATTTATTTACATTTATCGTACATTTATCGAACACATCGTCCTTTCCGCTCTTACCATTGAGTGTACCTATTTTTAGAAACCAAATTTTTTAAAATCCCTTCAGCCGTTTTCTAGATTTTTTCGGTTGGCCGGCCGACAGACAGACATACATTTTTTTTTGCTTTTTTAGAATCAGTAGGTCCTAAAACGTCGAGAAATGCCAAAAAAGTGGGAGTACGAATTTCACTTTTAACTCATGAATGTAATACTTAGGTCTTGCAGACCGAAGTAAAAGGTTTTTTTAAAATTTCTATCCCTTCTTTCTGTGGTTCTTGATTTATTTTAATTGTCATTAACCCCGTAAGAAGAACTACTCTAATCGTGTAACACAAATGCCAAAACTGCCAGAAATTCAAAGGAAAACCTAAAAATACCACCAAGTAATTTAACAAAATTTGGTTTATTTTCATCAAAACATAGATTACATGTCCCAGTTCAAAAACTGAGTTTCCCAATTTCCCATTTCAATTATTATTTTTAATGTAGTGCTTTTTATTTAAAAAATGAAATTGTTATTAATTGCGGAGCAGAAAACTTATATTTTCATTATTTTTCCTTAAATCTAAAAATAAATTACCAAATGAAAACACACATACAAATGTGATTCGATTACGCATGCATTTTGCAGTATTCATATAAAAAATTTACAAACTACATTGTTGTCATTTATATTCATTACGAACAAAAGTTTGTTCAGTTTGTTTTATTTTAACATATTAAAAGCAACAGTGTGCAAATTCAAACGTCAAACACGAAATCTTTTAGTTAAAAACTTAAGAAGGATTCGTTAAATAGAAAAAAATTATTTCGTTAAGCTAGCCAATATAATAACCAGATTTACGTTAGGTTAATCCGTGACTCAACCCTTTTTGTGTTGATTTTGCAGCGCTTGTTGCGGATACACCACATAACAAAAACATTTTAAAGTGATGTATCTATAGTATTATATAGTCAATGCATATTATACAAATAATATTATTATTCTTTCATATATTTCATATATTTTTCCCATATATAATTACATTAATTTACATTTGTATATTGAAATTTTGCGAAATTGAAATCCCAATTTAATATTCTTGTGCCGTTGACGTATCACTGTATAATATTTACAATCGCCGATATATTTATTATTTTTTTTTTACCTTTTGGCATAAATAATCTTTAGCGATTGCATTGAATAATTGGAATTTTGTTTTTTTTATTACATATACTTATATTTACTCGTTTACTATTTACTTATTTTACGGTTCACTTTTTCGCGTTTGTCTTTATTATATAACATATACTCGTACGACAACCAAAAATGGAAAACGATAACACCATGGACACTGCTCAAGGTATCAAAACTGATGCACCTTTGCAGCACGCTGCCTCGTCCATGAGAACGGACGTAAAATTACAACCACTGTGGACGCAACGACCACAGATTTGGTTCCGTGTCTCGGAGCAGACGTTTGCATTCCAGGGTATAACTCAAGATGAGCAACGCTACCTGCACTTGCTGCATGCGCTCACCCCTGATATTTGCGAGTTGGTTTCGGATGTAATCGACAACTTACCTGAAACCAACAAATACGAAGCGTTGAAACAAACATTGTTGGAACGTCTGGCCCCATCTGACGAAAAAAAACTAGAGGCACTGCTGTCAGCTCAAGGTATTGGTGATAAGAACCCTTCGGAGAAACTGCGTCACATTAAACATCTGGCCGGAACCAATTTTAGTGAGAATATCATTCGTTCTTTGTGGGTACGGCATTTACCTGAAATAATTAGAATACCTCTTGCTGCGTTAGAGTCGACTCCCATAGATAAGATGGCAAGAATGGCGGACAAGATGTACGATGCGATGTCAGGGAACCAACAACAAGTTCAAGAAGTCCATCACCAACATAGGCCAAGATACCGAATCAGTCCCACGAACACTCCAAAGACAGGAACGATGGAAGAACGCCTTACAAGGTTGGAAGCACAGTTTGGACGACTGGCGCAGAGAGGTCGCAGTACATCACGAAACAGGTTCCAGCCTAATAGTTTCAGATTTCGTAATAGATCACCATCTCCATTCCGACCAAGGTCAGTTTCTCGAGGGTCTTCAGGAGATAGAAAAGGGATGTGTTATTACCATCGAGCATTCGGAGCAATAGCACGCAAATGCAGAGCTCCATGCTCATACGGTCAGTCTACATCTAAAGGTTTGGATGTAACACATGACATCGACAATCAAAAAAACATCTAAAGCCCGAGGTCGAAGCGGCTGTGATCGAAAATAAATATTCCAGCCGCCTATTCATTTTCGACAAATTGAATCATCAGACCTTTTTAGTAGACACGGGAGCAGACCTGTCGGTGCTTCCATTTAATCTGAGTTTATCAACAATCTCTAATCAAAAACCAATAGATCTAGTCTTATCAGCTGCCAACGGTACGATAATCAATACCTACGGAACAAAGCTCCTACAGGTAGATATCGGCCTAAAAAGAACATTCACACACGCTTTCGTACTAGCGCAAGTGAATCGTCCAATCATTGGCGCTGATTTTCTCAGTAAATTTGGCCTACTTGTCGATTTAAAACGAAAACGGCTGATTGATTCAGCTACTCAGCTGTCAATCCATGCCTCAATGGTTAGTGTTGATACGCCAACACCCATCCATTATACGATCGACAACGATTACGGTCTGCTACTAAAGAAGTATCCTTCCCTAACAGCAGAACCGAACTACAATTTACCGGTCAAACATAACGTGGTACATCACATTGTTACCACTGGTCACTTGCCTGTATCAAGACCACGCAGACTAGATCCTATTCGCCAAAAAGCTGCGTTCACTGAATTTCAACACATGCACTCAAAAAAAAAACTAAGTGTAACTAACAAAATTCTACATACGTTCTACAATTTTTTTATAAATATACAACACACAAAAATTTTTGTTAAATTTACATTTTTACAATAAATTTTGTAGATATACAAAAAATTATTTGTAAGCACTACAAATTCTTCAAGCAAAAGATGGTATGCTTTATAATTAAGTTGTAAAAATGCCCGAAACATTTTTGATTTTATTAAATGTTTTGTAAAATCCTCAAAATTAATTTTTGTTTTCTCAAAAGTTTTTGAAAAATAACAAATTTTTTTATTTGGTCAACAAAAGACATTTATGGATTTAATATTTTTTTTTTGTAAAACAGTCATTCATTTATATTAGTTCATTGTTAATAAATAAAACACAATTTTTTGCTAATATTTATTTTATTTTTATTTTTTATTATTATTTAATTTTTTTTATGTTATATTTTTATTTTGAAATATCTGCATCATTTAAAAAAATCAAATTTAAAACATATTATACGCCGTTATATTATCACAGCCTAAGCTTTCCAACTGAGGCAGCACTGTAAATTCAATTTCAGCATCTAAAAAAAACAATGAATAAGTTTTGATATCTTTTTACTTTATGCTGGCTGTCACCGATTACGTAGGTTTTGAAATATGTTATAGATCTGATCCAATTCATTTCCATCCATTATCTCTAAGAGTCAATTCCAATATCTACGCAATCGGTAAGTGGCCTATTAATATCGAAATACGTAAAATTTCTCACCTGTGCATAGAGTATAGTCTTCTAAATTTATCATATACGTATTTTCACTATCACTATTTATCATGACACTATTTATCATCAATAAACCTTGCTAAATAATCACAATTTTAAAAAACATCTGCGAATTTTAACTTAGACAACCAAATTGAAACTGAAATTGTTTAATACCGATTTTGGTTATATATAATTTCAATTTATGAAAATTTATAAAAGCATTTGTAAAAGCAAAGTTTTTTTTTGTAAAAAATGTGTTTGTTTTTTTAAATTGCATAAGTCTCTTTGTAAAGTATAAAAAAAATCGACAATATTCGTATTAAGTTTGACAATAAAAATTGTAGAATGTCATTTTTCTGTTGACAAAATTTTACAAAATTTTGTACAATTGAATTTTATTTTGTTATGGATAAGTGAGATATGATTTAAAATTTTAAAAAATCAACATAAACTTTAACAATATTTTTGTTAAAAGAGTGAAAAAAATTTGTATCTAGAAATATTTATGATTTTGTACATTTGTAATCCAAATCACAAAAACAATTGGTTAGTTTACAATTTTTTTTTCAGATTTAAAAAAGTCAAATAGACTATACAAAATTTTGTATCAAGATTAACATTTCTTGGCAAATTCACAAAAAAATTTTGTTAGCACTTTTACAAAACGATTTTGTGAATCTTACCGGGCAAATTTTTTTGAGTGTGGTTGATCTTGGAATTTGTCGCATTTCTTCTTCCTCTGTATCTTGTCCGCTTCACATGGTTCGAAAGAAAGATCTCGACTGGAGACCATGTGGAGATTATCGCAGATTAAACGCGGTCACAATTCCTGATCGCTATCCGATACCGCACATACAAAATTTTTCAATGAACTTGTATGGTTGCAAAATTTTTTCCAAAATTGACCTTATTAGAGCTTATCATCTCATTCCTGTGGCGAATGAAGATGTACACAAAACTGCAATTACCACTCCATTTGGCCTCTTCGAATTCACCCGAATGCCTTTTGGCTTACGTAATGCTGCACAAACGTTTCAGCGTTTCATTAATGAAATCGTTCGAGATTTAGACTTTGTTTTCGTCTACATCGACGATATCTTAGTGGCATCGATAAATGAGGAACAACACAAACTTCATCTGGAACAACTCTTCCAGAAACTAAGCGAGTTTGGTGTTCACATAAAGAGTTCAAAATGCGTTTTTGGAGTAAACACTCTTGAATTCCTCAGCCACACGATAACTCCTAATGGTATTCTGCCTTCTCAAGAACGAATTAATGCCATTACGGAATTCCCAGCACCAACATCAATCAAACGAATTCAGCAATTCGTCGGTATGATAAATTATTATCATAGATTCATACCGAAACTAGCTGAAACACTTGCCCCAATTCATACACACTTGGCCGCTTTACTAAAAAAGCCCAAGACTCCGAAAAATTTCACTTGGCCAAACGAATGTCAACTAGCATTCACCAAGTTAAAAACCGAATTGGGCAATATCACGTTATTAGTTCATCCACGTAACGATACTGCATACAGTATCACTACGGATGCATCGAACATTGCTGTCGGAGCAGTGTTACAACAACGTAATAATGATTGTTGGGAACCACTGGGATTTTTCTCAAAGAAGCTTTCAGACGCTGAAACCAAATACTCTGCATTCGATCGAGAGCTACTCGCAATTTACCTAGCTATAAAACACTTCAGGTATTTTGTCGAAGGTCGTGAATTCACAATATACACCGACCACAAGCCTCTCACTCGTGCAATACATTCTAAAACCGAACGAAACCCAAGGCAATCTCGCCACTTGGATTTCATAAGTCAATTTACTACCGACATCCAACATGTGCAAGGTAAAGATAACACTGTCGCTGATGCATTATCTCGTGCATCCGACAACGAAATTGCATCAGTTGAGACTCACTTCAACTACGATGCTATCATAGCTGCACAAAAAGCAGACTTAGAACTTCAGAATTTACTTTCTGGTTCCGTATGTCACGCTAGTTCATCGTTGAAACTAGAGCTTTTTAAACTTCCAGGTTTTGAAATAGTCTGTGAAACATCAACGGGTAACAATCGCCCATACATCGCAGAACCTTTACGCAAAACTGTATTTAACACTTTACACAACTTGTCACATCCTGGTGTCAACGGTACTCGTAAATTGATTACAGCTAGATATTTTTGGCCCAGTATTAATAAAGATATTAATCACTGGACAAAGTCTTGTTTATCTTGTCAACGCTCTAAGGTCCAACGACATACAAAAAGTCCAACTGGACAATTCGAAATTCCACAATCTCGTTTTGAACACATCCATATAGATATCGTAGGACCACTTCCTCCTTCTAATGGATGTTCTTACATTTTAACTTGCGTTGATCGATTCACTCGATGGCCAGAAGCTTATACTATGTCTGACATGTCTGCTGCTACCATAGCCACGACATTTGTCAACAATTACGTATCACGATTCGGTGTTCCACTGCACATCACAACTGATCAGGGAACACAATTCGAGTCTAAACTTTTTTCTGAATTAACGAAACTTTTGGGCTCTCATCGGATACGTACCACGGCCTACCATCCACAAGCGAACGGAATGGTAGAACGTTTTCATCGACAACTTAAAACTGCACTTATGGCCAGAGGCAACACTACTCAGTGGAGCTCCGAAATACCAATCATTCTTATAGGTATTCGAGCTACAGTAAAAGAAGATCTGAAGTGCTCACCCGCAGAACTTGTCTACGGACAAACACTGAAACTGCCCGGTGAGTTCTTCGTTGAAAATCCTCTTTCACAGATGCCTACTCATGATACAGTCATTGATCAACTTCGAGATACAATGCACAATCTAATTCCAACACCTATACGACAAACCAAACAAAACGACATATTTGTTCCAAAGTCGCTAGAGAACTGCGACTACGTTTTCGTTAGGGTTGATAGAATTCGCACAGGTTTACAAACCCCATATGAAGGTCCTTACAAAATCATACGACGTCTCCGGAAACAGTTCGCCATCGAGATTAAAGGCAAACAACAATCTGTCTCGATCGACAGATTAAAGCCAGCGTATTGTATTCTGTGTTCAGCTGATCGTTCACCAGCTTCTCGAACACACAAAGCTGTTCATTTCGAACAGACACCTTAAACGGGGGCTTTCATCTACGAGCGGGGTACTGTAGAGGTTAATATATTTAAATTTAAATAATTAATCTCTACAATCGATAAAACTCACAGCGCCTTACGATTAATTAATTAATTAACTAATTAATTCGAAAAACGAACCAACCTCGAAAATCAATTTTCAGTTCAATGGTTTTCCTTTGCAATTTTTGGTTGGCGGCAAAAAGTTGTTTAACTTTCACTTCTCTTCGGGCTTTCGCGAAGTAACATTAAAAATAGAATCAACAGTGATATCTTCAATGTTAATGTGATCTATATAGTTATATATATATATATTGTGTAAACTTAAATTTATAAACTGGTGTAAATTATAAATACAACATTTTTATATATTATAATAAAAAAACAATTTGTGTAATCCAAAAAACAATTATCGCATGGTTTTTATATTAATACCTAACGGAAACATCAAACTTCATAAATTTAGAATCTTTGAAACCTTTTTAATCAGTTTCTTTCAAAAAAAAAACCTCTGCAGTTGGAGGTTTCTGAGTGAGCGGCTTCAACAAAAAAGCTTGTAAAACACAAAATGCGTTTGAATCAACCGGCACTCTCACGGTCGCATTTGTAAAGCCAGATCAAAAAACCTTCCGTAAATATGTGTGTTTTATTAATATCTTGGACAAGTTCGTAAATCAGAAAAATCTGTTACATGGTTAAATAACTAGAGGCTTTATACTAGAAAAAAAATTCGTTTTTTTAATCCGTTATAACGGCCGTTTGGATACTAATATTTTTCAAAACTTCATAAATTTAAAATCTGTGAAAACATTTTAATCCGTTTCTTATAAATATAAACCTCTGCAGTTAGAGATTTTTGACTTGTTGGCTTCAACAAAAAAGTTTGCAACAATCCATAACTGGGCTATTATTTTGAAAACGTACATCGAAAAAAAACAACTATTTTTTAAAAATCTGAAATTTTGATATTTTGTTGGTATTGACGAAAGGAAAAAAGTGATTTCTGCTTTTATTTTTTGTGTACTCTGAATCGGAGTTATGCGCGGTTGAATTTTGAGGCTTTTTCACGTAGTTTTTGGTAATGGTGGCAATGTTTTGTGAATAGGTGCCACAAATTTCATCCGACTTACGTATATTTTTGCAAGTAAAAAGAAAAATAATTGAATAATTGAAATAAGTAAGTTTAAAATTAATAACTTTTCTCTTTTCCGCTAGGCGGCGCGTAAAACCTTGGTTTACTTCAAAGCTCATATCTCAAAAAGTAGTCTTTTTTTTTTTGTTTTCCACAAATTTTAAAGTAAACATATGCAGCTATGAAATTGAGAAATAAAAAGTCAGCAATTCAATATGGATTTTTTCTTACGATTTTTTAAAGTTTGGTATATGAAAAATTCACATGTGTTTTTTTATTAAGTTAATAATCCTGTACTAAATGTGGATCTAATAAATTAAACATTTATATTTTAACACCTGCAATAAATTTGAACCATTTTTTGTGTATTTCTGATTGAGAAACAGGTTTTTATTCAGAATAATAATTGGAGATCCCAATGATCGAAGATTTTGTTATAATTTCAACATCACCAACACTAACATTAGAAAAAAACATTAAAAAAATATTTTTCCTATAAACATTATAATTTAATCAATATTATAAATAAATACATTAAAAAATTAATTTATATATTTTTTTTTGCCTTTAAATTGAAATATTTATGATCATCAGAAAAAGAAAACATTTTGGCAATTATTTTATCGGGTGTAGTGTTATCCGGTAAAAAAACAGTGGAATCCTTGAGTTCTTTGTTTTCTTCCAAGAACATTTCGTAGATGTCGGTGAGGGTCCATAACACCAACCGCTTTGATTTCTTAATTTTTGTCGATCCTTCTGTAATAGTAACAACATCTTTAAGGCCAGGCATTGTTCTACTATTTTCCTCTGATAAGAAGTATGTTTGAATTTGTTTTACTATATTTTGTGACAAACTGTGCACTTGTTTGCTTTGAGGCCAACTGTAAGGACCTCCTGTTTCCAACAGATCCATGGCGAATTCTACCAGTCGTCTTGATGCATTAAATTCATCCTGGATACGTTGATTTGACCAAAATTTACGTGGTAGAGTTGTCAACAAAAACACTTGTTTTGATTTACAGTTGGCATCTTTAAACTCTTTTTTAAGGTTCATAAGCCATGATGTATATTCACATTCCTCGTTTGGTGATAACACTTTAACTGAATTTACTTGAAATATTCTTTGACTTATTGCCGATGTGACACTTGCAATTTTTTTATAACTTCCTGTTGTAATATGATTTTGTTTGCTAGGAGATTCGGCTAACCTTCCAAGAACATTGTTAATATCTTCTAAAATGTCATTAAGTAGTTCAGGCACTGGTGGAGATATAGTATCAACCGAAACTGGTGATGGATCTAAAGATGCTGGAGGTATTTGAATATTTTCGTTCGTTGGAACATTTTCAACATCCTGATTTATAGAAATAATTTCACTATCGATAGTTTTCGAACATGAAAGCTGCTGTATAGAAAATTTTAGTTGCATATGAATTTTTATTCATTTTAATAAAATAATTAAATTTACCTTATTTTTATAGATATAAGTGCGACATGTTTCACATATAAACTGGTCATCACGCAAAGTAAAGTTTAGGGTCGCAGCTTTTTGAATAACAGCTGCTGTGACCAGTTTCACATTTTTTGATGTCCGCTGATGATTTTTGAGACCGTACAAGTTACAGCACAATTTGAAAGGCATTTCTATTATTATCTTTTCTAAACGTTATGTCTTCTAAATATTTTGGAATATAAATGATTATAAGGCAATCCAATCAATATATATACCCTTGAAATAGTTTTGACATAGGTAGAATCAGGTAAAATTAGGTAGGTACAATTTAGTATATTTTATTGGATGCAAGTATAATTTGGTCAAAAACTGTTTGTGGGCGTCATTAGAAATTTTATAAATAAATGTTAAAATTATGAGCCTCTAATGAGATTTTAATTAGTAAAAAGGGGCTGAATAGACATTTTTTAAAATGAATAAACATTTTACACACCCTTTTAATAATTTAAATTCCTTTATTTTACCACTTAACTTAAATTAATTTTTAATAAGTTTTTAACCATTTAACCGCACCGAAAATGGTTCAAATTTATTGCAGGTGTTAAAATATGAAATGTTTAATTTATTAGATCCACATTTAGTACAGGATTATTAACTTAATAAAAAAACACATGTGAATTTTTCATATACCAAACTTTAAAAAATCGAAAGAAAAAATCCATATTGAATTGCTGACTTTTTATTTCTCAATTTCATAGCTGCATATGTTTACTTTAAAATTTGTGAAAAACAAAAAAAAAAGCCTACTTTTTGAGATATGAGCTTTGAAGTAAACCAAGTTTTACGCGCCGCCTAGCGGAAAAGAGAAAAGTTATTAATTTTAAACTTACTTATTTCAATTATTCAATTATTTTCCTTTTTACTTGCAAAAATATACGTAAGTCGGATGAAATTTGTGGCACCTATTCACAAAACATTGCCACCATTACCAAAAACTACGTGAAAAAGCCTCAAAATTCAACCGCGCATAACTCCGATTCAGAGTACTCAAAAAATAAAAGCAGAAATCACTTTTTTCCTTTTGTCAATGCCAACAATATATCAAAATTTCAGATTTTTTAAAAATCAAAAATTTAAAAACCAACAAAAAAATGTACGTTTTCAAAATAATAGCCCAACTACAATTTCCAAAAACCTTATAATAGTCAATGAAAAAAAAATAAAAAGGTTTGAATAGAAGAAATTAATTTTTTTTCTTAGAAATAAACTATTTTGATATTTTGCAGTAATTGGACGACATATGATATAGCGTAGGTTTATGTCATAAATTGTCACACACATATTCTGTGGTATTTGATTTGATATTTGTTTCTTGCAAAATTGGATAGATATAGTTTTGCTTATATGTAGCTAATTTTCTTTTTAACATTTTTTCGATATCTGTTTGAAATTAGTTTGTGTTGTTTAAACTAATCTGATACATCAGATTCTACTGGCACACAAAACTGTCTGATCTCGAAATCTACCTATTTCTAGCGGATATACGTGCCGCTTGGACTTTTTTCATGTTTACTTTGCTTTTCTGTAAACTGCGTGTTGAATTTTGTCGCGCATTTTCTATGGCTTTCGGTTGGGATATCATCGAAGGAGATCATGCAGTTGTTATGCGTTTGGCGTTTGACTCGGATGTGTTAAACCCTTAATCACCTTCCACAGACTTTTATTTGTGCCAAAGTTTGACTTACTCACTAAATCTTTCCATTTGTTACGTTTGTGTTCCATTACTAGTTTAGTTATCTGCCTGTTCAGGCCCGGAATTCTAGAATCAGTTGGATCTGCCTTACGGATGTCCTCTCTTTGGGAGAAAAGTATACAAGCTTCTCATGGGAAGTTTGGTTTAATATTTTGTATTCTGCCAGCTGGAATGAAGCGAGATCTAGCTTTGTTAAAAATTTCTCTGAATTTTCTTTCCCCAGAGAGGACGTCAATTGGTAAAATTTGCGTACTGAATTCCAATTCAGTAAAATTGGTAAAATTATCCCAGTCTGCTTTGTTAAAATTGATGTATGTCTTCTTCTCGGATTTCATTTCGTTTAAGGAACAGCTTAAGGTGATTATGATGGGCACATGGTCTGATCCCAATGCAATTTCAGTTCTCCATTCAGCGATTGGCATTAGTGACATGCTGGCAAGTGAAACATCTGGAGACGAGTATGAGTTATTTGTTACTCTTGTTGGTTGTGGTTCATTGAGGACTCCAAAGTTGGAGCCGTCAATTTGATCAGCAATATTTTCACCTCTTGAGTCAGTGTTCAAGTGTGAGTGCCATAGATCGTGGTGAGTATTCATATCGCCGAGAATTAGACAGTCTTTGGTATAAAATAAATGTCCTATGGACGGCTCATAACCTATATCACAGCTGCTTACTGGTGGAATATAAATATTGACTAGATTTATCTCCGTATTTCCGGATTTTATTGTAATACCTAGTTGTTCTAGGTTTTTATCAGTTCCTGGTACTGCTGGTAATGTGGTTGTACGGTAGATAATGGTTTTGTGTATGATAAAGGCAAGGCCACCACCTTTGTCCTTCCCTCTATCCAGTCTTATAATTCTATAATCACAGATACTATCGCTAATCTTAGATCTAACATTTAATTTGGTTTCTTGTAAAACCGCGACTAGAATATTGTTTTTATACATAAAGTTGATGATATCATCGATTTTAAGAGACCGTTACAATTTAGCTGCATTATTTTCACATCACTTGGGGTTTCCGGATGTGTGCTAATTCGCATTTTTTCTCATTCGTTTTTTTTTCTCGATTGATTGCATTACTTCACACAATCTAAAATTGTGGTGAAGTAAAAAAAAATAAATACTTGGAGAATGCAAATATCATATTCTCTTTATAGAAATGAGGCGCTTGCATACTTAAAAACTATTATAATAACAACCATTAGAGATTTTTTTTTCTTGTTTTCATAATTATCATCTTGAATATATGTTGTTGAATTGAATATACAATAATTTAAAATCATCTGCAGCGTTGGAAAGTCCAAGAATTTCTTATTGTTACCTGTTGTTTATTGCTGATTTTTATGACCCAAAATTTTTTATTTATAATGTGGGTATGGTTTTAAAATTATTTTTTGCATTTTTTTTTTTCTGAATGAACAATATGTCGAGCATATTGTGTACAAATTTTAAGTCAATCCAAGTAAAACTAACGGTGTTACAGCGTTTCAACAGGAGGGGGGGGGGGTATGGTTTTGAAATTATTTTATTTGCATTTATTTTTTCAATGAACAATATGTCGAGAATATTGTGTACAAATTTTAAGTCAATCCGAGTTAAACTAACGGAGTTACAGCGTTTCAACAGGGGGGGAGGGGGGGGGGGGGGTTGTTCATGGTTTTAAAATTATTTTTTTTTGTTTTTTCTTCTTTTTTTTTTTTCTGAATGAACAATATGTCGAGAATATTGTGTACAAATTTTAAGTCAATCCGAGTAAAACTAACGGAGTTACAGCGTTTCAACAGGGTTGTCGTTTGACCCCATTTTCCCGAAAGCGTCATTTTTGAAGTTCGTGAACACTAGAACTCAAAATCTACTGAACCGATCCTTTTGAAAATTTGAAATCAACAGGTAATCACGAAGAGTTTTTTTTTTTCATTTTTTTTTCTATTTTTTAATAACAAATTAACCGCGATTTTTTAGCTAAAATCGCGTTTTTCACTTCCAAGTGCTGCAAAAAATAGAAAAAAAATCTCTTCGTGATTACCTCGAGAAATACATCACTTTTAAAATGCATATCAATTTTTTCGTTTCACATGATCGGGTAACGGGTTACAATGTTCACCACAAAACCACTTTTTTTCAAGGTGCCTCTGGAGATTCAACGCCACCGGCTTATTTATCAATATTTTTAATTGAAAATTTTTTCTGACATACTTCAAAAGTTGTACAATAATATGTAATTAAATTTAATAAAATTATATTACTCATGTCGCCGCAAAAAAAATCACAAAAATATGCTTTTTTTCGTCTTTAAAACCATGCATCCCCCCCCCCCCCTTGAGAGGAATATCTTAATTGCGATTCTGTGAACGTTGTCATAAAAAACCTCATCATAACTCTACAAATATATTTTGGAAATCTTTCAAACGGCTATTTTTATAAACAAAATTATTATAAAATGTCATATTTTCTTTTTAAATAATTTAAATATAAACTAAAATACCATATAAATTATTATTAAGAATTATGGTATATTATATAACACTTTTTTATAAAAATCAAGTTTATGTTTTAGAAAATTTTTTAAGGTACTAATAATTTTTGTTTGTGAAAATATTCAACCGCCGATATTCAATAATATCAATCTTAAAATCAAAAATGTATTTTATTTTATACAATTAATATAAAATTATACCATATATTAATTATTATTTATTTTGCAATAAAATTGTGAGAAAAGAATGATTGTTTTTCCTTACAGTTTATATATACAATTTGCAAAATTTTCATAAAACAACATGAGACGTCAAAATTTGATATTGCAAATATGAAATTTTCAATCGCCATTTTATTTAAAATCAATATCAATATATCTTATATCTATAATATAATAGCCGTAAGTCTATCCTTCTATACAAGCGTAACGGATATCTTATCTATCCTTTAACCTAAAGACCAAATATAGTTCAATTTGGTATATTGGTAGCGCGCTCGACTGATGATCTATAGATTGAAAGTTCGAAACCTGAATATTGCCAATTTTTTGTTATTTTTGTTTTTAAATAACATTAAAATTATTGTTTTTTTACACACTCTTATTTTATTCATATTCATACATACATTTCGTTTTACGATAATGCAGTTTTTAAATTTTTATTTTAAATAACATTAAAATTGTTTTTTTTTTATTCATAAATTCATTATTTTCTTTAAATAACTTTAAAATTATTGTGCTTTTTTATTTTATTATTCATGAATGAATTCATATAAATAAATAATTCATATATAAATAAAACTTATATAAAATTTTGTTTTTGGATACTTAGAATTATCGATAAAGTAGTTAAGTATAGAATGCATTTAGGGGATTTTATTTTTGTATTTTAATTAAGTTACATAATACATATATTTATAATTTTTGTTGATGTTTTATTAATAAAACCTTTTTTATTTTGAATTAGTCACAAGATATGTAATATTTATTATGAAAAAAAGATCGAATTTTTTTTAAAGGAATAATAACCTTTTTTTAAAGGAATAATTTTTACATTAAATAGTAAAGTTGGTAGATGGTTTTTATAATAAGTTTATTAAAAAAGAAAAGAGGAAACAAATTGATGAAAGTACATGATTAAAGGTCTATTTCCTCACTTCTTGACACAACATTTCGTAAAATACTAGCGCTATTATGGCAGGACCAGAACCAGAAAATTGTTCTTTAGTACAGCGAACATAACAGCATAGAAAAATATAGATTTTTAACAATTTTTAAAAACAATGTAGGTTGAAAACATTTGATATTTTTATACAAAAAACAGTTTAGGTTATAATATACATTTTCAAACATTAATAATTTAAACCGATTTAATAAAATGAACTTTAAGAAACTCAGTACGAAATTTCGTTGTCATTGTCGATGTAAATGTAAAAATGTCGATGTCGATGTAAAAATCATAGAATATTTTTTTTCCATCATTATTTTTGCATAGCTTCATTTCGGAGCCCGCGGGATACCCTCTAGTATTATATATCAATATATATTTTGTTTTATAATTTTGATTCAAACTAAAATAAAATATAGAATCATTACAGGCCGAGTCTGACATACCCTCACAGATGTAAAAATAGTCATAGCAAAGACTTTTCTCTTTGCTAAGACTAAAACCTCTTAAATGCGATTCTGTATGCAGTCATACATAACTGTGAGATGTCAAAAAATAACCTCTTAACGTAAGATCATTAAAAATGGTCATCTTAAGCATCATAATTTAAAGTTTCATATTTTTTTATTTGAATTCTTGTATGAAAAATTATATTAATAAAGGATAAAATATTAATTATGAATTATTTATGTATTTATTATAAAATTTATAATAATTTACCTAATCACCAATACTCGTTGAGGTTGTGCTTAATACACAAATTAATTTTTAATCCCATTTATCTCAAAATAAAGTTCAAATAATTGAACTTAAAAAGCTTAATGTTGAGAAGGAAAGGAGAAAGCATAGAGCAGGCAAGTGCATCTCAATTTGTTAAACTCGTTACCGGTAATAATATATGAATATGCCTTTGATTGAACATTTATAGATATCGCATTTTAATGCATTTTTGCAAGTCATAAACTTTTCCTTGGCCTTGGTATTTTGTGTAATTTTACTCAGCTTTACATTTATGTAAATATTGTAAAATGTAAATTTTATGTAAATTTTTAAAAATTGTAAATGTGAAAGAATTATTAGAGTTTTAAAATATTTTTTTCCTATTTCTTTACAGTGAAACAAAGCGAAAGACAATGTTCGTCTACGTTCCCCAACAAAAGCCATCAGGATATAATTCAACTATTAACCCAATAAAACTTGAATTAAATTTAGACCCGAGTTGTCGTTACACGATCTCAGTCAAATCATCATTAGGTATGACAATGGCACGCACAGTACAGCAATACTCACACTGGCTGCCAGCACATTTAGTCGCTATTCTATTATTAGCATTAAAATACCAGATATCACTTACACCTTTAAATGAAAATTTTAAATGTGGTACACTCCACTCTGGATTAATAAAATCCTCTTCGATTTTTATAATTACAGCATCAAGAGTGTTTGTTAAAATGATTTTATTTGTAAAGTTTTTACCACTTCCTGATCAATATGATCTACCGCTTATTGTTTCCATATTAATACATGGATGTTCTCTAGCAATATTGACATTTGCAACTGGATCACTATGGGCCGCTATTTCGTTTTTTGGCAATATGGCTCATAAATTGTTGTATAAGTTAATTAAATTACCGATACCAACAATTTCTGGTGTTTTAATTCCGATAATCGAACGTTTTCCCATAGCGGTGGGTATATTGTTATTGTCGATATCAATGGGTTCATGCGGTGCTGTGGGTTTAATTTTATCATGTATTATTTATTTCGTTTTGCTATCCAAAATGTACGAGGATTATTTGGAAGAGTTTGTGTTTAAAACAGCAAAAGAAATAGCAAATAAGTTATTTGGTGTTGGTAATAAAAAAGAATTAAATGCAGAACTACTAAAATTAGAAGAAGAAAATGAAGATAAAAATGATGGTAAAAACTCGAATAATGAAAAAAATAATTTTGCTGATATAGCCGAAAAAAGTGATGCAGTAGCAGACAAAGGACTGAATTCAGAAAAAATCGACGAAGTTGAGAATATTACAGAGCAAAACAATGATAATACTCTAACAGAAAGAGAAGGCATGGACGATATTTCGGGTAAGTAAGTTGTTGTATTATTTTGGTTTTGTGGTTTTTTCAATTATCTTGTTGGCAACGCCAGCAATATATGCGTTATTATATGTAATATTATATGTATCTGAACAAACAAATAAGAAGTGGTACGTTTTAATTAAACTTTGATTTTTAATCGAGTAGTTTTGATTGTTGTCTATTTAAAGGTGATCAAGATTCATGACGTGAGTGATCAAGACTATTACTATATAAAACATTATTTTTTCAACATAAAGCAGTACGTCGCTTAACGAGTTAACAATTCGTGCCCGAATCTTCATCGTAAAGTAAAACACTCGTTAAGCAAAACACTCGTTAAGCGAAACACCGTTCCTCATATCCACATATTTTTATGTTTACGTTAATTTTTTTAAATCCATTTTTTCACAATTTATTTTGCTCGTTATGCGAATTACTCGTTATGAGAGGTGCTCGTTAAACGTTTTTATTAAACAAACCAACCACTCAACTAAATATATTTTAAAATCTCCAGATACCGTGTTAACCGTTTTCTTTTTAGTATACATACATACAAAATAATTAACGATCACGTTTTAGACGACAGGTCTGAAAACACACGTTCTGAAAAGTGGTTTCCGCCCGCAATAGAATCTTAACAACCTTAACAACTAAACTAGAACGGCGACAAAATTATTTTACATAGAACTGTATGGTTTCTTTTTTCTTGTTTTCAGATGCTGAATTGGATAAACTATATAAAGAAACGTTAGAAAAGCAATCAAAACTAAAGGCGGAACGTGATAAAGAAATCGAATTACAGCGCGCCGAATACGATGGTATAAATATTGGATTAAGCAAAATTAATTTTCACCTAACATTATTTTTCCTATTACTGATTTTAACGTTGCTAAACGTTCCAAGTGCAATTACGTGGGCAAAAAATTATACTTATGCCACAATTTTGAAGCCAGACCCATCTATAATACCTGCGATTGTTACGATAGCTTCACTATCAGTTATTTGGCAGCTATCAACACCAAGAAATATAAAAGGGTATCGTGTTATTTCACCTATTTTATATATTCTAGGTGTTATTTGTATATTATACTGTCAAAACTCAGTTTATCGTCTAAATGGCGTAGTATCTACCGTATTTTTAATTATTATGTTACATCAAGTTTTTGGTAGTGCTTTTGTAAGTTTACCAAAAGAATCGCATGAATTTAATGAAATTAAAGAGCGAGTAGAAAGGATAAAGTCATTAATGTCATAAATTTTATGAATATTACAAAATTGATAATAACACTGGTTGTTGTTTGTTGTAAATTTTGCACTGTGAAATGTTTATTTTTTATTATTAAAAAAACTATCCATTTTAAAAATAATTAATTTAAGTTGATTATTTAGCTTTATTTTATACTATGATCAAAATTGGTTTTATTGTAGTGTTCGGTCGTGCAATACCATGGGTACGTTCTGAAACTTTACTATAGCTAAATATTTAATGCAATATTTAATTATTTATGGATTTTGCTTTTTTCAAAGGCCTGTATCTTGGACCCCGGGGCTCCGATACAACGTTTTGGTTTTATTCGCTTCAGTGAGTGATTCTCTATCAAATAAAAAAAAAATTCTTGGGGCCTAAGAAAAAGTATTATCCCCGAAATTACTAACCATATTGTTATAGAAAACTTGCATTTCATTCAGAATTTGAAAAATATATATGCTGCAATTTCAAAATAAATTGAACTGTCAATTTGAAATCGTTAAATTTTAAATAATGCTTATGTATATGTGTATTTAATTTTTAACTCTGCTCGAGAGCACATTTAATTTTTTAATAAATGTGGGCGGGGTGTAGTGTGTTTCTGGAACGCAAACAACTGTCAAATAGTTAAATATTAACTTTACTATTTCGTTTCTGAACGACCGTATTTAAATATTATTTAAATATAGTTAACTATAGTAAAGTTTCGGAACGTATCCCATAATAAATATCACGATATTTTACGTCAAATTTTTTTCTTCTAACTTCACTTCCCGCTAAACATGGTGAATCGTTTACGAACCGTTTACGAACCATTTACGAACCGCATTGTTCGTTTACGGTTCGTAAACGATTCACCATGTTTAGCGGGTTCGTTGAATATTACGTCAAACTGAACCGAACAGTCAAATGATAAAAAGATGGATTTATACGTCAACCTTTATAGGTCAAATTTATTTCAATTAATTTTATCACAAAAGATAAATTTAGTCCGAAAGCCACAAAACCAATTTTATCAAGAATAGTTATCACAAAAATGTAAGCATAAACAAAACAAAACCAAAAGAGTTAACGACCAAAATAAAATATTTTTACTGTCACCTAAATTCAAAACATTTTAACATTTAAATCAAGTAAAAAATCTGATTTTTTCGTGATAAATGGCTGCGTGTAGTACTTCGAAAAATCATGATTTTTTTTATCACGTTATCTCGGCCGAACACTAGGATTTTTTTTCCTTTATCCTAAATAGAGAGCATAGGGCCCCTACTAGACTGGACCATCTAACTCGGTTGGGAGCAATCGCTTTCAGTTCACCCCATGTCTTACCAATTTGTTTTGCTTCAACTAGCACCGTATTCTTCCATGTCATGGGTGGTCTTTCAACTCGCTGTTTCCTTGTGGATTCCACTCTAGGGACATCCTTGCTATATCTTCAGCTGATTTTCTCAGTGTATGTCCTATCCATCTCCATTTCCTTTGCTTTATCTCGGTCTCAATGTCTAACTGCTCTGTCTGCCGTAGAAGTTCCTGGTTACTGATAGTGTTCTGCCAGAAGCATTTGATCAGTCTTCTCAGGCATTTGTTCACAAACACCTGTAGTTGATTTGTGATCTTTCTTGTATGTTTTCACGTTTCACACCCATACAGCAGTACTGACTTGACACATGCATTGAACATTCGTAGCTTTGTCTTTCTTGACAGGACGGATGTATTCCAAATCTTGTGAAGCATATTGAACGTATTTCTGGCTCTGTTAATACGCTGACTGATATCTTTTTCAGTCCCGCCTGTTTTTGCTACAGTACAACCAAGGTACACAAATTTGTCAACTTCATCCACTTGTGTATTGTTGATGGTAATTGGTGTTAGCGTTTTGGTGTTCAATCTCATAGTCTTTGTTTTTCTGATATTAATGTTGAGACTGACTTCATGTGCAAGAGTTGTTGATAGCTTCTGTATTTTCTGCTGCATGTCCGTATGTGTGTAAGTATATACATGTCATCTGCGTAGTCTAGATCATTGAGCCGTCTTGTTGTGTTCCATTGGATTCCATTTGGACTTGCATCATCGAGCTTTCTCATGATACTATCTAGTGCTATTAGGAATAGTAGCGGGGATAGTACACAGCCTTGTCTCACTCCTCGGTGGTTGTAGTATTTTTCACTTTGCTGTCCTTTGTATTGTATTCTGTTACCAGCATCCGGATACATTTCTTTGATTAGATCAACTATTTTCTTCGGGACGCCTATTTCAAAGTGTCTTCCATATCGCGCTTCTGTTGATTAAGTCGAAGGCTCGTTCGAAGTACACGAAGAGGAGATACAATGGTGAATTCCATTCGTTTGATTGCTCTATAATGATACGGATTGTGTTGATATGATCGGTACAGCTTCTTCCTGGTCTAAAGTCGGCTTGTTCATTTCTTAGTTTCCTGTTAATTGATGGAGATATTCTTTCGAGAATGATCATCGCTAGTATTTTCATTGTTGTGTTGGGCAGAGATATACCTCTCCAATTTTTGCATTCTCTTATATCACCTTTCTTTGGAATTGTTATGGTTAAACCCTCTTTCCATTTGGTTGGTATTTTACCTTTGTTCCATACATCAGCTAATAGTGGTGTTAGAGCTTCTGTTGTTGTGTTTACATCTGCTTTGAGTAATTCTGCTGATATATTAACGGTACCAGCATATTTGTTATTCTTGAGTTTCTGTATGGCTGATAGTTTCGTTATAGTTGTCATCCGGAGACTGCAAATTATCTTCATGTTGCTGGCAGTTGTCTTCGAAGTATTCTTTCCATCAGCTGTTGTACATGTGTTGTGAGGGTTTGATCAGATTCATCCTTCAAGGCGTGCATTCACATACAACAGAAACCGAAACTGAATTTCATACAAATTTGAGAGCAACTGAAACAGAAACTGAAAATTCGTCTGTTTTGTCTGAAACAGAAACAATTAAAATTTAATTGTTTCTGTTCCAGAAACTGTCACACGACCAGAAACTGTCACAAAATATTAATTATTATTTTAAATTTTGATAATAGAGCTTTGAATTTTGAATAGTTTTCAGTTTCTGTTTCTGTTGTATGTGAACGCCCGGCTTTATTGGTGGAGTGTTTGTGTATTTGTTAGTGATCTTTCTCACGCATTTGTGTAGTGTGCGCATATTTCTATTAGCTGCTGCTGTTTCTGCAGTCTTGAGAACGCTTTATGTGTATTTTCTGCGATCATTCCTTGCCATCTTTTTAACTTGTTTTGGTGTACTTGCATATTTGCTGCGGATCTCGGTTGTGTTCTGGTGGCACAATTGCAACTTGAGCTGACGACGCTCTTCAATTTTCTTCCAGGTATCATCGCTAATCCATGGTTTCCGCGATTTGTCTTGGTATCCAAGCACATCTTTGACGTAAGCTTCTTTAACATGTTCCCATTTTTCATCAATGCTGGTGGTTTCGTTGTTTGGTAGATTGAGCTGTAGCGATTCTTTGAAGATGTTATTTGTATTTTTGTCGCTCAATCTATTGATGTTAAATTTCCCCTGACATGACTTATTGTGTTTTACAGCGGCTGGTTTAATTTTGAATGTTGCAATTACCAGTTGATAGTCGCTGTGTAGGTCTGCTCCTCGCTTTGCTCTGACGTCTTGTAGTAAGGATAGAAACTTCTTATTCACCAGTACGTGATCAATCTGATTCTTGGTTCTTCCATTTGGTGATTTCCTTGTGTATTTGTGTATGTTCTTGTGTGGGAACTTGCTGCCTCCTATGAATAGTTGATTAGTGACACAACACAACAATCGATGAGACTGTCTCCATTATTGTTACGTGTTGATTCTAGTGCATATTTGCCCATGAACTGGTTCCATTCCGGTGTTGTCGGTTCCAATTTTAGCATTGATATCACCTTGTATTATTTTGATGTCATTTCGGTGTGCACTAGCCAGTGTTGCTTGGAGTTGTTCGTAAAATTCATCTTTTGTTGCATCATCAGCTTCTTCGGTAGGTGCATAGCACTGTATGATCGTTGTATTTCTAATTTTCGATTGGAATCTTGCTGCTATTATTCTGCTACTGATTGGTTTCCATTCGAGAAGTGCTTTCTTTGCGTTAGGTGTTGTTAATATTGCTACGCCTTGTTCATGTGTGTTGGATTTACCAGAGAACATCATGTAGTTTCCATTACTTGTTGTTAGCTCTCCGCTGTTGTTCCATCTTACTTCACTGAGTCCTAGTATCTCGATGTTATATTCTTCCATCAGTTTCTCAACTTGTGATAACCTCGATGTTTCTATCAGAGTTCTGACATTCCAGTTTCCTACCCGTGTCCGGGTACGGTAGCCAAGGGTCGATATTTGATTGTTTCGGTTTTGGTTTGTTTTGTTTTCTTTCTAGTGTACGTTTCTTTAATCATTTGAATTTCGGATTAACGGGTGATTGGCCCATCGAATCCTAGCCAGTTTCCAGGGCTGCTGGATAAGGTATACTGGGCAATACACCGTGGGCGAGATATTCCTGCTTCAAATGTGATTCAATCATATTTCCATATTTTTTCTGATGAAGTTCCCAAGCGGTCACCCGTTTAAGTTTATAGACCTTCACACTGTTGCTTAGCTTCCTTGTAAGTGATGTTGTCGTCTTAGCCACTTCTCCATCTCGCCCACTGAACACTAGGATTATATACATTAAATGGATTAGGTTATTCTCAATTTTATTCTTAAATTTAGTTTTATGAAACTACAAAGAATTCGATTTCGAAGATTTTGACGTTTTAGAATATTAACATCAATATTCTTTCATTTTTAAACATAATAACACAAAATAAAATGCCATAATAACTTATACAAAATGTAATTAAATTTATTCTGTCGACGAATTGATGGCATTGTCGACAATCTTTATATTTGACATAGTTGACGCAAACTTAATAGTAATGAATTACGCTTAAGAGGTAGCTAGTCCATATAATGCTTTGCCAATTCCAAACGTATAAACTAAATTTCGGTTACTTGGAAAATCGGGATGCAGATATATTTATAAGTTTTATTGAGAAAAAAAACACGTTTACCACGCGATAAATCAACACTAGACTCGCCGATTGAAGTTTATCTGCTTTATTATTCAGTTGCTTTACACTATCACACTCATGTTTTATTGAATTAATTTGATTGAATTAATAGACAAGTTCAATTCGTTATATAAATTTCTCAACCAGATAACGTCATTAGCTGCTAACGATACTGTCATGTACTCTGCCATTGTACTAAATAAAGCAATAGTTGGCGTTTGCTTGCCCATGGCAAATTCATGGCGTTTGATAGTTTAAAAAAACCAATACCGAAGAAAAACGTGTTTTAGAACGAGTTGTGAAAACGATCTTTTCGATTTTCCTGAAATTAGGCGTAAAATTGTATTTTTTTAAAAAAAAAAAGTGTTGTGTTATAGGGTTTACAATATGTGTCACAACAACACATAAACACCTTTTAACACCCAGGTCCCACAACAACCTGCGCTCTAAGGTGTTGATGAAAGTTTTTTTAAACCTCGGCGGATTGAAGCCACCTGAGACTATAGATTTCGGCTATTCAGTCATCGCCATTACATGATCGTTCCAGAGTAGGTCATTTGAAACTGTGACACCCAATAAACGAACGTTTTTACATTCACCTATTGGTTCATCACACATACTGAATAAAATATCTTTGGGGATCTCAGTCTTTGATCTGGAAACAATCAACAGCTGTGTTTTGGTAGAGTTGGGGGCGGGATTAATTCGTTCGTGCATTTTACCTTTTGAAGGAAGAGGCTCGAATGACTTGTGCAGAGTACTATCATCTGCAAAACTATTTATTGGGTTGATAGTGATTTTCAACAAATCGTTGTTATAAATCAAAAATAGGGTTGGGGACAATACTGAGCCTTGAGGTACACCAGCGTTAATTAGTTTAGACTCAGATGAAAATCCGTCTAAGGAGACCGAAATGTATCGTTTGTATAGACAATTTTGAATCAGCTTCACAACATTGGGATGAAAACCATACGCAACGAGCTTGTTGATTAAATTGGCATGCAAGACTCGATCGAATGCATGGAGATGTCTAAAACGATGACGTATGTTTCACCACCTATATTAAGTATGCTGTTCCAACAATGCGCTACATAGTTTAATAGATCGGTAGTTGATCTTTTGTTGCGAAATCCGTATTGGCTGTCGGCTATTAAATGATTTACTTCCAGAAATTTTGAAATGTGTGTATTAATATAATGCTCGTAGACTTTGGATAGGACCGATAGTAAAGCTATTTGCCTATAATTTGAGATATCGGATTTTGGTCCCCTTTTGGGGACGGGCTGAACATTTGTCAACTTCCAGCACGAGGGAAATATACCAGATTTGTAGGATTGGTAGAATATCTTAGTCAAAGTGTTGGTGCAAGTTCTTTAGAAAAGCTTTATAAAATAATGGTTGGAATGTTGTCCATTCCTGAGGCTTTGTTGATGTTTAACCCCTTTAAAAGTTTAACGACTATTTTGGGTTTGAAGTGGAGTTCATTCATATTAACTCCTGAAGATTGGATTTGGGGTATTTCTCTAGGAGTTTCCAAAACAGTGGAGTTCAGAGCAAAGCGTTCAGCGAACAAGTTAGCTTTTCTTACGGGATCATTGACGATTGAATCACCATCAATGCAATAAGGAGAATAGAAAATTTTGTACCAGAATTTAAAGAATTAATGGCAGTGTAGAAACTCTTGTCAGAAATAGACATAGACGTAAATTTTGAATCTTTCGCTCTGTCAATTTTAGACTTTTCGTTTGAGATAATCTCGTTAGATATTTTGTTGGCCTTTAGATATTGGGATCGATTAGCGGGAGTTTTGTTATGAATCCATATATTAAATGATCTACGTTTGTTTCTAAGTGCCGCTTTGGCAGCTTTCGAATACAAGTATTTTTGTTTGGGAAAAGGACGAATGGAAAAAGGGACGAATTTATTGATAGCAAATTGGATGGTTTCTGTAAAGTTTTGAGCAGAAACATTTACATTGTCAGTGTAAAAACAATGACGTTCGAAAGGGAAACCATGGAAAAAATTTTGAAGACCACTCTTTTCCATTTTTGAGTAGTGAAATATTTTACGGGGTTTGGGAGCTGTAGTTTTAAGTAAATCAGTTTTGATAACTGATGAGATTAAATAATGATCAGAATTTCCAATACTACCTTTCGTGACATCAACACTCGTAATATCTGGCATTGTGGTAAGATAGAGATCTAAAAGAAAACTATTATCACCGTCATTACGGGGAGTGAAAGTTGGGCTTTTAACAATTTGGTATAGGCTCTAAGATGCGGTAAAAATTTCTGTCAGTTTTCCACTATTGTCAATATCGTCGGTCGATTTGGAGAATTCCAACCATGATTTGTTGTGGACGTTGAAGTCACCGGTAACGATAACTTCACAATTAGGGGACTTTGCTCTAATCTCGTCCACAATTTTTGTAAGTAGATTAAAAAAGTTTGGACAAACAAAGTAATTCCTGGAAGACAAATCTTTAAAACCATTGTATTGAAGCCATCACCGTGTAGTTCAAAATTTGGAAAGCGTGTATACGCAACACTCTCATGAATGAATGCGCATACGCTTTGATGGAGTTTGAAAGCTGATTCAAGCCTATATTTGGAATTAAGCGATTCTATGGAGAGAAAATTTTCAGATACTTGTGTTTCTGTAAGGAATAGAATGTTCGGTTTGCCGTGCTCAAGTTGATGTTGCACGTGGTCATGGTTAGCGTTCAATCCGCAGATGTTTTGAACATGTATTTTAAATTTTTTTATTCATATTTGTGTTGTCCCGGCAAATACCGTGGACATGCCGCTTTATGTGCGGGTGGACTACGCATATTTGTTTATCAGTTGCAGACTTATATCCTTTCTGTTGTAATTCCATATATGTATCAAGAGGTTATTACTAAGTTATTACTAAGCAAAAAATCCTATCATACAATAAAATATGACATGTGTATACATATGTATGGACTGTATGGAGTACTGTTGTCAAGTTTAGTGTGCTGCTTCTGTTTCCATCTTGACCCTCTTGGACTCTGTTCAAAAGCGGGCTAGACGAATTGTGGGTGATCGAGCTTTGACATCAAAACTTGATTCCCTACAACATCGTCGCACTGTTGCTGACCTCGTTGTTTTTTACAAATATCGTCATCAACAGTGCTCAGATGAAATCAGTGGCATCATGCCTCAAACTTATTCTTATCCCCGCTCCACTCGGCAATCGGCTACCGCAACCAGTGAAACGGTAAAGATCCCGCGCTGTCATACTGGCAGATCGCAGAAAGACTTCTTTGTCCGAACTGCATACAAATGAAATAGTTTGCCGGAACCCTTAGTCTCAGGTGGCTTCAACCAGCAGAGGTTTAAAAAAAGCGTTAATCAACACCTTAGAACGCCAGTTGTTGTGGGACCCAGGTCTAGACCTAGGTCTTAAAAGGTATTTATGTGTTGTTGTGACACATATTCTAAACCCTATTACACAACACATTTTATTTAAAAAAAAAAAATATGCCAACATTTCATGATAAGATGTAGAAATAATAACAAAATAATAAGTGAAAAACAAATTGTGAGAAATTGCCCATAATCCAGCTGATGCAGCGCAACCCAGACGCACCGCTCACCACCTCAATCGAGGCACAAAGCCCACACATAATTATATGTTGGTCTGATTCCTCGGAATAACTAATGAGCGGTACTACTAACGGAGCGCTGCCTAGCTAAGACTGTGAGTGCTGCCGTTGACTAATCAAAGTTCGTCCGCCAGCACCTTAAGATATCATATTGGCTACTGATATCTCCTGCCATTGCCAGTGGTATGTGATATCTCACGCCAACTCATATGTCAATGGCAAAATCATATGCAATACACAGAAATACAGCGTAAATTTATTATTTAGCACAATTAGCGAATATCTTTATTTTAAAACAATTTTCAATTAATCAAAACAATTTTTTAATGAATAAAATATAACAATGGAACTTTAAGCATTAATGAAATAACTAATAATAATGAAAACATTTATTTCATTTATTTTGTGTAACGGAAAACATCGCATACTGTGTTTAAAATTTTGAAAATTAAATACTACAAATGTTCGCCACAGTTCACAGATGTACCAATTACGTGATTAGTATGATGCAATCTGACATGCATTCACTATTCTCCAATCTAATTGTAATTATTTTACGCACTCAACCAATTTTATACAATCGATTTCATTTTTTCCCATAAACCCAATACACTTGTAATGTTCTGAATATAGGGATATAATGATATATGGATATTGGTTGTACACACACTCAATACAATTCGAGCCTTTGACTTTTTCAATTTGGATTCATATTTCTCATATTGAAGATCAGAGGTTTTAATACACAATTTTCCAAACCATTTAACTCTGGCAAATTTTTGATTAAAAAACACCATATATGAAAATTTTCATTACACTTCAATTTTTCTAGTGTAGGATGTGATTAAAAAAACACGATTTTATATTTAAAACAAAAATATTTATATTTATTAACATTTCACATCCTTTCGATTACAATGAATTCTAAGACTGTCAAAAATGTTGTAAACTAACTTCACTCTACTGCTATATATAAAATGAATACAATACAAAAATAGGATGAGTACAGTATAATTGATATACGTTAAATTTAAAATCTAGAATACCTACATTCAGGCCATACCTGCCAATCAATTGACCTGGATTGCGTCAGTGGTTCAATATGGTATTAATTTCATATTGAATGGTGCATAGACACTTTTAAATGGAATATTCGTTAGTCTCTGTCCAGGCACGTCTTCAATTACATAACGTTCGTTTGGTAAAACTTTCGTCACCATATACGGGCCACGAAACCTTGGTATTAATTTTTGACATACCCCGGGTTCTGCAACAATATTTTTTATCATAACAATATCGCCTTGTTTATAAACGTATGCAGGTTTCCGTTTCGGATCAAAATAAGGTTTATTTTCATTTTGAATCTTTTAATTTTCTCTAACTATATTTTCTCTAATTGTTTGAAAATCGCGATCAAAATCATTAATACTTTCTAAGAATTTTGAAATCAGACTTGAATTCCTGTTTTGGTTAATTCCGTATAATGCAACAGACGGCGTTGTTTTTATCGAAAGATTAATAGAGTTATTTATAGCAAATTCAGCATCTCTAATTACTGAATCCCAGTCTTTATTATTTTCTAAATCGATTAGTTTTGAAATTAATGGAATAATCGTTTTATTTTGTCTTTCAATTTGTCCATTAGATTGAGCAGAATATGTCGCTGTTAATACAAGTTGAATGTCTTTACTACTAACAAAATTTGAAAATTCGTTTGATCTGAAGCAAGCTCCGCGATCTACAATTAAACGCATTGGCTCACTAAAATGGTCAAAATAGTCACGTAGTTTATTTATGATCTCGCGTGTATTCGTCGGATAAAATTTTGTAAATTTCGAAAAGACGTCTACAATTACTAGTAAATGTTTATATCCTCGTTCTGTTTGGTACAGTGGACCAACGTGGTCGATATGAATAGTTACGAATGGACGATCGGACTTATCATACAAATTAAGTAATCCTTCTTTCTTAGCATCTTTAGCATTAAATACTAAACACTTTAGACATGATTTTATATACGACTCGATCTTTTCTTTCATTTTTGGAAACCAGTACAAATGTTGAACTTGTTCAAGTGTTTTCATAACACCAAAATGACCAATTTCATGAAATTGTCGAATCATTTGATCTTCTAAAAGATTTGGAACAAAGAATAGAATTTTATTTATTTCTTTTCTATATAATAAATCGTTACACGAATAGTGTAAGTTCCATTATCTACACCGTTTAAAATAGAATGTTTAAGTTCACGTATTTTCGGATCTATCATTTGATATGAAGCAAGATTTTGAGATAATATACATTGGGTCACTATCAAAATTCCTGGAACTCGACTCAATGCATCGGCATGACGAAGTTTGGTACTATCACGTTAAACGATTTCATAATCGTAATTTTCTAGGAATAATGCCCATCGCATTACTTTAGAATTTGTGGCACGTTTAGCTAGTATTTATTTGAACGACAAACAATCGGTAACAATTTTAAAATGAACTCCATGTAAGTATATGTGAAACCGTTGTATAGCATATTAAACAGCAAGTGCTTCTAATTCAAACGAGTGCTTATGACTTTCGGCTTCCGTTGTTCTTTTACTAAAAAATGCAATTGGATGAAGATCATTATTTGGTTGTCGTTGGAGTAAAACGGCTCTAAAACCATGCTTACTTGCATCCGTATGCAGTTCCGTAAGATATTTTGAATTATAATACGCAACTGTAGGAGAAGATATTAATTTTATTCTTATTTCATCAAAAGCGTCTAAATGAATTTCTTTGAAATCGTAAATTGCATCCTTTTTTAATAATTCATACAAAGGTTTTGCAATTAAAGGATAATTAAGAATAAATTTCCTAAAAAACTGTAAGACCAATAAACCGATATAGTTCGTGCACATTTAGGTATTGGATACTCCCGAATGGCTTCTAAATATTTATTCGAGGGTATATATCGTATCCAAGAAACTCCAAACTAGATTTAACAAAATGACGCTTTGTTGTTCAATTTCGATATAGTAAATCGATAACTTTCTCGAAAATTTCAAAATGTTTTTCCATATCAGTCGTCGCTATTAAAATGTCGTCAATATAAACGATTACGTCACCTGAATCAATCAATTCTCTAAAAACGTCAGAAATAAACCTCTGAAATATGGCGGGTGCATTTGAAATGCCAAATGGTGTTTTCAAATAAGCATACTGTTGATCATGAACAACAAAAGAAGTATATTTAATACTATCGGGATGAACAGGTATGTGGTGAAAACCGGTTTTCAAATCAATTAAACTAAAAACCGCTTTGTTCCTTAATTTATCTAAACAATCGTCAATCCTAGGAAGAGGAAAACGATCCTTTACCGTTACCTTATTAAGTTCCCTGTAGTCAACACACAATCTACGAGAACCATCTTTCTTGGGTACTAAAACTATACGACTACTATATTCACTTTTACGTTTTTCGATAATTTTACGTTCTAATAAATCGTCAACTAATTCTTTAATTATTAGTTTATCTTTCTCAGAAAACCGTGGAGGCGTTACGTGTATTGGTTTCGTTGATGTAAAAGTTATTTCGGGAGTATGCTTAACGTAAGGCTCTTCTCGTTGTGGCCTGTTTAAATTATTAACTACAATACCGTTAGTAGTTGAAATTATTTCGTGATCTTTGAAAATATCATTATAATAAGGACCAATATCTAAGTCAACTTCATTGGTTGTTTCAAAATCAATATTTAAAATTTCATTGAATAAATTCACGCATTCAGTGTCTACATGATTCAATATTTATATCTATACCATTATTTAAGTTTAAATTCATACCTTGAATACAAATATTTTTAAAGTTTCTTAAGAATTCACGACCAAGTAAGCAATCATAGATCATTGTTTCGTCAGGTACAGCATGAAATCTAATAAAATACAAATTATCATTAATAAACATATTTGTATTAGCTACACCTAAAATACTTAACTTTGAATTATTTAAACCAACATAAGTTTTATTTATTTGTTCTAACTTCGTTGACTTCGGCAAAATTTTGTATTTAATTAAATTTATTGGACTTCCTGTATCTATAATGGCACTTTTCTCGATGTCTTCTTCTAATAATTTAAATAGTACGGTTATTTCATCACTCTCCTTCACGATTGACACTTGACTTTTCTGTTGATTTTTCCTAAAACAGTTCTCCTCCAAATGTCCCGTTCGGCTACATATGGAACAACGAGGCTTACGTTGAACTTTATCATATTCAACTGACCGATGTCCAGTCCAACACCACGACAATTATAACAAATTATTTTATTTGCGTTAGTAGACACTTCCATAAATTTTGATTTATTGTCCAATGTTGGCTGGTTACGACTATTTACATAATCAGATTTATTTTTGTAATTATTTAAATTCGGCGAAGAGCTTGGTTTGTATGATATATTGGCACTTCGATTTAATACTGTTAGTAATTCACGGACACTTTTAAATGGTGTTAACGATAATTTTCTTTTAATCTCGTCATTATTTATATTTTCAATGATTGCATCAATAACAGCATTTTCTGAAAAACCTGGCAAATGGCCTAGATTTTCCATATCGTTTACGTATTTGGTGAATGTTTCCGATGACAATTTTTTTCGATTAATTATTTGTCGAAATATATCGTTTTCGTTGGTATACATTTGAAATTTGTCAATAGTGATTTGATAAAATTCTTCAAAAGAAATATCATCCAGATCCAAATTGTCGAACCTCGTAGTCGAGATGACGCATAAAATATTGCTTCATCATTGTTCCACCCATATCTCCGTTTTAACATGCATATTCGCTGATAGACCAGGGCCAAACCGTTATAAATATCGAAATTGACGAAAAATTCTTAGCAGTATACGAATGGTCGGAAAATGTAGTTAATGGTCTAAGGAATTAAGGAAAAATCGAAGAAACTGAGTAAAAGTCCCGGAAAGGGGTGGGGGGTTGTAGTATATACTTTTTTAGGGGTTTGTATTAGTTTTTTGCGATTTGCGGCTAAACTATGCATCCTCTTGAAAAAAGTTTAATGTAAAAGTTGTAGATAATAAAAAAATCTAAAACTTTCTTACCGAACATTATTGACCATAGCCACAAAATTATCGAGAAAAATGCAAAAACCGTTTTTTTGTTTTTAATCTATAACTATCGCAAAAGTTTTTATATTTTCATGAAAATCAATGAAAACGTTCTTTTTTGTATTTCAAACAATCCAAAAATTTTTCAAAGCGAAATATTTAATTTTCGATGTTTTATGAAGAAAATTAAAAAAAAGACCTAATTTTCAATCGAAACATTTGGTTAGGAAATTTTCGATTTTTGAACTTTACCAGTGCTCATTTTTTTTGTTGAAATCCCAACTTTAATATAGAATTAAAATATAATATTGTTTATGCACAAAAAGTTCGTTAAAAAAGCGAAAAACCGAAAATACTACTTTCAAATCATGAATTTCTTTTTCTTTGTTGTAAATAAACGTTTCCATTCATAAAAAGCGGTAATTCACATACGATACTGTGTTATACAAATAATTTACATAAACTTAACTAATCTTGGCTTTCAAAGTCCCGAAACCATCGTTTAAACTGCAATTAAATAGGTAAAAAATCAAAAAACACAAAGGCTGTGACTGAGAATTTTTTTATTATTTCTTGTTGTTCGTAAGTATTTACAAATTATCATGTCAAAGTGTTTTGATGATAAAATGCAAAAATTAAATGTAAAATAATTTCATTGAAATCTTTTTTTCTTCCTGGGCTTCATCGCCAAAATCGAATTCTTCATCGCCAGAATCGATCAACCTTTCGATTTCTTCATGTTCATTTTCTACATCTTCAATTTCTTGGAGCTGTTCTGGATTTTTCAGTTCAGTATCATTATTTTCAATATTATTATTTATTAGACAGTAGATACTGTGTTCGTCTTCGATGTCCTTGAGATTAAAAATTTTTGTATAAGAGTTTTTCGGCATTAGAACACAGATCAGAACCGTGACAATTTATGCACAAAATTGTGCACTTTAAGCCATATGTTATTACCGCATCCTGTTTCGCAGCTGCCGCAGATAATTTTCAATAAATTTTTGGGAATTAATTCTTGTTCTGTAAATATAGATACGATACCATTAACGTGATGTTTCCATCCCCAATCTGTAGCTGTAAATTGATGACCAAGCCAACTTTGTATTTGAAAACACACTCTGTAACAATGTAGCTTAACTGCTCCTTCAGTTAAAGGTAATTTTTCCAAATGAAATGATGGTTTTACAGAAGCCGCTTGGTAGAGTTCAAATCTTGAATCGTTTTTACTTTTGTAAATAGAAGCTATTATTTTTAATCCATTTTCGGTAATCGTTTGTTTGTTTGCTTTTGTATTGTAAAAAATCATGTAGATGTTTATTGGCCAATAATGATTTTATAATTTTTAATTATTAATGATTTTATAATTGTTTATTTTTCCTTTCCCAGCAAAACTTGAATCTATTGCTAAAAGTTTGAAACGAATTTAAAGAAAAGATTTTTAAATAAAGCAAACGATTAAATAAAATAATCACCACAGTTTAATCGATGGTTTCGGGACTTTGAAAGCCAAGATTAGTAAAGTTTATGTAAATTACTTGTATAATATAGTATTGTATGTGAATTAACGCTTAATATGAAGGCAAACGTTTATTTACAACAAAGAAAAAGAAATTCATGATTTGAAAGTAGTTTTTTCGGTTTTTCGCTTTTTTAACGAACTTTTTGTGCATAAACAATATTATATTTTAATTCTATATTAAAGTTGGGATTTCAACAAAAAAAATGAGCACTGGTAAAGTTCAAAAATCGAAAATTTCCTAACCAAATTTTTCGATTGAAAATTAGGTCTTTTTTTTAATTTTCTTCATAAAACATCGAAAATTAAATATTTCGCTTTGAAAAAATTTTGGATTGTTTGAAACACAAAAAAGAACATTTTCATTGATTTTCATGAAAATATAAAAACTTTTGCGATAGTTATAAATTAAAAACAAAAAAAATGGTTTTTTGCATTTTTCTCGATAATTTTGTGACTATGGTCAATAATGTTCGGTAAGAAAGTTTTAGATTTTTTTATTATTTACAACTTTTACATTAAACTTTTTTCAAGAGGATGCATAGTTTAGCCGCAAATCGCAAAAAACTAATACAAACCCCTAAAAAAGTATATACTACAACCCCCCACCCCTTTCCGGGACTTTTACTCAGTTTCGTTGATTTTTCCTTAATTCCTTAGACCATTAACTACATTTTCCGACCATTCGTATACTGCTAAGAATTTTTTTCCTTTAACAGGATTGGCCCTGGTCTATGAATCCAATTAGATATTGTAGGCGGATCTAATTCATCTGGATTAAATAATTTTATCATTTTGGCAATTTCACTTGGATGAAATCGTTGGCGGTAATTTGTAGTGATGTTTTTCAACTCAGCTTGTAGTAGTTGATTTTCTCGTTTGAGTAAATCCATTTCTCCTCGGGTTAAGTCGTTGTTCAATACATCAAATGTTGATTGTTGATTTCTTGATTCACCAATATTGTTAATATTAAATCTAAACATCATATTGGGCGGATGATGAGGATTTATATTTTAATTCGGCATTTGAAACGGCAGATGATTATGATTTATATTTTGATTCGGCATCTGAAACGGCAGATGATTATGATTTATATTTTGATTCGGCATCTGAAACGGCAGATGATTATGTGCGTTTGTATTATACATCTGGTTTGGATACGGCATCTGAGTTCGTTGATGCAAATTATCCGTCGTTGGATTTTCGTCAACGTGATAATTTTTCGTACTTTCGTGTCGAAACATGTTCGATGATCGCTTCGACACATGTTCAGAATTCATTGTAAAATTATGCCTCAATGAAAATAACTTTATTTTGGATTCGTTAAAATTGTTTTCAATTTTCGGAAAGCTCATCTGACCCTCGATTCATCATCACCGAAGTCGTCAGTTGAAAACCACATGTTTCCCTTTTCCATCAATAATTTTATTAAACTAAATTTAATATCACACGTTATATTAAATTACTAAACACTTTACACATTAATCCCACTTCTGAATTGTAGGATGTGATTAAAAAAACACGATTTTATATTTAAAACAAAAATATTTATATTTATTAACATTTCACATCCTTTCGATTACAATGAATTCTAAGACTGTCAAAAATGTTGTAAACTAACTTCACTCTACTGCTATATATAAAATGAATACAATACAAAAATAGGATGAGTACAGTATAATTGATATACGCTAAATTTAAAATCTAGACAACCTACCCTAGACCACTCTATTCCGCCGAAGCCATTTATTGTCGATATAATCAAAATTTAATATTTTTGATATAAGTAATTAATAATATTTTAATTTTTACCACAAAATTTATGTTAAGTTAGAATAAGAGTTTAAAAGACACGTTAGTTAAAATTGCATTAAAGTACGGCAGCATATAAATTTATTGCAATTTTTACGTAAATTTTTGATTTATTTAGACTGAAAATTAGTGATTTTTAGTGATTAGTGATTTTTATTAGGTTTAGCTAGTTAAAATTGTTTATTTTTAAATAGAACAAGAAAATTTGTAAATATCTCTCAAATTAATGTTGACAAGAAATAAATTTAAAAAAATAATGGTTTTGTTTAACTATATTTTATATAAGACTTCAAATTACGAATAATGCCAAATAATCCACCATGGAATTATTAATCATGTCTCTAAATAAACAGTTATGTACGTTATATAAGGCAATATTACATGACGGGATAAAAGAAATAAAATAAAGGGGGAAACGACAAATTTTTTTAGAAATATTTGCAAAAACAAAACTAAAATGGTGTTGCCAATAATACTGCTAGTGGCATATTCCACGATCATTGGACACCACAACAGTTATTCTCGATTACATCATCAACATTAAATTATTCATTTTACGGTTGTATTACATCGACAACCTCTTCAACACCCTTAATAAACACTTGAGGTCAACAACAACAAAAGATAACATTATTACCATATTACAGTAAATAATAATAATTTGAATAATAAAAGTCGGACAAGTGCGAATAAAATTCGCTCGCCAAGGGTTCCTTGAATGTAAAAGAACACAATATCAAAAATAAATGACATAAAGTTATGTTGTAAAGTCTTTATATCGCCAGACTATGGACGCATAACAGAATAAATGTTTAATCGTAAACGTCAATCGTAAATGTCAATCACATCTACATTGATCAAAAATGTTACTTGAGGTTAAATCTTATCCATAGCTGTTTATGTTAGCTGAAGAAAGATTTAACCAGTATTTTAATGGTCTAAATAGGGAATATTTGTTCTATAAATCAGCGTCGAAATATAGGGTGGTATACATACACTTACAATAGCACTTTTTTTTATCAATAACTCAAAAACTGTGCATCGCAGAATTCTAAAAAATGTTGCAGTGTTTCTTAAATTAAGTGTTCTTTCAAATGACACCCCAGTCGTTTGGTTCCAAAAAAGTTTGGAACAGGAAAGGTTTGGCAAAGGAATTTGCACATTTTTTAGAATAACTCAAAAAAAAGTTTTTTTTACCCCCCTTACATCCATCCCCTAAACACACAGAAATATAATTATTTGAGAGTTCGCTATAATTTTCGTTCAAAATATAGCGAATTTCCTGTCTCTATGAATTTTTTCAATTTTTTCTGTCTATCAATGTCGAAACGTATGGGGGGGGACGGTCTGGAATTTGCACATTTTTTAGAATAACTCAAAAACTGTGTACCGCAAAATTCTAAAAAAAATTTCAAAGTTTCTGAAATTCGGTTCTCTTTCAAATGACACCCCACTCGCTTGCGTCGAAAAAGTTTTTTTTCACCCTTCCCCACCCCAATCCCTTAAAAGCACAAAAATACAATTATTTGAGAGTTCGCTATATTTTTCGTTCAGAGTTTATCAAACTTCCTGTCTCTGTGAATTTTTTCAAATTTTTCTGTTAATTAGGCTCGAAATGCAAGGGGGGGACCAACTTTTTGTGTCACTTTATTGATAATAATTCAAAAACTATGCATTGCAAAATTCTAAAACAATGGCAATATTGCTAGAGTCAAGTGCTCTTTCAAATGACACCCCACATGACCTGGTTTTAAATGATGTTTTTACCCCTTAACATTCCCACCCCTTTAATAAATATAGTTATGAGTATCTGCCACTTTTCTATATTTTTCATTAAAAACCTACTCAATTTTCTATCATTCCAAATATATTTCAAGATTTTCGATGAAGTAGGGTCGGAGTTATTCGGGGCAATAAAACATCCAGAAAACGTCATTTTTCAAAACTATACAAAAAATGGTGAGGTGTAAAATTCCAAAATATATTTTTAAATAATGCTGAAATGAAGCCCTTTCATATGATACCCTACTCGTCTCGATAAAAAAAATGTATGTTTTCAAAGGCTTTACATCGTACCTCCTTAAAACAAACGAACACAACTTTATTTATTTTTTAACCCAGCATCTTGTGTGGATAAGTTAGTTTTATAAGCACCTCAAATTTTAAGTTCATCGGATTAATGGTTCACGAGATAATCGAAATAATGTGAAAAACACGTTGTACTCTCACCAATAGTGTTCCGCATAAAAAACGGAACCCTAAAAATGATTATGTTAAAATGATAATTTAAATAGTGAGATTTTTTTTAAATAATTATTTGAATATGATTGGTTCGGTACGTGGTTCTGTACAACAGCAGCATAAACAACATCAACAAACGTTTTTACAACATCATTATTGGGATGAAAAAAAGAACCAATTAACAAATGTACAAAATTTACCGTTTGGTGGTAGTACTATCAATATAGTGGTACTATTAATAAAGACATACGTAGTAGCAGCGTTTTTGGCAGTTCTTTATATAGTCAATCCGATGATCGATCACGTGTAAATATAGTGATCCATTTTAATCTAATAATCATAAAAATCTTAATAACCACAATAACGGACAAACCACTTTCAACAAATTCCTCGTCAAATATTGTAAAGCAAAACAATTGTTAAAAATTAAAACTATATCAGTTGTGGTAATTCTTTTACAAACAATAGTAATTTTAATTTAAATCTAGCAACAGCTACAACAACAGCATCATAGCCCAGTCTTATTAGCGATCAACGTATACCCTTTATTCGTATATACCTATATATATACCCTGTATTCGTATATACCTATATATATACCCTTCATTTCGGTGTTCTAGAAGTTGTCTCAAAAGTCTCATAAAATATCGTGTCTGCTTCGCAAGTTATTCAAGGTCAAAGGAAGACTAAAAGGAAGATTATGCCCTTAGTTCAATAAAAGACCTCGCTTCGCGTCGGGCTTCAATATGAACCACAGGCGTAATCTTCTACTTTCAGCCCTCGATATGTAACCCTGGGTTCCAATTAGCTGCTAAATTGTACTAAACTGCTAAATCTATATTTTATTTCACAAAATTACCGAATTTTAATTTAAATTAATGTTGTCAAGTTGCCAGATATTGTTTGACATATGCATTTCTTTACAATTATTTAGAAACAAAATGTTGATTTAGTCAAATAAAATAGTTGACTAAATTAATTTAGCACGCTTAGTACAATTTAGCGTCAATTGGGACGCAGTCTAAATAACTTACGCACACTGAAAAAAAAATTGAAGTTCATGACAACCTCATCTCGAAGTTGGCAGTTGATTATTCATGCAAAGAAAAATTATTTGCAAACAATTTCACTGTGATTGGGACAACTACACGATAACATTTTCCTAGCAACAGAATGAGGTTTATTTAAAATATAAAATTAAATGTTAATAATTTTTCTTTCTAGGCAACGAATAATTATGTTTTAAGCAACATTCCGTTTCTGGTTTTCAAAAAAATTATCTCCCAAAATACCACTCGGCGTGGAAGTTTTTGGCATTATATACAATAGATCCAGTTTCCATGCATTGGGAAACAATGAAATGGACTATTTTTATGATAGTTTATAAATAAATGTATGTATGTATGTGTATTGAGTATGTGTATTGGATAGCACATTTGATTCAAAATCGTTAGTTTTAAGTGTTTTTGAGCAAAACCATTAACAAAAATCAACACACTGGTCTTAAAATTAATCAATAGTTAACCAATATGGTTGATAAATTGAATATAACAATATATGGGTTATCACTGTACTATACTATTACTATACTAAACGTGTTACTTATTATACTATTTTTGGTGTTATTATACAATTTTGTATTGGTACCCATACAAAACTAATCGATTAAATTAAGTCTTCAAGTGAAACTCGCCCATAAAATGGATTGAATGGTGTTTAATACTGGTGAGGAACACTTGTACACGTTGACAGTATACATTCCTATATGGAACATGGCAGCTAAAAAAAAACTATGTGAACCTTCCTGTATTTGAATGCAACATTGTGTCCAAATTTCAAAAGAATCGATCTAGTACTTTCGGAGATTACCTATTTTGAACAAACGAACATTTAAGTTTTTATTTATATAGATAGAAGATAAGAATTGGAGATCCCAACCATCGAAGATTTTGATATACTTTCAACATCTTTACACTAGCATAAGAATACCACTATTATAAATAAATATTTTTTTCTATAAAAATTATAATTTAATGAATTAGTATCAGTATTACAAACAAATGCATTAAAAAATTAAAGCGGTTGGTGTTATGGACTCTCACCGACATCTAAGAAATGTTCTTGAAAGAAAACCCGGATGTCTAAACCAGCTTCTCAAAGTTCACCACGTTGCGACCGATAGAATGTATTTTAACCTGATAAACTGGAACACATAATGTCTGTATATGCATGATACATAAAAACGTACGTTTGATGTGTAATCTACTCTTAAGGGTGTATATAATATTCATGAAATCAAAGATTTACGTCGGATTTTAAAATATATTACAGAATAAACGTTCCAGCGTCGATTGGAATCAAAAAATTTAGATCTCACCGACAATTTTCGCGAAATAATCAATTTCAAAGTTATCATTCACTCTATGTTATATTCGGCGGAAGTATCAAAATTTGTTAGAAAAATTAAAAATTCAGAATGTTCTTGCAAAGTCATCCGAAAAAAAACAGTTTCTCTGTGCGATTTATGATTTTTGAAGTCAAAAAAATAGCGGTGTCACCAATCAGACGTAAATATTCAATTTAAAAATTTATAAAATCTGCTACGTACAAAGGAAAGCTAACCGCCATTTGCAGTAAGAAAATCTGGTAACGTTGTGTGTGTCGGTCAAAGAAAAGTCGTTTTTCATCGTTCTTGTTCATAATAAGATATCGTGACAATCAGATTTTAAAATAAAATAATAAATATATTTATTTATTCCTACAGGACACGCAACAATAAAACAAAATATTTTTAAATTAAAATAATAAATATATTTGACTGACTGCGACGTTGCCAGATTTACTTTTCCATATAGTAGCGGTAGTCAAATTAGAGACACATATTTTTTAGTACTATGAAATTATATAATATTTTGGAAATATTCTATCATAGAAAATTGTTGTAATTGATAAAAAGCATTCCTGTATTGAAATTTTTACATAATAATTTGTTTGAAATTTTATTAGATGTACTACGCGATTTGACTATCTATACATCCTTAAATTTAAATAAAAAATGAAAAAGACCTGCTTAAGAGACTAAGTTGTTCTAATGATACAGTGGATTGAGCATCAAATATATGCAATGATCGTAAAAATATCGTGAAAGCTTACACAGAAAATATTTTGGAATCTCTTGAATGTTACGAAAAAATACATTATGAGCAATGGTTAATGCAATATAGATATTCGTTAGAACCCATGGAAAAAGGATAAATTTGTAGAAGATTTAATACACAAATCGGTCAATATACATATTAAAAAACCATAATTTCATAGCTGCATGTACATATTTACTTTAAAATTTGTGAAAAACAAAAAACAGGACGATTTTTAAGATATGAGCTTTGTACTAAACCAACGTTTAAAGTTCCACCTAGCGGAAAATAGAAAAATTACTAAGTTTGTAACGACGGACTATTTTCAATTTATACTCTATCTGAAATAATAGTATTCAAAGAAATTCGCTAATAATTTGTTAATTTATTTTCTTCAATTGTAATAAGCGTACAGACATTTGTTTGTACTACTGTATTTTTTGTTTCAATTAATAATACATTGCAAAACATGTTTTGCATAAATGATTGTTTGTAGTAGTGAAAGTTGCTATTTACAGTAGTAAAGAGGGAAACAGAAAATCTATGAGAGTTGTATATAAGCGATCAAATTGTTAAAATCAGATGATTAGCATATAAATTTAAAATCAATAAATCAGTAGTGATTAGTAATGAATTAAAATGAAAAATATTAATATGTCAATTTAATAATATAAAAAAATGTAAATGTTTTTTATTGAAAATTAAATTATTACTTTTTATTGTGATATCGAAGTTTTTTTATTTTATTTGTTTGTTGTAATGAGTCTTAGTGAAAATTCTTTGATAAAGTCCCGAGCAGAAATTTGTCAGGGCTCAAGTAAGGTCCTGATCAGTTTTGCCCTAATCCGGATCAGGCAGTAGTAGGGCAGCGTGATTGGGCCCTGATCATGAGTGTAACGCTTTTGCCCTATCAGGTTCTGATTGGGATTACCGGATCAGACCCTGATTGGGATAATCGGATCAGGCCCTAATTGGGATATTCGGACCAGACCCTGATATATATTTATGTATAAAAATTAATCAAATTACAAGAAAAAAATGACAATGGTAAAAAGTAAAACAAACATACCACCTTAATCACTATTATTATAGTCTGCAGTCGAGTTTTTTTCATAGAGTCAGTTTTTTTATAAATAACGTAACAAGTTGAACTAGAACTATAAACTGGCAAGACAAGCCGTTACAAAGCTATGTAGACGAACGAAGAGAGAATGGTGGAAGAGACAGTATGAGGAGATTGAAAGCTTCAATAAGGAACATCAATCGCGTAACTTCTTTCAACAGGTGAAAACCTTAAAGAAGGGTCCTCAAACTAGATCAATTGCTATTCAAAACGAAGATGGGGAGCTACAAGTAGACCTTAAAAATATTTTAGATACTTGGGCCGCTTATTTTGAGAATCTTCTCAACTTAAGTGACCAGCAACAAGTCGGGCGACGAGCAAAGCTTATTCGTGCGTCAAAGGTACATGTAGACGAACCAACCAAAGAGGAATTCGAAGCGGCGCTGTCTAAATTAAAACGCAATAAAGCACCTGGTATCGACGATATAACATCCGAAATGATTGTACATGGTGGCGAAACTCTATCCTTAAGATTGTTTGAACTTGTTCAAATGATCTGGAGGACTGAAACCATGCCACAGGACTGGAACTCAGCTATGCTGATATCAATCCATAAAAAAGGTAATCGCCTACAATGTGCAAACTACAGAGGAATCGCCTTTGCACAGCATATAAAATCTTTTCTTACATTTTGCTATCCAAAATCAATCCTTTTGCTGAACAATTGTTTGGAGAATATCAGTGTGGTTTCCGGCGGGGCCGAGGTACTGCCGATGCACTTTTCTCGATAAGGATGATTTTGAAAAAGTGCCGAGAGTTCAACATACCTGTGCACCAACTTTTCATTGATTTCAGGCAGGCCTACGACTCTCTCGAACGAGAGACTCTATGGTCTGCTCTGGTGTCAATGGGAATTCCTGGTAAACTGGTATCACTATGCAAAATGACAGTACAGAACTCTCAATGCTGTGTACGAGTAGAGAACGAAATATCAAAGTTTTTTAAAGTCGACTCCGGCTTAAGACAAGGTGATGCTATCTCTCCTATACTTTTTAATTTAGCCTTGGAATATGTGTGCCGTCAAAAGAAACTACCGACTAATAACAATATCTTGTCAATAAACTCAGTACAGATGATTGCTTACGCTGATGATGTTGTCATCCTCGGCCGAAGTGAAGCTGTTATGAGTGAGACTTTCAAGTCGCTTGAGAGTGGTGCTAGAAAAATTGGTCTGCAAATTAACTACAATAAAACCAAACATATGAATGTTTCAATGGAGGCTGAGAAGAAAGATTTGATGTGCGGCGATGAACGAATTGAGGGAGTTGAATCTTTTAAATATTTGGGATCAATGCTTGACTCAAACAACAGCATACTTACAGATATAAAAGCTCGAATCGCTGCAGGTAATCGAACTTTCTACTCAATTAAACCTCTCCTTGGATCACCATATGTATCAACTAACACCAAGCTCAAGTTATACAAGACATTGATTAGACCGGTTGTGATGTATGGGTCACAAACGTGGACCCTTACACAAAATGACGAATCGCATTTATCTGTATTTGAGCGTAAGATCCTACGCTACATTTTTGGTCCACTTAAGACAGACGATGGAGAGCATAGAACCCGGTATAACTTTGAGATCAGAGACCTTCTTAAGGGATTGCTTGGTTTGGGCATATTCTACGAGCATGAACGCCTTACAAAAAAAAAAAAAAAAAAAAAAAAAAAAAAAAAAAAAAAAAAAACGTAACAAGTTCCACCTTACACATTTCAATTATTCAACTATTTTCTCTTTACTTGCAAAAATATACGTAAATCACATGAAATTTGTTATAAACAAAACATTGAACACCATAACAAAACATCGTAAAAAAGCCTCAAAAATTCACACACGCGAATCGGAGTTATGATTCAGAGTACTCAAAAAAAATTCAGAAATGCCTTTTTTCTTGCGTTAATACCAACAATATATCAAAATTTCAGATTTCTAATAAATCAAAAAATTTAAAAATCGATAAAAAAAATGTACGTTTTCAAAATAATAATATATATATAAAACAGAAAAACATAGTTTTTTCTGAGTTATTTCCAACCATACCTTTGAATTGGAAAAATTCAAATTAATTCCTTAGTTACTTGAGTTTGATTGCTCACAAAAATCCTGAATAAATAAAATTCCCCAAAATGTTGGCAAATATGCAAGCGCGCATATAGGACAATAATTGACCAAGAGTCGATCATTGATTTTCGCATTGATTGCAAACAATCAATAATGACTATACACTCGTGATTCGACTCGACTATAATAGAAATATTACACATCCTATGAATTCACATAATAGTACTGTCAAGAAAATTCAATGCAAAAAATCTTCTTCCAAAATTAATAAAATTTCCATAAAAAATTATGTCTGACGATTGAGAAATTCAACTTATCATCGCCTTGGTGGCGTAGTGGTTATATATATATATATATCATATATACCATGGTTAAACGTGTCTGCCAAAGGAACTGAACTCGTTGTGTTGGTACTGATGGTTACGAGTTCGAATCCCAACCGAAACACGTAAAAGAGAAAAACAAAGTTTTTTTCTGAGATATTTCCAACCATACCTTTGAATTGGAAAAATTCAAATCAATTCCTTAGTTACTTTGAGTTTAATTGCTCACAAAAATCCTGAACCCTATATATATTATGATACACAAAAATAATAAGATAACAAAACAAACACATGCCTTTGTAGTTTTTTAAGTCTTAACTTTCATTTACACTATTATCACAGAAATAAGTAATTATTTGCAGTAGCACACGTGCCGGTACCCAAAACTCGGTACAAAATGACGGTTACTATGGAGTGAGCAGCCAACGTTTTGAAGTCATGGATTTGACAGTTTTACTCATCGCGCGTTTTTGACGATTCCAAAATAAAACTGACAGTGAAATTTATTCTCGATTGTGCATCTTTTTTTACACTTTTTGAATAACATAAAAAATGTTATAACGATAAAAATGGGTTAAATCGCTGCCCAAAACTAGAAACAATGTCCTCATAAAAGTTTTTTGTCGAAAATTATATAAAAATCCTTAAGCCAGACCGAAATCTTGATATCTAAGAGCTGTGAGATTTCAGCCCCTCCATATTTTTCAGATTCAGTTTTTATTATTCATGATGGGATATTTTCCATCGCAGTAAGGTTGCCACGTGTCCTACTTTCGGTAGGACAGTCCTCCTTTGGAGCAAGAACGTTCTGCGTCCTCCTTTACTAGAAAAATGTCCTACTTTAGGCGAACTGTAAATACAATATCTTACACTGATCAAAATAAATTTTTTTGCTACCTATTTCTCATATATAATAAACATGCATTAGCAAAATAAGTAAAAGTGATTGCACCTGTACCTAAATTCTTTTACTTAAAACCTGTGTTTTTTTAAAAAATCTTTTGTTACAAATTACCTGTTTTTAGGAATTTTAATGAAATAGCTGAACTGAATTTTGTTTGCGGTTGTTATAAAAATAAAGGAAAACATTTGACTACAGAAAGCTAACGATTTTGAAGGAAAATGTAAATATATAAAACAGTACTATTTATGAGTAACTGACTTACAACATAAGGTTATTGATTTTTATGAAAGTGCCAATGATGTCATGTTTAGCTGAGTTCTTAAAAACTTTAAATTTAAGATTTTCGAGAGTTACTGCATTACACGCCGATAACATCAATTTGAATATGTAGGACATTATTCATTATAAATAAATAAATCAGTATTACAGTCTACAGAAATAACGGCTATACATTCATACTTACACCAAGCAGAAACTTAATTTTTTTAAAAAAAAAATCTTGTTTTTTAACTGAAGAATGAAGTAGCACAAATCCAACGAGTTTTTTAGTTTTGAGACCATAAGGGGTAGTATGTCCTACTTTGAATTTTTTAAAACGTGGCAACCCTGCATCGGAGTGATGTTATATCACAAATAATTCATTGAATTAATTGTAGATAATGTGTTAGTTAATAGGCACAAGTGAAGACTAGTCATCTTCTTCTCGTTGATACAAGATTGTTATATGTTATACTAGTATGGCTAGAAACTAGAGTATAACAACAATAGAGAAAGAGAGAAAATGATTGACTAAAACTGAATCTAATACATGTTTATGTAATTTTTTCATATATAATATCACGAGTCGTCAAATAATAGTCGATTATTTTTCATAATCATTATTACGAATGCCATTTGAGGCATGACCTCAATTGGCATGAGTGGTAATGTTGAAAAATAATCGACTAATAATTTGATGACGAGTTGTATTTAGCAGACAATTTAACGAACAGAAATAGTAACATTATTTCATACAACATAATCCTTTGTTGTCAAACAAAATTAAATATTATTTCATCTTAGTAGGCGCATAAATGTTATAAATTTGTAATTTTTTTTGAAAAATAAACATAAACATGCAATCATTTATGAATGAAAACTGACATTTTTACTATTTGCAAATTGCATTTTCACATAATTTTGTATGTGCATTTTTGTTTTAAATTAATATATTAAGTAGGCGGAAAATATTCGAAAATATTCGCTGTTCCTTCCTACCAGAAAAAAATAATCGAAACAAATCGTTTTGATTTGCTAAAAAATAGTAAATTAAGCGTTTTGATTGGACCTTATTGAATCTTTTTTTGATGAGTTGAATTGTCATTATAATTCGCAAAAAGAAAAGACACATTTTTGGTTTATAAGCGATAACATTTTTTGGTAGTTTTTCCGGTCGGCTAACCCTGATGAGAATGATAAAATTTTGTAAAGCTTAAAATTTTCGTTTTGGTTCAAAGTCAGATCAAACGACAATTGTATGGATCTTAGAAAATTTCATAAGTATCACCATGTTTTTTTAGATTCAGTTCTTATTAAATTTTTTTTCTCAAAATAATTTTCACATAAAATTGGATCTCACTAATTACCCTTTTTATATTGTGCATGCACGCATGCAAAATAATGACCCGTTTAGAATCGAAAAAGTTATTAATCTGCTAGGGATTCCAGCTGCAAGACAATACTTTCATTAATTATTTAAAAATTGAAGTATTTTTTATCCGAACCTATAATTTATTTTCTTCACCAATGGTATTTGTTTTTATTTTTTAAAAGAAAGCGGAATTTCCCCATTTTCATTTATTTGAATTTCGCTTTTCCTTTTTCTATCTCATAACTTTTATCTCAAAAGACATTGTGAGAGAGAATCATAATGGTGAAATCATCAAAATAAATGTTTTGGAAAAACACATCCCTTTGACAGTTGTTCCTCTGACATCAAATCGTTTGTTTCGTTGGAATAGAAGCTCTGTTTTAAATACTAATATTTTTTGTGTGAGTGGAGCGGAGCATACGTAATAAACGCTGAAATTAAAGTTTAGTGAATTTTTTTTTATTGTGGAAAACATGAAAATATATGCGTGTTCTATTTTGGGTAAAAATGAAAATAAAATATAAAGTAGCATAAAATACTGGTAGGGTTGTTGGATTTATTTGTTAAAATTTTATTTTATCTCGAAGCATCATTGAAAATAATGTTTTTCATTAGATTAAGGAAAAACTTATTAAAATATATTAAAAAAGTACAAATTACGTTTAAAATTAATTACAACAATAAAATAAGTTATGAGATTTTATCCTAAAAAATTCTTCTTTTAAGTCTTACTAATTTAATCAAATGTTAATCATTTTGATATTATAAAACGTGTATAATTTGTGTGTTCAATTAATTTATTTTAACGAACTTGTAACCGCTCTTTTTTCTATTTATTAAAGTTAAGTGCTTTTTTCTAAAAGTAAATTTGGTATTCAAAAAGTGTAATTTGTTATTAACAAAAAACAACAAACACATTTAATCAAAAAATATTAATAATTAGCAAAACGTGATCAATTTATCTAAATAAAGATATTTAGTTAAAATGCCACATCATATTGGTCCATCCAATATTTTCCGAATAACTTCCCAATCATCATCATCAAATATAGTAGGAAATCATAAAATCCGTTTAAATGGTAATATAAATTTATTAAATAATTTAAGCGATTATGTGGTAAATAACCAATTAATAAATTGTGATAATGATAATATGAAAGGGGATATACCATTGCCACCGCCATCAGCACCAGACAGATCACGAATAAATTTATTGAATAAAATTTCCTACGAAAGAAATAGCTATTTGTTATGGATTGTTACACCATTAGCTGCAAGGTATGTATTCTAAATAATAATGGTATTTCGTTCTTGACACTTTGTTTTTCTTTTTAAATAAATAAATTTCAATTAAGGAAATTTGTGTTCCATTTCTTTTTTTTAATTTAAATTTATTTATGAAAAAAATTAAAAGGAAAAAATTAAATATTTTATTATTCCGCTGATATTATATGAATAATTTTTCATCAAACTGATAAGGAAATTGAATTTACGTGCCAAAAGTATATGAATGTTCTGAGGATTTGCATAGTTTATCGTATCTTCCGTATGAATGTCATCTATATTCTATAAAACTAATACTGCTTGCGAGTTCACTTGGTGTTATCTTTCAAATAACATAGTGTTAGGCACTTTCTTGTTTTTTTTTTGTTTATACAAAGTAAGACATATTCTGTGTTAATTATAATAAATTAAAAACTATTCTTTCTGCAAACCTGCAATACTGCTAAAACCGATAATATAGATATCGATACACAAATGTATTGAACTTGTATATGTTAAATCGTTTGTCATAGGTATATGCTTTGTTTTATAGTCATAATTTAACGACTTTGCAGCAGCGTATCATAGACACCTGATGCCTTTATCTACTAATATGACTAAAATTTAATCTAGCACTAGACTTCAAATACGTGGTTATAAGACTTCACTCTGTGGGTATCAGGGGTTTCGTTTTCGCTATATTAGTAAAAAGACTCATACCTCATACCATACCTTTTGTTGTCTACAACTTCACCCAATTTTTATTCAACTTATATAGTGTGATTTCTGTTGATTTACTTGTTCTGCTCGCGTGTTGAATATTTTACAAAGGTGATCTAATCGAAGTAATAGTACGTTTGTGAATGTTATAATCTCCTTTTTTATCGATTTTAACATGATTGATGTTGATGTAATAAGCCAATGAAATTTCGGATAGATGACATCCTTCTTGCCTACTTTTGAATTAAATATCATCATTGCTGTTCTTCATATGGTGGAATTTACTGCTAAACATGTTGATTTGATTCATTAAAAAAAAGACCTAGGAAAAAGTCACTTATTGGTAATTTTAGATTTTTTCCTGCACATTTAAAAACAATTTGCTTTTAGTTTATTTTTATTTGTTCCGAGCCTATCTATATGTCCTACGATTGAGAACGATATTAAAAATATATAGTACATTTTGCTGTTGTAAAGAGTTGAGGAGTGAAATAGCACTCTAATAAAATAAAAGTTTATTACGTGGTACGATTTATTGTATAGTTATCCATTAGAAAGAAAAACCAAAAAAAATGCGTCCTTGAACCTCAGAACGCGTGTTGTTGTAGAACCTAGGTCTTGAAAGGTATATCCATGTGTTGGTTTGACACTTTTGCAGTTTCTGTTACATAACCCATTTTATAAAACAAAAATTAACAAAATGTATCTATCCCTCAACAGTTCCAGCAAACTCTAGTGAAATAATTTCTTTATAATATATTTAGGGTGTTTTTATTCTGTTTCGGCCAAATGAATGCTGCCAAAACAGCAGGTATTTATTTTTTAGCAAAAACATCGTTTCCCATGTTAATTATATGGGAAACAAACTCGGTTTGCGCCGTTCTCAAGAATCTAGGAAGAATTTTTTATAGGGCCAATGCTAAAACATGAATCTATGGGACCGGAAATATAAAAAACAACTTAATTTATATACTTTGTATAATGTCTATATATGTATATGGGGCATTTCACGCCAACTAAGTGTGAAAAAAAATTTTTGTGTCTCAAACTTTAGGAATAGGTAGTACTTTATGAGAAAACAAGTATCAATTTTTTTCAGATTTTTTGACTCACACCAGGCCGTCAGTGGCGCTTACGAAATTCGATTTTTTGCCTTGATCACAAACTTGTGAATTTTGTAGGAAAATGGGTGCGACTGAAAAAAAAACGGAAAAACAAGATTTTGTTAGAATTTTGACCAAAGATTACGATAAAAATATTTTCAAAAATTTTGGGGTAGTTTTCACCCTTATTCTAAGGGTTAAAATTTTAAAACTGAGATTTCGAGAAATATGTCACGATTTTTTTTCAATTTTTTTTTTCTTTTTTCTTTTAATTATTTCCTTACGATTAATTTTTGTTTTGCGATGGGCATCGACCAGGAACTGCCCCCAAAAAAACCCAAAGGTGAAATACGTGGTTTTAGCGTACATATTTTCACATTCTGTGAGATAATCTCGATAACGGTAGATCGTAAGCAAATACTATCGCATATACTTTCGATTTAGAATTTTATGTAGAACACGATGCTATTTTTGAAATTTCAAAATTGGACGATTTTAGAAAAGTTGGTCATCATATTTGAACCGCCATTTTGTTTTTTAAAAATTTAACTTTAGATTCGTAATCAGCAACCCGAACAATCTAAGAATATACTATTTTTTTATCGTTTATTATATCACAGAATGAGAAAATACGCTAAAACCACATTTTTTCACCTTTGGGTCTTTTTTGGGGCAGTTCCTGATCGATGCCCATCACAAAACAAAAATTAATCGTAAGGAAATAAAACAAAGAATTAATTAAAAAAAAAATTGAAAAAAAATCGTGACATATTTGTCGAAATCTCGGTTTTAAAATTTTAACCCTTAAAATAAGGGTGAAAACTACCCCAAAAAATTTTGAAAATATTTTTATCGTAATTTATGGTCGAAATTCTAACAAAATCATGTTTTTCCATTTGTCTACAAAATTCACAAGTTTGTTTTTTCACCTTTGGGTCTTTTTTTGGGGCAGTTTCTGGTCGATGCCCATCGCAAATCAAAAATTAATCGTAAGGAAATAATTAAAAGAAAAAATTAAAAAAAAAAATTGAAAAATAATCGTGACATATTTGTCGAAATCTCGGTTTTAAAATTTTAACCCTTAAAATAAGGGTGAAAACTACCCCAAAATTTTTGAAAATATTTTTATCGTAATCTATGGTCAAAATTCTAACAAAATCTTGTTCTTCCGTTCTTTTTGCAGTCGCACCCATTTTCCTAGAAAATTCACATGTTTGTGATCGAGGCAAAAAATCGAATTTTGTAAGCGCCACTAGTGCGAGTCAAAAAATCTGAAAAAATTTAATACTTGTTTTCTCATAACTATTCCCAAAGTTTGAGACACAAAAATTTTTTGTTCACACCTAGTTGGCGTGAAATGCCCCATATACTTTTGCGACCATTATCAGTGATCTTGTTGTACATCCATCACAATTAATGAAACTATTGGTTATTTACTTTAGGTTCTGTTTTCAACTGTTTTCATTATCTGTTTTCAACTGTTTTCATTATCTGTTTTCAACTTTTCAAAATTAAATGTCTTGAAATTATTTCAATCTAGAATTTTTATTTACCAAGCCAATTCATTTTGGATATTTTGTAAAAATAAGTACAAAAGCAGTTACGAAGACATTTTCGCATTATAAAAAATTACTTATTTATAAGAACATATCCTACATTACATTACTTAGACTCAAAAATTCCATTTACGATGCTAAGTTAAACAAAATTCAACAGCAAAAAATGTGTATATGTACGAGTGAGTGAGTACATATTGCGTTTAAACATCAAACAAGATATTTTTTGGTTCTAAGAAACATTTTTAGTAAATTTTTCATCAAAACATGAAGTTTTATTGTAGGAACAGCCATTATACTTAATTTTTTGGAAAATTTTAAACCATTTTATTTATGAATTTCACCAATTGGATTAATAAAACTTTTAAATTTAAATTTATTGAATAACCGAGATTAAAATGTTATTAAAAAACATATTGTTATAACAGAAGCATATATTAAATGATTATTATTACAAGTACTTAAATGAAGAGAGATAGGAGAAGTAAGAAAAGTTTTGTTGCATTTTGAAAAAGTTTGGGAAAAATTCTGTACTTGATTCTGTTGGTTTTATGATTTTGGCGTTGATTATAGGGCGATTTTTCTGTTCCGGTGCTTACCGCAATGGCGCTGCAAAAAGGGGATAAGAGAATAAATTCAAAAAATTTTATATGGGATTTCATACAAAACACAACTTGAATAATTTTAAAAATTATCTATGAAACCTCTCGTTTTACTACAATGAAATAATTTAAATTTGCTTATGAACTATTATTGACTATATAATAAGCATAATATGTGAAATATTTTATTTTTTCTGTCCGTAAAACAAATACGAAAATGGGTTAAATTTTTCATACAACTTTGTATGGGAAATTTTGGCAATTTTTATGTTTCTTTTTTGAGAGACTTAAAAATAATATTTTATATGTTACGCTTAATATATAGTCAATAATACTTTATAATCAAATTAAAATTGTTCAATTGTGGTGAAATGAGAAATTTCGTAGATAACTTTTAAAATTATTCAAGTTGTGTTTTATATGGAATCCCATATAAAATTTTTGTGATTTTTTCTCTTATCCCCCTTTTGCAGCGCCATTGCGGTAAACACCGGAACAGAAAAATCGCCCTATACTTGTGTCTCATTCCACCTTTTATCTAACATTTCAACTGATTTGTAAAACACTTGAATTTTGACAATTTACATCGAAATCAAATTTTTGAAGACCTTAAAAATGTTGCTACAGGATTTTATTGTGATCTACAACTATTTGACCCGGTATAACAATCCCTAGTCGAATTTTAACAACTCTTTAATATCTGCAGACTCTACTTTTTAGAATTTAGAGTATTTAAATATAACTTATTTTCAATAGAAAAATAACCGCTACCAACCTCCAAACCAACCAACATCCAACCTCCAAAAGCGAGTTACCGGAAAAATCCCGTTTGAGTTGTTAAATAGGCGTTAAAAGTTTAAATTAAAACTTCGTACTTATTCTACTCTTATATATAAAATATTTAAGTTCTAATAAGTATTTTGATTTCGAGATAAAACAGTTCTAATTTACACGCAATTAAGGATGAAGGGAACTAAAATAGGTTCATTTGAGAATGTCTAGTACTTAATTTGTTGTTAAAGTTCGACTCGGGGTGTCATCTAAATAATTGATGCAAGTCGAAATAACCCGAAATAATTTGCTCAGCCAATCTTTGAAATGTTTTCGAAGCACAGACTATCTCTACACCATACTTTAATTTTTCCAGTATACCAAACCATTATCGAATAATTATTTATATACTTTTCATACAGTATTATCGATTTCCCGATTGCATTCATGGACATTAGTTATCAAATTGCATAAATTGAAACAGAAATTGATCAAACCAATTCATTCCAAAAATGTTAGTTCATTCGGAACAATTTGTTACTAGTAATTTGAAATATTTTTTCACCTTTTAAAATTCAACCGCAACTTTTACCATACCTTTTAAAGGAACTTTTTAATTTCCATAGCCAAACAAGTTTAAGCTTATTAGACTACATAGAGACTATATAAGATAATTTAGCTAAGTGTTCATAACTTTTAATACTAATCATTGGATGAAGATTGTTTTGGCACGGTCGGTTTGGTCGGCATTAATTTATAGTCAGTGCTATTACGCTTCGGCCGCTAAACATTGATTGAGGTGTTCTACTAAAAAGCTGTTTGTTATATACATATTTCAAACGCCTTTAGGCTTTGAATTCTATTTTGATTAAATTTGATTGAACCATACTTAATAAGGTTTAGCATCCCTATAAACTTTAGAGTCTCTATTTTTCATCCCTATAAATTTTAGCGTCCCTTTAGCATCCCTATTTTTAGTTTGTCCCTTTCAAGAAAAAAATAGCACGACGCTGATGCATAGGCTAACTTCGCCACAGCTCTGAAAACAAAATGTTCTGGATATACAGTAAGCTAATATTCATAAAATAATTTAAATAATGGCTAACCAATGTTATAGATTTTGCGTAGTTCTAATTATAAAAAAAATCATTAAAGAAAGCTGTAGTATTCCAACAAACATAAATTCTGTTGTACGAGAAAAACTAAAATAAAATTTTTAAAGGAAGTGACAAACCGGAAGTTGAGGTGCAGAACTGTTGCGAACCGTACTTAATCCTTATGTACCAAGTTCCATCCAATTCGATTATCAGGTACAGATGTTAATGAGCTTTCATAAAAAACAGGTGCTCGGGGGACACCACTTTGTTCCCTATTGCTCAAAAACTAATCAGCTCCTTGCATACGATTGATTAATGAATGAAGTCTGTACGCTCCCAACAAATTTTAAAAACAAAGTGAAAAAGTCAGCAGTTGTATGGTAGACCCCCCGCCACTTTTATCAATGGGTCCCAAAAGTTGATCATTATTTTCTCATACTAATTTAAACCTTTTCCATAAGTTTTGTCATAATCACTTCATTATTGTAGTCTGTAGTGTCAATAAAGACACTGAAAAAATTCAAAAAATTGCGAATTTCTTTTTGACCGGAAGTGAAAAACCGGAAGTTGGGATGCAGAAGTGATGTAAACCGATAATCACTTCATTATTGACAGCTGTAGTGTGCATAAAGACACTGAAAAAAATTCAAAAAATTGCAAAAAAAAATGTTTGCCGGAAGTGAAAAACCGGAAGCTGGGATGCAGAACTGTTGTGAACTATACTAAATGCTTATGTACCAAGTATCATCCAATTCGATTATCAGGTACATATGTTATTGAGCTTTCAAAAAAACAGGTGCTCGGGGTACTATCTACCATTTGTTTAATATCGCTCAAAAACTAATCAGCTTCTTGCCATACATATTTGCTTCTTTTTCCAAAATGTCATCAAAATTCATTCACGAATGAATGTTGTATGCTGCCAACAAACATTAAAAACATATTGAAAAAACCAGCTGTTGCCCAATCCTTTATCCAATGTACTCCAAAAGCTCATGAAATCTTTCTCATATTACTTGAAAGCTTGTACGACCGTTTCATGAAATTCGATCGCTAATTGTAGGCTACAGAAGGGATATACACTTAAACACCTCAACACCCCCCCTGCCGCCCCTTTTTGCTCTCAGATCAAGTGTTTTTGACATTACGTATTCTATTTGACAAAGTGATCTTTTTTTGCCCTGAAAATATTTTTCTGAATCTTGATTTTTTCGTATAGCAAGTTGTAAATACAATAGAGTTGCACAATACACATTTACACATCTGTCAAAATTAGTAAACAAACAAGACGCCATTTACTTATTTTAATTTTTTTAAAGTGAAATAGTTATTATTTAAATAAAAGTTTTGTTTAAATCGTGTTTTAAATTAAAAATAAAAAATTATTTAATTAAATACAATTAATTACAAAAACATTAAATGACAGTTCACAAACACAACTACAAAACTAGATCAACTTTTTCATATTCTTTTTATGAAAAAAAAAATCACTTTTTCTGCTCTGGCAAAAAGAAAACGACATAAATGTCGTTTTTCTAGAAATTATAATTATTGAACAGAAGCATTTAGACTTAATGGAGAAGTTTTCTAAAAAGTTTTCTGGGTGAATAGGAACGGGTTGGACAATATCAGGTCGTTTTGATTAAATTTCGTTTTATCACAAAATTTGTAATTATTGAAAATAAGCATTTAGAGCAAATAGAGATATTTTCTAAAACGGTTTTTGAAACAAAAGAAAGGATTGGGTTAGAAAATATATGAAATGTGTTTTTTGCTAAAAGTTGTAATTGTTAAAAAGAAGCATTTACGCCAAAAGAAATGGGTTTCTAGACCAACAGAAGCAGTTGGTTTGGAAAATATCAGCTCGTGCCTGTTGTAATTATTATTACAACAATTATTATAACACAGATCGAAGTTTTGATATCTTACAGCCTTGAGGTTTCAGCCCCTTTATTTTACTAATTTATAATTCAATAAATATAATATTAACAATTAACATGTATTAGTATTAGTAATGATCAAAGCAGCAATTGCCATCATAACATCATTAACATGTATACTGCATAGACCTCCGAACCAAAATTAGAATGATGTGGATATTCTTGTTCAACAATTTCTAAACAGTGAACTGAGTAAACATTACTGTAATCGGAATTTTGATTTGATTCAAATAGGTACAAATATATGTATCAATAATATCGACGAATAACTTTCACATTTGTTATTATAAATCAGTTACAATAATTTCAACATTTAAAGCTGTATAAATCAGAGTGTCAATAAATGAGAATGATCATTTGTACAGCATGAATATTTTGATAATTTAGAACAAAATCACGGAAAAGAAAAATGTTATGATTAGATTTACCCATCGTTAAATTTAACTTTGAATAATTTAAAATCATGAACATCATATATTTATCCTTCCTATATTTATCCTATATTTATCCTTATTATCCTTCCTTCCTTCTCCTACCGGATATAAATAAGCGGTATTAAAAATATTGTATGACTCACGTACGGTGGAACATGCGGTGAATATGTAAGTGAAAGTATGGTGTCACCCGCTTTTATCATTAATATCTTTTTCGACCTAGACCTACACTTTTCTTCTAAAATAAAGAAAAGTAAATAGTTGGTTATCTGTAATTAAGGTTTGAATTATTTAATGGAAAACTATTCATACAAGACTTTGTAACATTTCACAAGCTAAGTTTCTTTACATAAGCAAAAAGAAGAAAATTAAAACTTTCAGAAAAAAATTTTACAACATTGATATAACTCGAATGAAAAAGTTTTGAACAAACCACTTTGTGTATAATTCAAAGAAACTATTTTATTAAGTTAGCTAAAGAATCCCAATAACTTTGCTTATAGACTACAATATTGAATATAGCCGCTACTCAATATAGTGGCTTACATACGCAGATGAATACATGCATTTGTTTATGTATATATAACCAAATCAGCAGAAAACGTGCGTGGATTATTGTAAACAAATTAAATGTGTTTTGTACGTGATAGAGCAAAATGTTACTATTGAATATGTACGCCAATGATATTTTTTATATAAAAATTAAAAAATAAATAAATTTTGGGTTTACGGTTACAATCACTTTGTAAAAAGCTGAATAGATGTGCAAATTATTTATTAACTACCCGATGAACATACTTAAGAAGATTGAAATTTATATCAGTTATGTTTTTATTTTACCGTTCACCTTATTCAAACTCTTTATTTGTGAAAGTGCCACTTTGATTTTCAAACATATTTGATGTTAAATTTCCTTTCCATAAATTACAATCTTTGTTTTTAGATAAAATTACATATCTGGTTTAGGTACAAAATAAATACCATAAAATCGATATGAACATTTATAATGATTATTATTATTATTATTATCATTTCTTTATTTCATTTCTTGTTTAAAATTACTATAAATAATATAAATTAAGAACTGATATGAAATAAAGTAGAGAATATAAATATCCGTAGTGGAGCATCTTAATTATTCTTAACTATATTACCTTAAATTCATTTTATAGTAAATAAGCAAGGTAATAGGTTAATTAAAAATTAATAAGACAGAACAGAACGTAAAATGTACTATAATAAAGAAAACTAGTATATCACAGAAGGAAACATAAAAAAATAACTTTTTTTTACTACTTGCATGAGAAATTTCAATTATTTACTCAAAAACCCAATACATAAGTTATTTTTTATTCGCCTACATATTAAAGTGTTACTTTATTACTGTGATTTGTGGCCTTAAAGTGTCACTTTTTAACTATTTATTTTGTTGTCATAGTTACATCCAAAAAAAGCAAAAAGCATTTGTATTTGTTTAAATTCTATGAAAAACAAATTTTTTTTATCATAGCAACCCTTAAATTCAAAATTTCATTATCCAATTAAATAGTTGTTATCATTTGTTGTCATGGTTATACCATAGAATATCTATACTAGAAGAACAATGTCCTAACACGTTTTATGCTTCGTCACATTAAAACTATTTTTTAGTTGGGTAGTTGCTTTATCTAGTGTATAGCGCTGGAACTGTGTGGTAGAGAAACTATTCATACAAATTTTTAAAATTTATCTCTCTTTCTGGCTTATACTGTATCTAATGATGAACATAAAATAAAACAAAAAACGAAAAAAAAAAGAATAAATATATATATTTAAATTTTCTCTTTCTTTCTGCGCTGTATTTTGTATGTTAAAAATGATTGAAAACAAAAAGTACAGAAGTACTTTAAAAATTTTAAAATATTAGTAATTTTGTTTATTTAAAAAAAAATAAAAATATGTATCCATATAAAGCGAAAATAATTTTGCGCATGTGTGTGTGATTTAACACAAATTCGTTTGATATGATTGAAATTAGTTTTTTTTTCACTATTTTTGTTTGTATGATTTATTTTTACTTTTTTGTTTATTAAAGGGACAAACAACAACAAAGTTTTGATTTTTGTTTTTGCTAACCATATTTTGAATAAAGATATTTTAGTTTAGAAGATACAACAACAAAATTTAAATTAGGTTTTATTTTGATCTTAATTGTTTTATTACTTTAGCAAAAAAAGATTTTGATTCATTGGATTTTGGTGGAAAGTCCTTTGTCAGATACCGAGTGTTTGTAAAGTAGTCTTTCGAATTTCCAGTAGCTGCGTTTTGGTTGATGTTTTGGATGGAGTTCTTCAATTGTTCGCGTTTTATTCTTTCTAAAGAGTTTTGCTGGAGTTTTTTTGTGACACATATCATCAGTTTGGGATCTTTAGGTGTTCCTTTTTAACCATTTTTCTCGCTTTTTTGTTTATTTACAATACTTTATCGGCAATGGTCATCAAATCATTCGTTGCGAGCATTCTTTTTCCGATTGTGTTTTATCTGTGGATATAATGGTTAATTGATGTGTTTTCACTATTTTTGTATGTTTAATGGCAGCTCTCAATGGCTATCATGGTCTTCACAGTTGTGTGTGTCATTTACTAATATTTATTCAGAATTGTTGGATGCTTTAATACCTCGATATTCTAGCGCACGGTTCTTTGACTCTCTATTGAATGTATATGACAGTTGCAATTGTAATTAAAGACAACAAGCATATGATCAGTATTCATATCAGCAAACTTGTGTGATCGAACGACAGTTACAACAGAATATTGTCTCTTAGCAATACTTGAGTCCTCTACTGGATACAATAAACATGTTCTAACGTTGGACGCTTGATAGATGGACACATCAATCGGCCAAACTTATAGGTCCAACGTTGGGGTTTGAATATATTTGGGATATTGTCATTATTTTCACTCAATTCAAAGAGATGTTATAGACAGAGTTTAACAAGACAAATAGCTTTTGTTATGAAATTTGTAATATTGTTACCCGATTCGTTAATGGCTGTGATGTTGTTTACATTATCGAAGAATTTTTACTATATAATTTTTTTATATCATTTGATTTACAAGTTTAATAAAGTGAAACTATTGGCAACAAATTGTTTGATTCAATACATTTAGTTTTTTAATGAGCATTTTAATATACATATGTGCCCATAATTATGAAAGTGGTCTAAGTCATACATTTCTTGTTTTGAGATATTTAAAGGTTTGCAAATGATTAAATTAAAAAACATTTCTCTATTATGAAAAATTTTATTTTAGGGCTTTGTTAGTCTTCAATAATGAAAGTTTATTATGCAGGTGAAATTTTGTATAAATCTCATTCCGAAATATGCTTTTTACAGTTTGAATTGACTTAGACCATATTCATAATTAACTGAACGGTGTATAAATGACTTAACGCAAAAGCAAACTTCGAAATTCTAACGTTATTTATTAATTATTTTCCCAACTCATGATTTTGTCACCATTAACTTTCACTTAAAAAAGAGCAATTTTGACATTTAGAAGGAACAGCTAATTTTTATGGGCTTATGGTCCGACGATATAAAAACTTTGCAACACAACGTTTTGACAATTATTTTTGACATTTTGTTCGACTTTTTTGTTTTTTTTCTTCAAATTTTGCCTTAGATTACTATCATTATTAACTCTAGATGAATTACATTTTTGTTGAAATAAAAAGTATTCTATAACGGTTTTTTCTTACAATATCGCACAAATTACATTAGACTAATTTAGTTTGAAGCAATTTGATGCGATATAACGGATAAACTCATTTTTTTTAAATTTTGACTTAGACCACTTTCATAATTATGGGCACATATAATTGATTGAATAGTTATGCTAAAAAATAATTTAATGAGGAAAATTAAAAAATTTTAAACAAAAATTTCAATTTTCCATGTATGTATTTAATAAACTAATTTTTTTTCAATAATAATTTGCCTTAAGACATAATTAGTTTTTCACCAAAAATAAAAAAATACAAATTTATAGCATTTTATACGCTGCATCTACTAATAAAGCTAAATTTATATTTCATTTTATTTGAAAAACAAAAATATTAGAATATACTTTCATATTTTACAAATGGTTTATATATACTAGGAGGGCCCGGCGTGCTTCGCTACGCTTATAAATAAAGTTTTTGCGTAGACATTTTGTTGACGTAGAAGCAATGATCTCAAAAAGTGGTAATGAGAAATGCTAGCACATAATTTTTAATTTTTCTTTTTAAATATATGAATGAAAAATAATCAGAACTCTAGCTGATCAGTTCGGATATATGAAAAATTAGAGATCAAATAAGTTTTCAAGTAAGCTTATTTGATCGCTAATTTTTCATATATCCGAACTGATCAGCTAGAGTTCTGATTATTTTTCATTCATATATTTAAAAAGAAAAATTAAAAATTATATGCTTGCATTTCTCATTACCACTTTTTGAAATCATTGCTTCTACGTCAACAAAATGTCTACACAAAAACTTTATTTATAAGCGTAGCGAAGCACGCCGGGCCCCCCTAGTATATATTATCAAGAGATGCACCACGTACATCAACACTCACACCGTTATCATGTCGACGATACAAAGGATAACCATTCACAGATTCTTTAGTATTTTCAGAAAAAGGTTTTGGAAAATTCTTACTACATTTACCATCTCTCATACAAACAGAATTGGGATTTAGAGCACAACATGGTCCATGCATCATATGACGTTTCACATATTCATGTAATTTAATAAAAAGAATTGGATCAGGGATTTCACTACATACAAATTTATTAATCATTTCATTTCCATCAATTGTATCTTCATCTGACAAATTTAACAAAATATAAGCATGCGGAAGACCCCGTTTTTGAAATTCAATGGTATATATAAGTACTTTGACAGAACCGAAAATCTTTTTTTTCATTAAACAATCTATGAGCTCTTTAAGTTTCACTTTAAACACACGCACAACAATATCAGGACGAAAATTCGAAGACTCATAATTACTCAAATTATAAACAATTTCTGGCCATTGAGGATTAAATGTTATTGTTATAAATAAAGAAAGTTTACCGAAATGTTGTACAATAGACATTGCATCCAACTAACTTTCATACAGAACCGGTGAAAGAAGATGGCAAAATTACTTTACGACCAACAACTTGCATATTGTCATCGCCATTGAGATTTTGATGCAAGAAATCTGTTAAATTATTGTACAAATCAGCACGAAGAGCAGATTGATTTGAACGAATATAATGAAGCCGTGTACCTTCGATACGAACATACATATCAACAATCCATTGAAGAAATAATTTTTGAGAACGATGCAAAAGACTAAGATGCAAAAGACCATCACGTATAGCAAGGCGATAAGATGCATATTGCAAAATTGTAACTTTTGTAGGTGGCACATTAGCACGTGAAGTTGAAACTAAATTATGTGGAATATTAATGTGCCACCCATTATCACTATTTGGAAACAACAAAGGATAAGCTAATGGATCCAAATTTCATTTGCATTTTTTGAAAAAACAATCATATTTCTTTCAAAAGGTTGTTCACCATCACCATTTTTAAAAATAGCAGCCACATCAGTTTGAACAGCATCATTAAAACGACGGTGATATTCGTCGGTGACATTCTCTGTTATCTTTTATAACCATTGACACATCAGCAGTAACATTTTAAGGTCTTTTACAAAATTCATGTATTGATTTAAAAGAACGAACAAAAGGTTAGATTTACACGATCTAACTCAAAACCTATCTCACGCAAAAGAAAAACTTCACATACATTGGCATTTCTATTCATTCTCATATTAGCAGCAGTATCAACATCATAAAAATATAATTGTGCATACATTGGAGGTCGACCATAAGCAGGAATTAAAGCACCAGTGCGATGATGAAAAATATTATGAATTTTAAAATGATGTGCAATTCATTTCTTCATTCACAACATTCATTTCACCATTAACACCATTCATTTATGAAGAAAAAACAGAACAAAATTTTCACATTCATTCACTTCAATGTACATAAGAAGACTAAAATAAAGTACAATGTATAAAAGAATAACAAAATAACATTGTATCGTTATGGGCAAGTCCATTTCATATAAGTTTAGGGGAGTTCGTTTAAGTTCAAAAATAAATTTATTTCGTCTATAACTTTTTTATTTATGATCCGATTTGTGTGAAATCTAAGTTACACTAATATCAGTTAGCAGTGAAAATTTGAAATCAATCCATCTGCGAATAAAAAGCCTTAGGCTCTTCAAAATGTTTTGTTAGCGTATTAATATATAAGATTATTATTATGAAAAGGTTTTTATTTCTCGCGAAATACTATTTTTTCTATGATAATAAACATAAATAGTATATGTAAAATTGTTAAATATTTTCTATTTTTAAAATTATCAGTTGTAATTTCCCAAGGGCGGTGATAATTCGAAATAATTTTTTGCCAAAAATTTCGAAAGCAAGTATATTGATAAAAGCACGAGGCCGTAGGCCGAGGGCTATTATCAATACCACTTGCTTGAGGAATTTTCCAAAAAATTATGAGAATTTATGAACGAACGAAGGGAATTTGATTAGAAAATTTTTTGTCATTTTTCATTTGTTGTTTCTATATATACGGCTTACTGCGATATCAGTTAATTATTTCAAAATTTATTTGATAATTTTTAATATCCCAGTAGACCAGACGTATAACAATTTATTATTAGTATAATTCAAATGTTATTGGTGAAATTGAATGATGTCATTACATTTTAGAGAATTTCATTGGGTTAAACTAAAATAAAATAAAGCAAAAAATTTTTAAACTACTTTGCATGACTTAATTTTTATTTGGTGATTTGCTTATTAAACTTTTTATTGTTAAAATAGAAAATTTTGAAAATCGAAATTCTTTGGTTTTATTTTAAGATACATAAATCCTTATAGACTGAGGGCTAGTGAACCCTTTGGGTAACGGTCTTTCTGTAAGGCTAGAATTTTTTTAGTGATAGTTCATGAAATGTGAAGTACGGAAACCACCACCTGCCAGGCATCAACCGTGCACGTCATCATCCCCTATATGTTTGAAAGTGTAAAGATAATTTAAAAAAAACTTCCTCCTGTAAGCTTGAAATTTTTATATGATTTAGCTCACTTATTGTAGAGTACAAAAAAAATTGACAGGCAATTTTGATGTGCACAAGTATCTGCCAGGCGAATCGAAAGGTGTTACAACCAGCCGGCTGGCCGTCACAACCGACGAAATCTAGAAAACCGCTGAACAAATTTCAAAAATTTTTGTTTCCAAAAATAAGTTTACTCAATGGAAAGAGCTGAAAGGACGATGTGCTCGATAACTGTACCGGAAGTCTGTCAAAAAATCGTCAAGTGTGTCAAAACAAGGAAATTTGCATATTTTTGGCTTAAAAACGTTCATTTTAAGTGATTCCGGATAAAAACATTGAATTTGAAGATATCTTGATGGTCGGGATTGGTATGTGATACCAAAAACTAGATTATTGCATTATAAGTTTGTCAAAAAAATGTTGTCAAGTGTGTCAAAAGAAAGATTTTTATTTATTTTTTTACCCAATTTTTCGGAAAAAAATAAAATTAATTATTTGTATGGTCAGAAATTTTATTATTATTATTGAGAATTATGGCATTATAAGTTTGTCAAAAAAAATTGTCAAATGTGTCAAAAGAAAGATTTTCATTTCTTTTTTTAGAAAATAATAAAATTAGTTATTTGTATAAATGAAATGTATAATGAACATGATATTATTATTATTGAGAATTTTATTGCATTATAAGCTTGTCAAAAAAATATTGTCAAGTATCTCAAAAAAAATTAGCTGTTTGTATTACGTAAATGTGGCATGGAAAATGTTTGACCTTGTTATAGTTACATTGATGTGTCCATCTATCAAGCGTCCAACGTTAGAACATGTTTATTGTATCCAGTAGAGGACTACAGTAGAGAGTCAAAGAACCGTGCGCTAGAAAATCGAGGTTTTAAAGCATCCAACAATTCTGAATAAATATTAGTAAATGACACATACAACTGTGAAGACCATGATAGCCATTGAGAGCTGCCATTAAACATACAAAAATAGTGAAAACACATCAATTAACCATTATATCCACAGATAAAACACAATCGGAAAAAGAATGCTCGCAACGAATGATTTGATGACCGTTGCCGATAAAGCATTGTAAATAAACAAAAAAGCGAGAAAAATGGTTAAAAAGGAACACCTAAAGATCCCAAACTGATGATATGTGTCACAAAAAAACTCCAGCAAAACTCTTTAGAAAGAATAAAACGCGAACAATTGAATAACTCTATCCAAAACATCAACCAAAACGCAGCTACTGGAAATTCGAAAGACTACTTTACAAACACTCGGTATCTGACAAAGGACTTTCCACCAAAATCCAATGAATCAAAATCTTTTTTTGCTAAAATAATAAAACAATTAAGATCAAAATAAATCCTAATTTAAATTTTGTTGTTGTATCTTCTAAACTAAAATATCTTTATTCAAAATATGGTTAGCAAAAACAAAAATCAAAACTTTGTTGTTGTTTGTCCCTTTAATAAACAAAAAAATAAAAATAAATCATACAAACAAAAATAGTGAAAAAAAAACTAATTTCAATCATATCAAACGAATTTGTGTTAAATCACACACACATGCGCAAAATTATTTTCGCTTTATATGCACACATATTTTTATTTTTTTTTTAAATAAACCAAATTACTAATATTTTAAAATTTTTAAAGGATTACACTAATACATCCGCGTACTTTTTGTTTTCAATCATTTTTAACATACAAAATACAGAGCAGAAAGAAAGAGAAAATTTAAATATATATATTTATTCGTTTTTTTTCGTATTTTGTTTTATTTTATGTTCATCATTAGATACAGTATAAGCCAGAAAGAGAGATAAATGTTAAAAATTTGTATGAATAGTTTCTCTACCACACAGTTCCAGCGCTATACACTAGATAAAGCAACTACCCAACTAAAAAATAGATTTAATGTGACGAAGCATAAAACGTGTTAGGACATTGTTCTTCTAGTATAGTTATTCTATGGTTATACAATAATTTGAAAAAAATAACAAATATTTTGTCAAATGTTACTTGTTCCACATATTTTTATTTTAAAATTTATGAAAATTTATAATTTTAATTTAGAATAAACAACTTTTCTTAAAATATTTTGCTTGCGGCGAATAAAAAATAGTATATGATACACGGACGTAAGCTATTTTGGACTTAATGTGGGTGCAAATCTTGGCTAGCGCCTCGATTTGCAAACTCCACATCCGTCCAAAATTTTTAGCTTTACGTCCTAGCATCATAATGTACTATTGTTATAAATAATGTCATTATTATAAATAAAGAAGGTTTACCGAAATGTTGTACAATAGACATTGCATCCAAGTAGAGATGTTAAAATACGGTATTTTATTTTTTTTGTATAATACAGCGTATTATACATTGTATAATACAAAATAAAATACCGTATATTCTGTACAAAAGTGCAATAGCCGACATACAGTGTTAGTGGTATAACAACAAAAAATTACTTCCATCACCATTTTCAATCACAACTAATTCATTTTCTTCTAAATATCTGCCCCGACATTTGGATTTCTTATCGTTATCTTTATTTATATTTCTTAAACAAATGCTAATAAGATCTATTTATTCATCTGATTCTGCTTGGTTTCAATATTAATCACTTTCATTCGCGTCGAGCTATGTATTTATGTTTTTATTTAAATTAAAGACTTATCATTTTCCATCGGTAAACTGTTGGATATTTAAATTATGATTTTTCCCATAAACAAGTTTACGCCTCGCCTCGTTGATTTGTAAGACAAATACTTCTTGCAGTATGAGTTAGGCTGCAGATTGAAAAAGATTTTTCTGTTACAGTGGAATATGCGGAACGATGAAACATTCCGAAGAGCCACAAACTATTTGCCACTAAGTTAAACAATCAGTATAGCTGCCATCGGTTTCAGAATGTGAGTTTTGAGTGTTTTAGTTAATCAATTTGAATGTATAGAAAGAGGACTACTCAAAGATGTAAAAGTGAATGACAGTCCATGAGTTCATAGCTCATAATGAGTGGAACGGAATGGGTTCATGGCTCATAATTTTAATTTGCTGCATAAAAAAAAATTCTCTATAACGGTGAATAGTAATGATGCAGCATTCGATGTTTGAAATTTATGTTCTGTTGATATTACAACAATTTTGTTGCCATAGAAATTTGCGAATCACTAAGAATGCGTTTCTAACTGTTAGTAACAAGGGGCAATAACTCATTGATTCCTTCTGTATCGTTCATATATTCGAGAATCAGTAGTATATATTTTCGCAGTTATAAATTCTTCAAGTAATCCACGCGAAATCTCAATAAAATGGCAGATTACTGATTCGCGCGCCACCACAATAGAAAAAAATTTTATAATAAAATACCTGGTATTTTACTACGTTTTGGACAATACGGTATTTTACGTATAATACCGCGTATTATACAATAGTATTAAACACTTTTACATCACTACATCCAAGTAATTTTGATACATGTTACGTGGTGAACCGGTGAAAGAAGATGGCAAAATTACTTTACGACCAACTACTTGCATATTATCATCGCCATTGCGATTTTGATGCAAGAAATCTGTTAAATTATTGTACAAATCAGCACGAAGAGCAGATTGATTTGAACGAATGTAATGAAGCCGTGTACCTTCGATACGAACATACATATCAACAATCCATTGAAGAAATAATTTTTGAGAACGATGCAAAAGACTAAAACCATCACGTATAGCAAGGCGATAAGATGCATATTGCAACATTGTAACTTTTGTAGGTGACACATTAGCACGTGAAGTTGAAACTAAATTATGTGGAATATTAACGTGCCACCCAGTATCACCATTTGGAAACAACAAAGGATAAGCTAAAGGATCCAAAGAAGAATCAAGGACAGAAACAGAACGAATTTCATTTGCATTTTTTGAAAAAACAATCATATTTCTTTCAAAAGGTGGTTCACCATCATCATTTTTAAAAATAGCAGCCACATCAGTTTGAACAGCATCATTAAAACGACGAATATCACATTCTCTGTTAACTTTTATAACCATTGACACATCAGCAGTAACATTCTCAGGTCTTTCACAAAATTCATGCATTGATTTGAAAGAACGAACAAAAGGATTCACACGATCTAACTCAAAACCTATCTCACGCAAAAGAAAAATTTCACATACATTGGTATTTCTATTCATTCTCATATTAGCAGCAGTATCAACATCATAAAAATATAATTGTGCATACATTGGAGGTCGACCATAAGCAGGAATTAAAGCACCAGTACGATGATAAAAAATATTATGAATTTTAAAATGATAAATACCACGTGCAGTAGAATCCGCTATATTACATTCAGAACTGATCATTGCAAATGCCGAATTATAGGAACGAATATTTGAAAGAAAACTTTTAGAACGTTTTTTTTATAGCATTATCATTTGAATTCAATCCTTCGAAAATATTAGAGAAAAATGCATTTTCAGAAAGAGGAGGTAAATTGACTTTGCCTTTATGGCAACACAAAGAAAACGCTTCATTATTATTTGAAGTAACTTCTCTTGCAAAATGTTTGGCATGACAAAAATGACAACTCATATCCAAAGCACCACAAACATACGAATCAAAGTTACCTGGAATCACATTCAAAGCACACTTGAACGAATCTCTCAAAATTACAAAGGGAATTTCATCATTCACCACATTCAATTCTAAATCATTCGCAACATTCATGACACCATTCATGACACCGTTCATGACACCATTCATATCATCAACATTCACTTCATCATTCACAACAACATCAGCTTCAGCATTCATTCCATCATTATTACCATTCATTTCATCATTCATAAAATCAACATTATTACGCATATTACGCATATAATCTCTTTTATTCCTAAGACTCGATGTACCACTGACATCCAAACGTTTACGACGTAGTCTTGGCATCGAAATAAATAAATATATCAATATATCAAAAATATGAAATAACTCAAATATCAAAATATCTCAAAAATCTTTATATCAATAAAAAACAAAATAATCGAAAAATATCGAAAACCGTCCTTCTTGAAACATAAAAGACGACTAAAATATAAAATAAATACGACGACTGAAATGAATATAAAATAAATATAAAAATTTTCGTTTTTGTTATTCGGTGTTCGGTTCGATAGCTAATATATAAAAAAGAAAAATTTTAAAGCATTGTTTTAAAGCAAAAAGAAAATTGTTTTTGCATGTATGTAAACTTATAATGCATATGTATAGAAAAAGTTTTCCGTATATAATAACTTTTTTATTTATGATCCGATTTGTTTGAATCCGGATCCGACTATAGGTTACACTAATATCAGTTAGCTGTGAAAATTTCAAATGAATCCATCTGCGAATAAAAAAGCCTAATGCTCCACAAAGTTTTAATCTAGCGTATTAATATATAAGATTTCTCAGCTATGGTTACTAAAAATTATTCCCCACACCTAATAATAAGTATTTTAGCACCTTCGTAAATAATGAAAATATAATTTTTGTTCGTTTGTTAACTGAGTTTATCTTTGAATTTTTTTAGTTTCAACCTAAAATAATAATAATAAATTAAAAAATAATAAGCGTTTTGATTTGATTTTAATAATAATAAATAATGAATGAATGCAAAAACTTCTTTGCAACTATAGGTTAGTTTATTTGAAATTTTAATTCGTGTTAAACAGAATTCTGTTGAAATTTAGTTTAGTTGTGAGTTGTAGACTAAAAAAATTCTAAATTTGGCTCATCAATATTTAATAGATTTTCAATTTCATGTCAAAAATAAATAAAAGCTATATTTTTTAATGCAAAGCATATGTGATTTTTATATAGTTTTAATAAAATTTATTGAAAATAAATTTCTAACTAAGCAGCCTAGAATAATAAATATCCAATACGCAATCCAATGATATGATAAACAATGTTTTACCAAATCATAATTTTTATTTATTCACCATTTGCTTATTAATTGATATTTTATTTTGTGAATAATTAAGAGTTTTAGTGCATTTTTTATATCAAGTAGTAAAAAAAATAGTATATAAACCTCGGTGAAGAAAATTTTCTCCATTTCGGTGCTTAATTCGCTCGAAACTTCGTTAATCGCGAATTAATATCCATCTCAATGTAGAAAATTTACTTTATCACCATATAATGTACTATTAATTATCAAAAACATTCCAGTTAAGCTAGAAACACAACACGGGCGAATTCGTCCGACGACGACGTTAGTAACATTAGAATACACAGGATACATACATTTCAAACACAACTACAGCGATAAACGAAAAAGTTTTTTTCGTCGGAGAAAATTTAGATTCTATTTCTAATTTATCGTCGGCGATGATTATTGCCGGATATCAATTTTATTTTTATTTGGCTGCAAGGGTGATTTTTAATGTTATTGTGACAGTGCCGCCTACTGAAAATATGATTTTCTGATGTTTTTCGCGTTTCTGAGGTTGTAATCGTTTTGTTTTGAGTTGTCAACTGAATTTTCAGTTTATGTTCAAAGTTCGGTTTTATTCATTTATATATTTTCATAATTTGTATTTTGTATTTTATTTTTAAAATTAGTTATTAGTAGAAAAATTATTATTATTTATTTATTAGTAAAAATTAGTTATTTTTAAAATTGAAATTTGTGAAATTCATTTTGACAAAGAACAAAGTATTTTAGTTTATGCAATTTTATTTTTGACAGCTTTTCACGCTAACGCCTTTGTTGTGGTTACAACAGCGAAATTGTAGACGTTTTTTTTTATCGTCCGACGTTATCGTCCGTGTTGTGTTTCTACCTTTATAGTATTATAATATTTTAATTGCAGTACTAAAAGTAGCTCTCGATGTTGTCAATTTTAAGTAGCCATGCTCGTGTTTCACTCTCAAACAAATGCTTTCGCTCAGTTGTGATGGATTTTAAATGTTTAGGTAGCTTATGAAACCAGAACGGTGCCATGAAAATATGGAAACGTTTGCATTTCTCAGTATTACAACGAAGACGTGAAAACTGATTTGGATTTCTCATAAGGTAACTATGAGTTTTTCGAGTATGAAAACTATTGCTTCTAATGAAAAACAATTTTAATACTTTGTAAATGTAGAGGTATCTTAAAGGTAGCAAGTTTAATTCGCGGAACAAGACAATTGTTGGAGTGGTTCTGGATGGACGATAGATAAGTTTAACAATTGTCTTTTGCGCAATGTACAGATGCTTTATGTGTGAAAAATAAATTCCACCCCAGCTAGTAAAACCGTACATTAGGTAAGATTCTACAAGTGCATGGTATAATTGTCTTAAGACTTTCGTTGGGCAAACTCTCCTTAAAAGATAAAACTTATTTATAGCGGCTATAACAGTTTGCTTCACCTTATCTAAGTGAGGAATCCAATTAAGTTGAGAGTCGATATTTAAGCCCAGGTACTTGAACTCACTTACTGGCACTAACTGAAAACACATTGTTGAACAAACGATTTTACTACAAGAATACACATGATATATCAGAGGATTCTGTGTTAGGATGTCGTTTGGCCTCCCAAAGCACATTATCCAAGACTTGTCGCTGATCACAGGTTTATGGTAAAAGAACCATTTACTTAAGTTTTCTAAATCTTTTTGAACTGAGAAAATCAAAGTTTCATTGCTATTAGGAGTAATTGAATCATAGCTTAGAGTCAAGTCATCCGCAAAGGCAGTGGCGTGACCAATGAGGTTAACATCGAAAATAGAGTTAAAGTAAATCAAAAAGAGGAGTGCACCTAGCACGGATCCTTGAGGTACACAACAGTTAGTATGACCTTCAAAACTTAAGACTTCACCGATCTTGACAACTTGCCGACGATTCGCAAGATAACTTGTGAGCCATTTTAAAATGGTCACTCTTATGCCCATATTAGACATTTTCCAAAGAAGAATTATATGGTCAACAGTATCAAACGCTTTTTTAATGTCTATGAACAAGGCTAAGGGTAGCTTCGGTATTAGTACTTCTTCGGTAGATTTCCCAGGTGTAAACCCAAACTGGTTTTTATGCAAGAAATTAATTTTATCCAAATAAATCAGTAGTCTGCGTTTAACTAATTTTTCAAATATCTTTGAGAAGGTGCTGAGAAGGGATATAGGGCGGCATATGTTTAACTGGAGTTCATCGCCTTTCTTAAATATAGGCACTACAATGGCTAGTTTTAGCACCTCTGGAAAACTACCGTTTTCCAAACTCAAGTTTAACAAATAAATTAGAACGTCTAACATGTACCATGAACATTCCTTGAGTATGAAATTATCAATCCCATCAATACCGTTTGACGACTTGTTACTTAATCTCTGAATTTCAGTAACAATTTTTAGTCCTGATATTTGTTCGAAGACACAGGATTTCGAGAAGTTCCTTGAATCTCCAAATACGTATTTATCGAATTCTTTTTTGTCGAAGGTTAAGTTAGGCACGTTTAAGCCAGCCGTCACCTCTGTTTGAACAGAGATAAAACTTATTGAACTCATCAGCAACTGATAGAGTATTTTTCAGTAAGGAATCAGAATTATGACTGTAAATTTCATTTATAGGTATTTTTTCTGTATCCTTTCCTAAGACATTATCAGTAGCTCTCCAAGTGAGCTTAGCGTTGCCACGAACAGACGCAAATTTATTTTTGTAATAATCATGTTTAGCAATTCGGGTTTTTAATTTAACATCTTTATTCAGTTTTGTAACGAATGTGTTTAGTCTAACATTGCTTGGATGGTGTTTGAGCTTTTTCGAAAACTTTTTCAATTTAGTAAGCTTACGCAGTAGACTTCGAGTCATCCATGGTTTCAATATTTTATTTTTTGTAGCAGAAACTGTGTATTTTGACACATCAATGTGCGAACTTAAGATGGCAAACGCTTCGGCAAACGCTTGTGCTGCGGCTTTAATGGTTGATTAACCATTATAGCCGCAGCACAAACTACAATCGAAAAACGACCACCGAAATCACACAACGAATGGTTTGACGACGAGTGCCGCCGAACCGTTGAACATAAGAAAGGTGACCGTCTAAAGTGTGCAAATTATTGTGGAATCGCACTATTGTACACTGCATATAAAATACTAGCTAATGTCGTACTTGCTCGACTCATCCCGTTCGCCGAATCTATCATCGTTGACTATCAGTGTGCCTTTCGTACAACCGTACAACTACAGTTCAATGTTTTACATTAAGGATGATTCTGGAAAAATGGTGGGAGTACAACATCAGCATTCACAAGCTCTTCGTTGATTTCAAGCAAGCATATGATAGCATCATCCGCGACAACCTTTGGTCCGCCCTCATATGCCTTGGTATCCCAGGGAAACTTGTTTTTCTGTGCAAACTCACAACATCGGGATCAAATTGTAGAATAGTAATCGAAGGGTCAGTTTCTGATCCTTTCGATATAACATCAGGTGTTCGACAAGGTGATGCACTGGCGCCCGTACTATTTAGTTTGGCGCTTGAATTGAGACACAAAACTGCATATATAACAAATCAAGTCAAGTTCTTGGCTACGCAGATGATATTGTGCTTCTCGGACGTAAAACAAACGATATTAAGGATAGGCTCTCTCAGCTTAAGAAACGCTAAACGACTTGGATTATGCACCAACACTGGCAAAACTAAAGGTTTAACTCCATCTAGGAACATACCTCCCGGAAATCTGGATACTGGCAACCATGAAGTGGAACGCGTGGATAAATTCAAATACCTCAGATCTGTAATAACATCATCAAATGACATGCAGGCAGATATCAAAGCCCGTGTCTCTGTCGCATACAGAGTTTTCTATGCATACTCAAAACTTCTGCGATCAAAACATCTTTCGCGGTCGTGTAAACTCACACTTTAAAAAGCATTAATCCGACCTGTGCTTACATTTGGAAGTGAAAGCTGGTCACTGACTTCCTCCGATTGTAGACTTTATCAACATTCGTGAGGAAGGTCATACGAACAATTTATGGTCCATGTAAAGTTGCTGAAAATCAGTATAGAATCCGTATGAATCATGAAATCAGACAGCTTCTTGGAGGCTGCGATTCATTCAGATTCATTAAATCCAACCAGGTTAGATGGTTTGCTCATGTAGAAAAGGCTCCATTAGTCAAAGAGGAAGACCTAGACAACGCTGGCGTGATGACATCATCCAAAACCTTCGTGATATAGGATGTCGAAACTAGTGTCAACTGGTCATGGAACGAGATGATTGGCAGCTGATTTCACAGAGAGAGAGAGAGAGAGAGAGAGAGAGAGAGAGAGAGAGAGAGAGAGAGAGACCACAC
>OY856187.1:285664485-285708070 GCA_963693315.1 Diogma glabrata | reverse complement strand
ATTCGATAACATTATTTTTTACCTAATATGTTGATTTTATTCATAAAATTATTTATATCATGTTGACCCTGAATGTAAGAAAACGATGTGAGTTATTGCTACTGTCTTTTTCCATTTCGTTCAAATCATTATCATTTCGATATTAACAAGAAAGTTAATTTTTTTTTTGGCAGACAGTGCTAAAAATAATAAAATATTGGTTTCCCATCATTATTTTTCATAATTTATTCCCTTGAAATAAATAAGGAAAATAAAAACTACTATTTGAGAATGTATTTCTCTTTCAATATGAGTTGACATCTTCATCACAAAAGATTGATTTAAACACAGTTTAAGATTACCAACAATTTACGGTATTTAAATTTATCGATACTTTAGTTTTTTAAGGTTATTGATATTGTCTTTTAGCAGAATGCATTCAGAGAATTTTTACGATATCTCTATATTTTCTTCAGTTTTTAAAAGAAATGTTTTGTGGCTATTCTGTTTTTTATACTTTTTGTTGTTGTTTTCTTTTTTCATTATTTTCTATTTTCTCTTGGTGATTGTTGTACCATTTTTTAAGAGAAAACTTTTTTGGCGCATTGTGCGATATTGTATGGAGAAAAATGTATATATTCGGGTCATCGTCACGCTAAATAAATATCAAATATAAAATAAATATTAAAAGAGAGTAAGATAGATTGTATAATTATTTGTTATTATTATTTCTTATTCTCATTTTCTTGATTTATGAATTTGATTTTTGTATCGGTTTAAGTGTGGTGTGTAGGTGTGGTATAGTAAGTAAAGATTTTGCTGCAATTTTAAGTAAAATAAAAAAATTTGTGTTTGTCATGTTTGATTTGTGTGTTTTTCTTTATACTTTTTAATAAAGAAAACGCAATTGATAGTACGAATAACCTAAGTATTGTTGAAATTAATGATAATATAGTACAAAAAAATTTTATTCCCGTTCTCTTGATTCATATTTTGTTTTTTTCTTTTTTATTGAATTTGATGTTTTTCTCAGTTAATAACAGTGTGGAATTGTGGTAAAGTAAGTAAAGATTTTGTTGTATTTATACCGCATTAACAGCGACATAGCAAACTAGCAGATAGTATATTAATTCGCATCTTGTCATAATTAATATGAGTTTACAGCGTGGATTGCAAATTAAATCTTTTATGAAGTAAACATATTTTAATTTAGTTATTTAGTTAAATTTGTTTTAAAAAAGTTAAAAAAAATATGATAACTAGACCATTCCTCAAATTATTTCTCTGATTGTTGAACAATATTTGACGGAGAAAAGAAATTTGATGATTTAAATATTTAGGAACAGGATACGGTGTAGAAATCAAACATTTTTATTTGCATTGGTGTTTACAGCGTCAAACATCAATTTGAAAACAATTTGCTATGTATCAAATCTAGATATCAAATTAGTTGCAAGCTATTAAAATAAAAATTGCTTACAGCACAGATTTAAATTGCATCTACTAATTTGCTATGTTGCTGTAAACGTGGTATTAGACGATAAAAACACAGCTATTTCACAGTTTTAAGTTTTCACTTCTGTTGGCAGTCTTCAAGACTGCCTTATTTTTTTTAATTTTTATTTTCGTTATCCTATCTTGAAATATTTGCCTTTGTAATATTTTATATGCGATGGGATGGGATTTATTGTTTAGAACACATGCTGTTATGGAACCGAGGCCTTAGACGTTTTTTTTTGGGTTGTTGTGACACATATTGTAATTGCTACTATACAGCACATATTACTAACAAAAACTATATCTTTGAAGTTAATCTACTCCGTCTCATATTGTTAACTTAAATCGTGTCACAACGTTTAATTAATTACATTACTGTTATCTTTTAGTAAATTATAAAATAAAATCTATTATTTAACGAAAAATTCTGTTGATTATGAATAGTATCAACAATAGTCAGGGTTTAGTTTTGAGCTGTTTTTTTCAGAACTTAATCAGAATTTTACATCAAACGCCTTAAACTGCGTTGTATAACAATTTTATTATCGCCATCTACTGTCTGGCAAATTTGTATATCAACTATTTAGCTTACTCACTTTAGTGTTTAAAAATTTTTATGAAATTATCTTATTTTCGAAAAATTAAAATAGATAAAACAAAACGCTACAAAAAACATTTCTCGTAAATAAGCTTTTCAAACCTTTCGTTTTTCCAATCAAATTTCATCTATCAAACGAATAACATTTATTTCCATAATGTTAAAGAAGAGAATAAATACCAACCATATTTTGAATTCAAATTTTGTTCGTCATTATTTTTCAAACCGTATATGTATTGCCTTTTTCAATACAAAAAAATATTCTAGTAAAATGACAAACAATTTCAGTCAAATTATTTACAACAACTTTTGTCCCTTTGTGCCTCGATTTTTAAAATATTTCAAGAACTTTTTTACGCATTCCATTCAATATTCTTTTTGTGTTTGTCCCAACATGACACACCTAATCGTTGGATTATATTTTATGTAAATCAAAGACAAAATTTCAACAGAGAAAAAAGAAACACAAATATTAAGTTTTATTTCTTATTTTACATACATAGCTTTTAGTATTTTAAGTAAATAAAAAAGCGGAAAATGTCTAAGAAAAACTCTTTGAACAAGGAAATTCTTTATTTATTTGGCTCTCTTATTTTGATTATATATTATTTGTTTTGTTGTTCTATGTATTTATTCACATAATTATTGTTGTTGTAGAATAACAGATTCTTGTATGAGTTTAGAATGATGGCAATTCTTCACGAAGATGAAGTCGAAGATGAATCATCCGAGTGAAGAATTGCCACCATCCTATGCGAATACAAAATGCTATTTTATCCACGACTGCAAAATATTTCAATTAATTGCCAGTTTGCCTGCTACAGTTTTTATTACCATATTGAAATATGTACATCATAGATAGCATAGAAAACAAAACAATTGACATAAAGGAAAATCTTAAATTTTTTATATTATATTTTATAGCGGGACCCGGCGTGCTTTGCTACGCCTATACAAAAGTTTGTGCGCGTACATTTTGTTTAATTAGTAAGAATAATTTCAAAGAGTCGTAATAAGAATAGAAAGCGTATTTTTTAATTTTTCCATTTGGGAAATATGAATAACAGAGAGCATTAGCATTCTAGCTGATCAATCTAGATGGATTGAGAATTGAACGGCATGTCAAAATTTGAAAGTGAATGGTAAAGGGTTTTGGAGAAATTTTAAGCTTGTTGTCGAATTTCCAATTCGATTAGTATTGGCACTATTAATAAGTCACAAGGCCAAACAATGTCAATTTGTGTGCTGGACCTAGAAACATCGTGCTTTTCGCATGGTCAATTATATGTTTCGTGTTCGAGGGTTGAAAAACCTTCAAGTTTTATCGTATATGCCCCTAAAAATATTGCAAAAATTATAACAATATCAAAATTTGAAACTTTTTACAAAATTCCAAAAATTATAAAAAAATCAAAAATTCAAACTTCTTCAAATTCTAAAAATATTTCAAAAATTCTTACAAAATCAAAAATTGAAGCTTTTTTCAAAATTCTAAAAATATTTATAAAATTCAAAATTCATAAATTCAAAAATTCAATTTGCTTTCAAAATTATAAACATATTGCAAAAAAATTAAAAAATAAAATTACAAACTTTTTTCAAAATTCCAAAAATTATAATAAAAACAAAAATTTAAACTTTTTCAAAATTTTAAAAACATTCCGGAAATTCTTACAAAATCAAAATTTGAAACTTTTTCAAAATTCCAAAAATATTGCAAAAATTTAAAATTCACAAATTCAAATTGCATGTTCAATCACATTTCATGACATACAAATAATTAATTTTATTTTTTTCCAAAAAATTGGGTAAAAATTAAATGAAACATTCTTTTGACACACTGACAATATTTTTTTGACAAACTTATAATGAAATAATCTAGTTTTTGGTCTCACATACAAATTCAAGGTTACTACTCATTATCACTTAAAACTACCGTTTTTAAGCAAAAAATATGAATATTTCCTTGTTTTGACACACTTGACGATTTTTTGACACACTTCTGGTACAGTTATCGAACATATCGTCCCGACGGCTATTTTCATTGAATACCTATTTTTAGAAACAAAAATTTTTGAAATCCTTTCAGCGGTTTCTAGATCTGACCTTGTATTTTGAATGTTGTTTCAAAATTACGTCCATCGGCTGTGAGATCGCAAACTTTGGTTGCCCCAAATGACGTCATTTGGAAGCAAGAATTGAATTTGCGTGTCTTGCGCAAAAATAATTTAGAATCATGTGATTTGCCATCAAGAAGAGATTTTTGGTGACATTTAACTGAAAATAATATTTAAATTGAAATCGGAGTAATAAAATGAGAAGCAATGGAGTAATACTTACAGGTTTTAAACTTTATTGTAATTGTTTATTTTTCAATGTTAAGTCAAGGTGATATGAAAATCAATCACTGTAGCATGCAAACCGAAGATATCTTTAATTCAGCGAAGCAAAGCAGCGTCACCGAGCGAGCGTAGCTAGCGCGGGCTAAAATAATCGGTGACCTGTCGTACCATAATAGCTCAGTTATTTTTGCATTAAGAAGAATATTGATCAAATTAATATAACGGTGCATGCACAATTTATGAGTTTTTGACTCATGAGATTTGAGCCACTTTTTATTATTATTTTTTAATATCAGCACAATGCTTTAAACTGTAGCTAGTGTTGTAAACCTTTTGAAACGAATTAAATTTAAAGTAATATTTCGAAACTTAATTTGGTTTAACTAAAATTTGTCTGATTTCACAATGCAAAATATTTTAAAGTCAAAAGTGCAGATTCGCATAATTTTTATATTTAAAAAATAAATATAAAATTTGTGTGAACGAACTTATTTTTGTATTGGGAAATCCTCTAAATTAGGTCATTTATGTTTGTTTTTATAAATTTTAATTGGTTGGTTTTTTTATTATAACGGAAAATAAACGGTTTACAACATTCCCCTCCAAATAATAATTAATTTGATTGAATTTTTAGTAATATTAAAAATAGAGTAGTATTTTGGCAATAGACCGGAGTGGTCTTAATAGTTTATTAAAAGAAAAGTTGTTTTAAAAGAGAGTTTTGTTTTTTTAAGAAAAGTTGCCAAGTGACAACTTGTACGTGTATAATAATTGTTTTATTGAAGAGTGAAAAAATTAAATAACGAATTTTAAGAAAAATGAAAAGTGTTGTGTTTTCGTTAAAGAGTATTGGAATAAATATTGAATAAAACTGAGGTACCTATCCATAAAAAATAAACAGTGTTATCCTAATAAAATTATTAACCCCAGACATAGGGTAAATATAGTAAAGTTTGGAAAGTGATCTAAGTTATAATATATATATCCTAGAACAAAGGATTATAACAGTTGGTAAATACATATATATAAATATTTTAGTCAAAAAGGATATAACATTTGGCGCAGCCGGTAATCCGCCCCTTGTAGTTTCAAATAGTCAAAATAAATTTTGAAACACAAGGAAAATTTAGTAAAGCCTTAAAAGCTAAATTTGGCGATTGCAATCAACAAAAAACAGCAAATTGTTCGTGAAAGAAATACGGAGGAGACGGTACCGTATTTCTGCAGTTTAGTACACCTACTAGGTCAGAGTAAGGGCAGCGACCGCTTTAGCGGATTTAGAACAAATCAAACATCCTGAAAAGTCCAAGTTACACACACAAAGTTAATATTAGGAATTATATCAACTTCGCAACTCATCAATAGCAATTCAGCATTCAATCAACAATATAATCCGGAAGTTCAGCAAAAGTTTCACCAATCAGAATAGAACATAAGAGAGGAACAACATTTCAAGAAATTACTTCAAGAAACAGAGTATCGGGTGAGTCAGGTTCACTAAATTTATTAAATTGTGAAACATTTTTAAATTGTGAAACATTTACCTATAGAAATAAGTTAAAAATAAGTTTTTAAATAGTTTGCACTAGAGCCAATATTATCGATAGTTTCCACTAACAACGAGTAAATCAATAATTTTGTTTTATATAAAATTGATAAAATTGAACTAATGAAACAAATTTTTAACATTCCATTCTTTATGGAAAATGAATCTCCAGATTTAATTAATGAGCTTCAGAATTTTTTAAATGAAAGTTTTATCTTGTACGATAGTCTTACGGAAATATTGAAACCATTTTTTATGCGTTTTATAGTAAACCGATTTCGCGGAAATATTTTTCTAATCTTAAACGAGATGCAACCTTTCGAAACATTCACGGAATTATCAAAATTTCTTTGTGATCGGTATAATTGCCCAATGGTTTTTCCAAATCAAATTATTTTAACTCATATCACCCAAGAATGCATCTCAAAACAACGGGATTTAAGCAATTCAGACTGTTTAGACCAATTATCTCAAGAAGATAATATTTACTCGTATGAAAAAGTTTTAGAAACAGGGAAAAATTTAGATTTAGAAATAGAAATAGATAAAACAACCATCAGTGAGGACCGTAATTTATTTGAAATCAATAGTTTAGAACAAGAAATTAGAGATAAGGTTGTATCTGTACAAGATCTTAAAAAACAAAATTCAGATTTACAAAACCGTATTGAGCTATTTGAACATTATTCGAAAGAGCTAGAAGATGATTTAGCAGTGGCAAACTTAGACTTAGAAGAAAGTGAAGCTTTAACTGCAACACTATCCAGGGAAACGGAAATAATAAAATCACAGAACATAATTTTTACAGAAGAATTAAATGCAGTAAACGGTAGTCTACAACACAAAAGTTTGGAATACGAACAGTTAAAAATTCAATTTAGGGAGCTTCAAGAAAGTTTCAGAAATTTAAACGAACGTTTTACTGAATCAGAGTTAACAGTTAATAATCATTCAATAAAAATTAGAGACTTAGAACTTGAGAATTCCATAGCCAAACAAACAGTTGGGATTTTAAATAAACATTTATTAGATAAAAACCAAATGATTAAAACCCTCAAAGCTACAGTGGAATCGCATAAGAACGAAAATCTGAAATCTAAAAATTTTGAAATTCATGTAAAAGATAAAGTAATCGAAGATAGAAAATTAAACCAAATTATTGACAAGTCAAACCAGAAATTGGTGTTACCAAAACAGGTAGAATTTATTAAAAATCCAAATGACGTCGAAGGTTGTAGGCGTATTGTTGTTCACCTTGAAAAGTCAAACTTTTTGCATGATTTAAACTCACCAAAGGAATCAACTGTTGAAACTGTTCCAAAGAATCTTTCACATAAATCAGCAGCAGATGATATCCGATTAAAATATTATGAGATAAAACAAAGAACTGTAAAATTAGAGAAAATTTTATTAAAAGAAAAATTGATTACTCACAAAACCAGTGAAAAATCTCAAAAGTTTAAATTGAAAAGAAGCGTAAAAAACATTTTAACGAAGGAAATCAGTTCAATGAAAAGCAAGGCTGAAACGAGAGATGTGAGTTCTATTTATATGGATTTAAACAAAACCACTATTACCAATTTAAGCAATCAAAATAGCAGCAGAAGTAAAATGAAAATTAAGACAGTTTTAAGAAATAAGCCAGTTTTTAACCGAAAATTATTAACACAAATTTTTACATTTTTATCATATGTATTCCGATTAGTTTTCAGTGATACACATAATTGTACAAAATACTCAAACCAGCAGATTTACCAATCACGTGTATCGATTGACTATAAGTATATTAGTAGCCTTCTGTTTCAGTCAATGAATTGGGTTAAAGGTGTCGGCAAAAAATTTTCTATAACATTTGTTGGTTATTTAAAATGGAGAAGTTTGAAAAATATTTTTATCGAGGCAAACGTTTTTAAACCAATTTTAAATTTAAATTTACACAAAAAATTAACGCGGAATGTTGAGAAAGGTATGCAATCATTATTAACAATATTCATATTCAATAATTTAAGTATTTTCGAAAAGGAACAGGAACATTAGTATCTTAAGATTTTTTAGTTTTTATAATGTATTATTCTATGTTAAGCTTAAAATTTAAAGAAAACGTTGGTGGTTGGAAACTTTTAAGATAATATATTCAATTAAAGTTATGTGCGTTGTTTAAGAAATCATTTATAGATTATGATCTGCAAGTATTTTTACGTTTAGTTTTTGTTATTGAGATTTAAGAGATTAAAGTAACCTTTCTTAAGGTTAACATTAAAAAGAAAGTATGTTAAAAATATAATTTTAAGAAAAAGTGAGAAATTTAAAACCGAGTCAAGGATTTAAATTGTTTACGAGAAATTGTCAGTCAGTTCACGGGAAAACATACGTAATGAATCATTGCAGTGCAGAAAATATTACAAGTACAGGGAAAGTTATAGAAAAGTTATAAAAAAAAAATGTCAGGAAGTAGTAGTCAGTTCACGGGAAAATATAAGAATTATTAAAAGAAAAGAAAAAGTTTTTTGTCAACTATAATAAATTTATTACATTTTAGAGAAATAATTTGTACTTTAAGTGATCATTTTTAAATATTTAGAATTAGGGAAAATAGTCTAGATCTAATAATAGTAAATGATATAGATGGAATAAACAAGTAGATTAAGTTAAGAATTTCCGAAAAAGCTTTGTTTGCTAAAATGGTTAATAAATGAATTATGATATATCGGATAGAATTATAGAAATTTTTTGTTTGAATTTTGAAGATGAATAAGTTGTGGCCAAGGGCCAGGTTATTAAAACTAATCAGATGAAGCTAGAATCTAAGCTTCCCAACGAATTCACTGAAAAATTTTCAATAGAACTGAACAAACAGAAGACTCCCTAGAAAATTTAAGTATTCGGAGCAGAATTTTGCATTTAATTTTAAACCCTCGCAAGGTCAAAATATCTGTAAAATAAACATTCTATAACATATGATTCATTTAGATTCAATTAGATCAAACACATTTTACGATAAAAAACCATAACAAGGTCAATGTTAATATTTTTTTTAAACGTCATAGTAAACAATTATAAATTCCAAACTGAAAATGAAACTATAAAAACTAAATAATGTTAAGTAAGTATTAAGAAAAGAAATAATAAAAAACTAATAGAAGTTTCCAATATCAGTTTATTTGAAGTAAATTATGTTTATAAAAAAATTAGTATGTAAAAAAAAAAGTAAACATAATTTTATTACTATATAATTTCAAAGTCATTGCCTTATATTTAAAAAGAAATAAGCCGAAAAGATAATTTATGAATGAACGGGTTAGATTAGGAAAATTTTTTAGATGTTTTGAAAGAATCTTAGAATAATTTAAGAGAACGTTGTAGTTTGCAACACACCAAATTTTATTTTAATGGAACAATTGTTCTATCCTTTGATCATTTGGATCTAGGATAGAAACAATTGTTTTTGAAAAAGCGTAGGATATGTTGTAAACCTTTTGAAACGAATTAAATTTAAAGTAATATTTCGAAACTTAATTTGGTTTAACTAAAATTTGTCTGATTTCACAATGCAAAATATTTTAAAGTCAAAAGTGCAGATTCGCATAATTTTTATATTTAAAAAATAAATATAAAATTTGTGTGAACGAACTTATTTTTGTATTGGGAAATCCTCTAAATTAGGTCATTTATGTTTAATTGTTTTTATAAATTTTAATTGGTTGGTTTTTTTATTATAACGGAAAATAAACGGTTTACAACATTCCCCTCCAAATAATAATTAATTTGATTGAATTTTTAGTAATATTAAAAATAGAGTAGTATTTTGGCAATAGACCGGAGTGGTCTTAATAGTTTATTAAAAGAAAAGTTGTTTTAAAAGAGAGTTTTGTTTTTTTAAGAAAAGTTGCCAAGTGACAACTTGTACGTGTATAATAATTGTTTTATTGAAGAGTGAAAAAATTAAATAACGAATTTTAAGAAAAATGAAAAGTGTTGTGTTTTCGTTAAAGAGTATTGGAATAAATATTGAATAAAACTGAGGTACCTATCCATAAAAAATAAACAGTGTTATCCTAATAAAATTATTAACCCCAGACATAGGGTAAATATAGTAAAGTTTGGAAAGTGATCTAAGTTATAATATATATATCCTAGAACAAAGGATTATAACAGTTGGTAAATACATATATATTTATATCCTCGTTTAAAAGGATATAACACTAGCTTCATTCTCTATTGATGTAATGAAGAGCTTTCTCATTGGCGAACCAATGAGAATGGCATAGCAGGATACGTACCTAGAGTAATTTAACGCCGTAACGGCTAAAGCTCAGTCCTCGTGGATTTGATGGAGTAATACCTGCTGCTTCAACACAAATGCAGAAATGTACGCAATTTACGAAAATATACAGAAATGGAAAAAAGATACAAGTGAAAAAAGGAGACTCTGGCGACCCCTTTTGCGAAAGAACCACGATCAGCGCGTCCAACCCACACAATCATTCCCATACGCCCACACACTCACGCTTCATACTTGCTAACATTCACCCACACACTCAGACTGCGAAGCAAGACAATTAAGCTCTAAGACCCACAGCAAGTATCACAGATGGTAGTAATCAAACATAGGTTGTATTGTTGCCAGCTGATCAATCTGATACAGCTTGTACACCACTGCCATTGCTGGTAAACCGAGAATCAACTCTTCGAGCACGGGAGAGCGTCACACGCTATATTGAAAGTCTTTAATTAATTATTTCCCTTTTTCTTTATTAATATCATTTTTCTAAAAATTTATAAAACCATACGTAATTCCCCAAAAAAAATATTTACAGCTCAAAAAAAAATTATCATTTGATTTGTAAGTTGAATAAACCTTTCCAAACCAGTTTGTTTCAATACCTGTAGTTTACAGTTGGTTAATGTATTATATAAATAATAAACCTAAAACATGACAAGAATTGGTCTTTTTTTTTTGTAATACAGGTTATTTGAGAATGATTTTTGATTTACTTAAAAATATAAATTCATAAATTTAGGTAATATAATAAAAGAAAAAGTATTTGGAAAACGAGACGTTTCCTCAGAGCAAAAAATATTTTGATTAGAATCATTTCCAATTCAGACTACATGCATCTCGCTACACGCATCGCCAGCTCACACACACACACGCATCGACAGGCAAGCCCCCATTCAATCACTTGTACACCCTTTCACACGCATTCACACCTCTATCTAAAAAAGGTAAATAAAATAAATCAAGTTCGCTCACCCCATGTTTAAATCCACCCGGCTTCCAAGACTTACGACCTTAGCCCTCCATCAGCGATGAATAATCCAACAGGTAACGTACTACGGTTGAAACTGCATAAATAATACTTGAATGCTGAGTTGCGATTCGGTTGTAATAACACAAGAAAATTGTACATCAATGTTGAGTTGAACTTCAGTTGTAATCACACCAAAATTGGATATCAGTTGAAATATGGAAAATATACGATAGCAACCGCAAAAATTTGATATAAATGTTGAGTTGAAATAGGTCAAATATACGGTGGTAACAGCAAAAATTTGATATAAATGTTAGTTGAAATATGTCAGTAACAGCAAGAATCTTATATGAAAGTTGCGATGAAATACGACCGTAATAGCAACAAACTTTATATAACTATTACGGTTGAAATAATATACGGTAGTAACAGCAAAACTTTGATACAAATGTTGCGTTGAAATAATATACGGTAGTAACAGTAGAACTTTGATACAAATGTTGCGTTGAAATCTGTTTGAAATACAGTACTAACCGCAAAAATTTTACATAAATGTTGCGTTGAAATAGGTATGATATACGGTAGTAATAGTGAAACTTGGATACAAATGTTGCGTTGAAATAATATACGGTAATTGTAGTAATAACATAAATTTCGACTAAATGTTGCGTTGAAATGCGGTCGAAATAGCACAAAAATTATATCAATGTTGCGTCGAAATTCTGTAGACAGAACGGTAGTAACAGCCAAATTATATCAAACGGTGAAATGCAGCTCATTGTTTGATTTCCATTTTTGGTCATATGCAGAAATAACATGATTAATCAACACAAACGAATAAAAAAATTTTCTTTTGACCTTTCTATTTATTTTACTAGGTAAATTTCATTTACGGTATAATTTTTTCTAAATTGATAATACACAACCGGTCTGAACTATGACTTTGAATTATTTATTTTTATATTTAATTATTATTTCTTATCTTCCTAATTAAATTGAACTAATATTAGCAGTAAATAATTTTCAACAATTTTGCTAGCTTAATTTAGAATATCACAACCATGAAATTTTTATATTTTTACTTACAGCACAAACAGATAGAATTTTTTTTTGTTAACTTGCACTAATGAATTAATCTAATAAAATAATTGTATTAAAGTTAATGCAAAAGAAACCATGAATTCAAAATTCCACGATTCTGACATTTACGAGAATAATGACACAAGATATCAGAGACGTCAAACACTCTAAAATGAACAAAAATGTAATAGACTAAGAGACAAAGATAGTATAGCCATCTCCTTTTATAGTAATTTTAATATCGAAAAATTCGACAAAGTGTTTCTGTTGAAAGGAAATTTATATAAATTTATGTTATGTTAATAAATGTTAGTACATTTTCCGTTTCAAAAAAAACTGTTTGTTATTTTGTAATACATAACATTGTAAGATGATTTCACGAAATAAGTTATTTCCAACGCATTGGGAAAAGATATTAAAATAGATTAAACGTAAGTTTAACCGACTTTATGATGTTTACGTGTTACGAAACAATAGCTTACAACAGTATTACAGTAAAACTTAGATCTATAACGGAAAGATAAATTGATAAAAAATATCCATATAAGAAATCGAATACATAACTAATTGTAGGATAATAATTTTTTTCTATTGCGACGATTGGACAAATATGCACAGCTGTTTTGAGGTTTGAAAACATTCAGGGCAATTACGGTTAGTGTCCGGAGAATTCAAATTTATGTAGGATGGTGAAGTAATGCTGGTGAAAACGCATTGTGAGTCAATAATAGGGGATTGTAAAGGAAATATTATTGTTAATTGTTTTATGCTAAGAACAAATTTATGAAACGGAAACTATATGAAAATACGACTATAGATTGTGGACAAATGAGAAACTAGTATGAACTACGTATGATAAGCAAAATTGTGAAATATGAGAAAACAGACATTACATAAATCGGGAACTTTACCGCTATACATTATCACACTCCAGTCTACATAACAGGGCAAGTGATTTTTGGTAACGCCCGGTCCAAAAAGAAGTTGAAAAGACATAGACTGGTCCCGAATTCTTCCAACCCCTATTACCACTAGACATCCCCAACCTCAAAACAAGCATCAAAACGTCAAAAAAAAATTTTACTATAATATATCAATAATTCCACAATTTGTAAAAATGACCAATATTGAATTGAAACAGTTCAATCGCACACCCGCAAAAACGCCTATAAAGAATTATCGAACATACGGAATGCAATCTTTAACACCGGAAGAGCAAAATAAATTTGCACCTGTCCTTGAATCACTTAAACAAAAATTCGAGTAAGTGCTGTAGATCAAATGGTGGTTCAGAGGATTTATCTTCGATAGTTCGATATATTAATCCCGATATTTCCAATAGTTTTTGATGGCGACCATGCATAGACATGAATTGAAAACGAATAAGATCAAAACATATCAGTTATCTACAAATATAAAAAAAAATTCTTGAGAGGTAGAGAGAAAAGTAGTATACTAATCTATTGTAAGCGATGGATAAACAAAGCTTTCCAGACCCAATTCCGGGCAGATCTGGGGGTTCCCGGACTCGATAGTCACCGAAAAAAAAAACACAAAAATAAATTGAGAAAAACTCGAAAAGCAAGGTACCATCGGTCATACTCCTTTCATATGGTTCCAATTACGTCTACGCACTTGTCTCCTACAGGCTCGAACCCAACACCTGAAATATTAAGAGTCTTATGCTTCTCCGACTAAGCTAGCCGGGCTACACTGGGGTACGCATCCGAATTGGTGAGTTGGAAACTTTTTCAGCTGGTTTCTGAACAAGAACATAGTACATTCAATCCTTGAATCAACCAGCTGCAATTATGCCGGTAAAGAACTTCTGAAACCGCCCTCAGTCGATAAATATACTCTGAAGTTGAAACACACCCGCCTTGCTATCATTTTGAAACGGAACCACCCTCATACTTTCAGGACCATGACATCGCTAACCAGAAATGGATGTAAAACATAATTTTTAAACGAAATATACTACCATACCGCTAAAGAAACTTTTACATATTTCAGGCGCGAATATCCTTAGAATGATAAACACCTCTACGTTTGGAAACCAGGTCTTCCAGTTCGTAGGCAGTGCTACCTACCAACCTTATTACTCTGGTTTTAACAAACTTTTGTGAAAGTTTAGCAGACAATTTCTGGCCGCCATCACTCAATATAAAGTTCCTTCGGAACACCGTATCACCTGGTTTAAACAAAGTTACTCGAGCTCGTAAATTGTATCTTTCAGCTCTTTTGACAAATGCTTCGGCAGTTAAATCAAGAATTCGAGTCCGAATCTTATTAAGGTAGTCAGGACGCAGAATCGTTTCACCTGGTTCATGAAGACTATTCAGTCGTCTCAGCAATTCATATGACGAACCATGAGTCACCATAGATATTCCAAACATTGCGAAATAGGGGGAGCATTTAAGAGTTTGGTGGAGAGAACAACGAAGTGCACAAGCGATCTCGCTCAAGTGCAGATCCCATTTAGAATGCTCCTCCTTTAAGTAAGCTCGAATACCGGATAAAACACTTCTATTCACCCGTTCAGAAGCGTTAGCTTGAGGTGAATATAAAGCTAGTAATGTATGTTTCACTCCGTGCTTCGCCAAGAACTCTTCAAATAGTTTCAATTTAATTGAGTCCCATTATCGGACACAATTACTTCTGGACAACCAAATATATGAAAGACATTGGTAGCCAATAATTGACAAATTGGTTCAGCAGTTAGTTTCCGTAAAGGAAATAAAAATGGATATTTAGTTACGTGATCCAATATCACCAGAATAGCAATATTCCCGGACTTTGAACGAGGGTAAGGGCCAAGAATATCTTTATAAAGTTACTGACCAATTCGTTCGGTTTTCATAGGTGAGACCATGGGAGCACGAAGTGGAACATTTGGTGCTTTGATTTCTTTACAGATCTTGCAGTTCGACACGAAAGTTTTAACTTGTGAGTACATTCGAGGCCAATAGTAAAATCTATGGATATTGTACAATGTTTTCGCTAAACCTCCATGAGATGAGGTAGGAGGATTGTGGGCCCTTGCAATACACTCGTCAGCGTATTCCTCAGGTAACCACAATTTCCAAACCTCACTTTCCGAAGGAATATCGTGATCCAGGCAAGCCAATCGTTTATACACCCGACCAGAAATTACTTTCAGATCAGGCAGTGTACCGTGTGCTTCGGTAACTAGATTTACCAACTCCAAATATCGAGAAGTGTTGAAGAAAGGTGACTTAAGATCTATATCAGGCACTGGACATAGTTCAAAAATGACATCGACAGAGTCACGTCTTGATAGAGTGTCAGGAACAGTATTTAATTTTCCTTTTCGGTACTCAATATCGAAGACGTAACCCTGCAATTTCAAGCTCCAACGAGCCAATCGACCAGAAAGGTCTTTTTGTTGCATTAACCATTTTAATGAAGCATGGTCAGTTACGATCTTAAAGGCCTGACCCTCGACATATGCTCTAAATTTCTTTACTCCCAGTACGGCGGCTAGACACTCTTTCTCACTCGTTGAGTAGCTGCGCTGCGCAGAATTTAGTTTTTTGGACATGTACGCTATGGGATGTTCCATACCGTCCATGTCACACTGAAGCAATACATAAGCTATACCGTCATTGCTAGCGTCGCACTGGAGAGTAAAGGGTTTAGTATAGTCGGGGTTTATTAGAACGGGTGCTGATACTAGAGCATTTTTGAGATTTATAAATGCTATTTCAGCTTCTGGTGTCCATACGAATTTATTAGAATTTTTCTTCAACAAATCTGATATTAGAGAGGACATAGCAGAGAAATTAGATATAAAACGGCGATAATAACCCGCCATACCCAGGAATCGTCGAATCTGTTTGGACGTGCGCGGTGTAGGAAATTCAGAAATGGCCTGAGTTTTATCAGGATCGATTTTTAGCTTACCACTTCCCACAACATATCCCAAATATTTTACGTCCGGCAAGAGAAACTTACTTTTTCCACATTTATCGTCAAGTTCGCACGTCTAAGACACTGGGAGATATCTTCTAACAGTTTCAGATGGGCCTCAAAGGTATCTGTAACTATTAGAAGATCATCCAAGTATACGAAGACGCACGACTTGAGATGTGGAGGAATTACTTGGTCCATTAATTTAGTCATTGTTTGCGGCGCATTGCACAGTCCGAAAGGCATTCTTACGAACTGATACAATGGCCGCCCTGGGACCGTAAAAGCAGTTTTCTCTCGGGAGTGTTTTTCTAGAGGTATCTGCCAGAAAGCGTCTTTCAGATCCAAACTGGAAATGAAATTACTCTGTGGCAGACGACTCAAGATTCCATCTATCTGTGGAAGGGGGTACGCATCCTTTTTCGTAACAGTATTTACCTTTCTGCTGTCCAAACAAAGGCGATTCTTCCCAGGTTTGCGAATTAAGACCACCGGGCTCGACCATGGACTGTTAGAGACCTCTATAATACCCAGAGATAACATTCTATCCAGTTCTTCTCCCATCAGTTTCTCAATGGCGGGCGAAATCGGATAGTGACGTTGTTTGATGGGAGCGGCCGTCCCCCACATCGATCACATGTTCTATTAAATGTGTTCGACCCAGACCCATTTTCGAAAAGGATGGTAGAAGTTGAATAGCGTTTTGTAAGCGTTCTTGATTGTTCATAGACAACTCTGAAATTACTGACTCCGTAGTCGAAAGTGTAGGTAATTTAAATATTGGATTGAACAAACCAAAAGCATTAAAGAAATCTATACCTAGGTACAGATCTTGGGCTCTGACTTGGTTCATAAATGAAATCTTCGTTTTTACAAATCCCAAGATCTTCTGTCTTTGGCCATCGGCAGTACGAACTACTGCAGATGAATTAGTCAGAAGGTCGGGAGTTTGCACGACTTCTTTAGCAAAATCACCACCAATTACAGTCAAGGACGCTCCACTATCCAACAGTCCGGTATTCTGTTTACCCAATATCGAAACTGTGGCATAAGATCTCACATCGTTGGCCAATTTCACAATAGCGGAAATGGTTTTGGATTTAAACATACGTCGTTGTTGCCAATAAATGCGAGAACGGAGTGCAGAGCGCGTTGGAGGTTTCAAATATGACAATGAATCTATAAATATGTTTGAGCGTATTTTCAAGTACTCATTCAACCGTTGTTGGAACGATCTGATTTTAGTACATAATGGTTGTGGTTCAGCATGAACGGGTGTTCGTTTCAATAATTTCACATTAGTATCATGAGTGGATACCAGTGTATCAGAAGCAGTATTCAAATTTTGTATTTCCGGAGTGTATTCTAACCAATTGGATGTGGAAGCTCGGTTCGACAGTGTATCATGTAATAATAGGTTATTGGGATTAGTTGATGGAATATTTGAAGGATCAGGAAATTGGTCACAGATGAATCTACGACGTGTCCTGGGAGCGAGAAAAGGTGTTGGGATTCTGGCCCTCCCTTCGGTTTCCCCGACAATTATCACAACTAGGACACAATACATCGTCCTTTCCACATCCCCAACAAAACAAACGTTGTGCTTCACGACAATCGTGCCACCGATGACCAGGTCTTTTGCAGTTCCAACAAATGGTTGAACTGGTTATTCGTTTCATATTAGGAGCAGACTGTATTGCCGCGAGTCCAGTTGACACATTGGTTATATTAGATAGCGATTCCGCTGGCAGTTCACTAATTTGAAGTTGAGAAAATTCACGATCTAAGTCCACCTCAGACACAGGTCTAGATGGTCTAATGTTATAATCACGAGGTCTGGCTACTGACTCGGCCCATAATTTTTCTCTGTCTCTGCAGAGCTGGCGCAGATGTTCCAATCCATATATGGTAACATAAAGCAGATCCTTTCTGATTTCCAATCGTAAGTTATTTCGGATCATTGATAGTAATTCCGCATCCGGCATCGGTATCCTTAGCTTATCCGCTAGTCGATATATTGACTGTAAGAAATCATCAAATGATTCAGTGGGCCGCTGTTTCCTGGCCCTCATTCTCTCCTTCACTTCTTCCTCCGTCTGCCGGTCCTGGAATTCTATTCGCAGAGCATGACACAAGTCAGTCCAAATAAGCTGTCGGTTCTGGCGAAAATATCTCCAGAACCAATCAGCAGCTCGATCGGTGAACAACAGGTACAGGCAGCGGGTGACAATAGTGAAGTCACTGTTCAAACACATCTCCGTCAGCCGCTCTATTCTGAAGATGAACGCTTCAACATCTAGACCATCGGGTCTACCTGAGAACGTTACATTCCAATTCCTGATCGTTGTAGAGTGCTGCTCGAGATGTGTTCGCATTCTGGCAGGAGCAGGAGCGGGATGAGATTCAGCAAACAGGGGTTGTATCGGTATATCATTTCGTGGAACCACTCCTTCTCTTACCGAGTGTGCCGACGGAGCTGATCGTTGCAGCGGGGGAATGTGAGACATGGCATGTAGTTCTTCTGGTGAAAGTTCTTCAGGGACCAGTACTTCGGGTGCAGGGGCACGGTTTTGGACTATTGAGTCTCTCAATACAGCCATTTCTTGATCCACCTGAGCATATATGAGCTTATGCGAAGCTCTTGCCATGGCAGCAGCTTCACCTTGTTCAAGACACCTCTGGGCCGGGTCACTTCTAATTATGTTGGCGTGACGGGGAGGAAGAGGTTCACTTGGTACCCGAGTCGATGATAGTTGATTACCAGCGCTGAATCGCCGTTGGTGCAACTCGGCAGCGAGAGTTCGAGTGTATGGTCGTTGAGGTGGCGGCACGACAGTGTAATTATTTTTTTCTGTTCCTCGAGGCAACCGTTGTAGTTCAGCACGCTCGCAAGCGGCTCGACATATCGGACATAAATTATGCTGCAATAACCAATCGTTGAGGCAGATGTCATGGAACAGGTGGTTACACCGAGTGAGGATTTTAACGTCTGCCGGTACTATCTCATGCTGACAGACCGCACAAGAGCTGGATCTGTCTGAAACGTCAATCCTATCTGTGGCTGACATTATGATTATTCAAACCACAAACAGCTGCGCAACACTTGACCAATCAAAAGCCAAAAAGGTGGAGGGTAAAGAGAAAATCGTTATACTAACTATTGCTGACGGTAGAATGTACAAACAGAAATTATGAATCTTGACTAGGTTATAGAGAAATTCGTTAAGTTGACTATTGTTGAATGTGAACTACAGAAAAAAATTATTATTTCTGATCAAGTTATAGAAAAAAAACTCGTAATTCTGACTATTAATGACGGTGAAATGTACGATAAAAACTATTATTCGTGATCAAATTGGTACTTGACCAAACAATCGAAAAGGTTGAGATACGAAAGAAAATAAGTATACTAATGCTATTGTAGACGGTGGTATTTATAAACTGTTCAGAATCAATTACGGGCGAGACCGGGTTCCCGGGACTCAAAGGTTACTAAATACAAAAAAAAATTGAGGACGTAGAGAGAAAATCGGTAATCTATACTATGGAAAAGCGGTGGTAAAAATAAATCTTTCTGTTTCAATGAATAAACAGAAAGGTGGTGAGATGCGAGAAAATTAGTATACTACAATATTGCAGACGAGGAAATTCGAAATACTGGTTGATTTTCAACAAAAATTGACGAGATGAAGTTTTCAGATAAAATAATTACGCTAAGCTATGGCAGAAGATGGCGATATATAAAAAAAATTGGAGAAAGGTATTAAACCAAAATTTACTTCACAGACTTACAGACTAACCTAGTCAAAAAGAGGTATTTATGCTAGTTTATTATTATTATACTAAGAGAAGGAAAATAGGTCTATCCTTAACGCGGACAGAAAAAAAAATTTATATTTAATTCAGTTTAAACACTTACGGTTCGGGTTCAGAATATGCAACATTAACCTAAAACATAGAAATTTATATAACCTAATACACAAAGCTAAATATACTTATAAACTAAAATGCATATCCTGAACTTCAGCGATTAGACCCGTTCCTTCTTGGTTCCTAATATTAAATTTTTCTTCCTTATATTGTATCCTGGTGGTTAAATGATGGTTTAATTTCTTTTGATTTTCAAACTGTATAATAAGTCTTGATGTACTTATAGCAAAACTGATGCTTGGAACTTCAAAAATTTTATTTAGGAATTGTTGCTAGCAAATTCCGTGGTGGATTCTAAAATTTAATGAGAGAAAACAAAACATTAATACCAATCGATATCAGCAGTTTTAGTTGGTTTATTTATTTATTAAATACTTATATATTATTTATTTATTTATTTTTTTTTTGACGGACGAAGGACGGACGGACCAATCATGGGGGGGGTTCACCACACTGGGGTTGGAAGTGCCGATCGCCGTTCTTTCATTACTTTTTGTGTTGAATTAGTTGTTTGTGTTTGTATGTGACCAAAGAAAATTTAAATCAAAACTACGTTAAAGGATGGGATTAGGTAAGGAAAGGGAACAAGAAAGGATAGATAAGGATGGGATAAGGTAGGGAGGGAAAGGAATAAGATGGGGTATGTGTTGATGGGATCTCACCCAGCTGACAAGTGCTGAAGGGATGGCCAGAAGATAAATCCTCTGGACCACCATTCGATCAACAACACTCGCCAGCTGCGATCCACACCACCAACACATACGGGCGATGTGCTATGACCTGAGTTGATCCAGGCAACCACGGCATGAAAGCTGAGCGGACATCTTCCCTCAGTAGCTGATCGGGTTACTTTGGAAAATGCCCCCCAGTATCATCCATGGGGAACCGAACCACTCAGACCATAGGAAACCAATATTGTCGGGAGGGGATTCTAACGTTTAGACAATATCAGCTCGGGCTGGACTCTGAGGACACCACGAACCCGAAGCCTGACCAGGTGACCAGACTCGGACGAGAATTGGCGTATACACCAATACACGTCAGTCTAGGTCTGGCACCTGAGTCACCTTCGGCCTTCGCGACATCGCCAGAAACCCAGCCCGTAACTAGGGTCCGTGGGGTTGTAATGCCAAAACAACAAAAAAAACAAATGGAGAGTAGTAGCTGGAGGCGTGGGGACGCAAAACCCCATTGAAGTCAATCTGAGGGATCTCAGACTAAGTCCGCTCCTGCGCGTGTGAAGCAGGGAGTTGCTTCCCGTCGCCAGAGCCTCTAACTATTGAATGGTGGACGAAGACAATTTAATTTTAGAAGAAAAAATTAAAAAAAAAAAAATTTTCAAAGTTTTTTGATTTATGAAGGGACTCCTCCAGAGTCCTACATTGCTGTAGAAACCCTTAGAGAAGCCCCACGTTGGGCACTAATTTGTAATGAAGAGCTTTCTCATTGGCGAACCAATGAGAATGGCATAGCAGGATGCGTACCTAGAGTAATTTAACGCCGTAACGGCTAAGGCTCAGTCCTCGTGGATTTGATGGAGTAATACCTGCTGCTTCAACACAAATTCAGAAATGTATGCAATTTACGAAAATATACAGAAATGGAAAAAAGATACAAGTGAAAAAAGGAGACTCTGGCGACCCCTTTTGCGAAAGAACCACGATCAGCGCGTCCAACCCACACAATCATTCCCATACGCCCACACACTCTCGCTTCATACATGCTAACATTCACCCACACACTCAGACTGCGAAGCAAGACAATTAAGCTCTAAGATCCCCAGCAAGTATCACAGATGGTAGTAATCAAACATAGGTTGTATTGTTGCCAGCTGATCAATCTGATACAGCTTGTACACCACTGCCATTGCTGGTAAACCGAGAATCAACTCTTCGAGCACGGGAGAGCGTCACACGCTATATTCAAAGTTTTTAATTAATTATTTCCCTTTTTCTTTATTAATATCATTTTTCAAAAAATTTATAAAACCATACGTAATTCCCCAAAAAAAATATTTACAGCTCAAAAAAAAATTATCATTTGATTTGTAAGTTGAATAAACCTTTCCAAACCAGTTTGTTTCAATACCTGTAGTTTACAGTTGGTTAATGTATTATATAAATAATAAACCTAAAACATGACAAGAATTGGTCTTTTTTTTTGTAATACAGGTTATTTGAGAATGATTTTTGATTTACTTAAAAATATAAATTCATAAATTTAGGTAATATAATAAAAGAAAAGGTATTTGGAAAACGAGACGTTACCTCGGAGCAAAAAATATTTTGATTAGAATCATTTCCAATTCAGACTACATGCATCTTGCTACACGCATCGCCAGCTCACACACACACACGCATCGACAGGCAAGCCCCCATTCAATCACTTGTACACCTTTTCACACGCATTCACACCTCTATGTAAAAAAGGTAAATAAAACAAATCAAGTTCACTCACCCCATGTTTAAATCCTCCCGGCTTCCAAGACTTACGGCCTTAGCCCTCCATCAGCGATGAATAATCCAACAGGTAAAGTACTACGGTTGAAATTACATAAATTACATACTTGAATGCTGAGTTGCAATTCGGTTGTAATAACACAAGAAAATTGTATATCAATGTTGAGTTGAACTTCAGTTGTAATCACACCAAAATTGGATATCAGTTGAAATATGGAAAATATACGATAGCAACCGCAAAAATTTGATATAAATGTTGAGTTGAAATAGGTCAACTATACGGTGGTAACAACAAAAATTTGATATAAATGTTGAGTTGAAATATGTAAAATATACGATAGCAACAGCAAAAATTTGATATAAATGTTGAGTTGAATTATGTCAAATATACGGTGGTAACAGCAAAAATTTGATATAAATGTTGAGTTGAAATATGTAAAATATACAATAGCAACGGCAAAAATTTGATATAAATGTTGAGTTGAAATATTTCAAATATACGGTGGTAACAGCAAAAATTTGATATAAATGTTGAGTTGAAATATGTAAAATATACAATAGCAACGGCAAAAATTTGATATAAATGTTGAGTTGAAATATATCAGTAACAGCAAGAATCTTATATGAAAGTTGCGTTGAAATACGACCGTAATAGCAACAAACTTTATATAACTGTTACGGTTGAAATAATATACGTAGTAACAGCAAAACTTTGATACAAATGTTGCGTTGAAATAATATACGGTAGTAACAGCAGAACTTTGATACAAATGTTGCGTTGAAATCTGTTTGAAATACAGTACTAACCGCAAAAATTTTACATAAATGTTGCGTTGAAATAGGTATGATATACGGTAGTAATAGTGAAACTTGGATACAACTGTTGCGTTGAAATAATATACGGTAATTGTAGTAATAACATATATTTCGACTAAATGTTGCGTTGAAATGCGTTCGAAATAGCACAAAAATTATATCAATGTTGCGTCGAAATTCTGTAGACAGAATGGTAGTAACAGCCAAATTATATCAAACGGTTAAATGCAGCTCATTGTTTGATTTCCATTTTTGGTCATATGCAGAAATAACATGATTAATCAACACAAACGAATAAAAAAATTTTCTTTTGACCTTTCTATTTATTTTACTAGGTAAATTTCATTTACGGTATAATTTTTTCTAAATTGATAATACACAACCGGTCTGAACTATGACTTTGAATTATTTATTTTTATATTTAATTATTATTTCTTATCTTCCTAATTAAATTGAACTAATATTAGCAGTAAATAATTTTCAACAATTTTGCTAGCTTAATTTAGAATATCACAACCATGAAATTTTTATATTTTTACTTACAGCACAAACAGATAGAATTTTTTTTTGTTAACTTGCACTAATGAATTAATCTAATAAAATAATTGTATTAAAGTTAATGCAAAAGAAACCATGAATTCAAAATTCCACGATTCTGACATTTACGAGAATAATGACACAAGATATCAGAGACGTCAAACACTCTAAAATGAACAAAAATGTAATAGACTAAGAGACAAAGATAGTATAGCCATCTCCTTTTATAGTAATTTTAATATCGAAAAATTCGACAAAGTGTTTCTGTTGAAAGGAAATTTATATTAATTTATGTTATGTTAATAAATGTTAGTACATTTTCCGTTTCAAAAAAAACTGTTTGTTATTTTGTAATACATAACATTGTAAGATGATTTCACGAAATAAGTTATTTCCAACGCATTGGGAAAAGATATTAAAATAGATTAAACGTAAGTTTAACCGACTTTATGATGTTTACGTGTTACGAAACAATAGCTTACAACAGTATTACAGTAAAACTTAGATCTATAACGGAAAGATAAATTGATAAAAAATATCCATATAAGAAATCGAATACATAACTAATTCTAGGATAATAATTTTTTTCTATTGCGACGATTGGACAAATATGCACAGCTGTTTTGAGGTTTGAAAACATTCAGGGCAATTACGGTTAGTGTCCGGAGAATTCAAATTTATGTAGGATGGTGAAGTAATGCTGGTGAAAACGCATTGTGAGTCAATAATAGGGGATTGTAAAGGAAATATTATTGTTAATTGTTTTATGCTAAGAACAAATTTATGAAACGGAAACTATATGAAAATACGACTATAGATTGTGGACAAATGAGAAACTAGTATGAACTACGTATGGTAAGCAAAATTGTGAAATATGAGAAAACAGACATTAAATAAATCGGGAACTTTTCCGCTCTACATTATCACACTCCAGTCTACATAACATTGATCATGAGGAGTAAGTTAAGAAATTTTAAACTTTTTCATTGAGACAAATATATTTCAAAAATAAATTTGTTTTCCTCAAAATAAATTTTCATACAAACTTGGTAAAAGTAATTTAATTGTGCACGCACTGTAATGTTTTTGGGGCTTAAACTGTTTCTAAACGTTAAAGGCTCAAAATAGCTAAATCGTTTTTATGCATTTTTGGACGATTTATTAACCTTTCAAAAACGTCCATGAAATGACCATTTTAAGCGGCGTTTAAAAGTAATATTACAAAAGAAGTAATAAATTATGTGCAATGTCCTAACAAACTATTGTTTTAATACAGATTTAGTGACAATACAAATTAGTTATCATCATTATCGCATTTACTGTTTTTTGTCATAAAACCAAACTTGAAATTTTCCACCCCCGTGATTTTGAATCTAAAATATAAATAAAAACGAAACAAAGCAAAAAAACGGAACGACGTGACTTGATTCGTACTCGAAACTTTTTGGTTGATAGCTCATGTTATTGGCCATTACGTTATCTATACCACTAACCGTAATTTTGGGTATTTATAAAGAAATCATTAAAATTAATAAACTTTAAAGTCGTGTTGTCAAAATTCTAATGATTACTAATGAATTTTAATGTTTTTAAGACGTTCGGTAAAGTAGATTTTTTCTATATGTTTTGCCGTGACTCATTTTTCAAAAATGCCGATGAAATTGAAATTTAGTCGTTTTTCGCAGAAATATTAGTTTTTGTTTTGCTTTATTTTCTTCTAAAAAAATTAAATTACGAAAAAACAAATATTGCAAAACAAATATTACTTGAATTTCAACACCACAATCTGGCAAAATTTACTCAAATGCGATAGCAGAGTAAATTTCATTGAATAAATATCTAAGGAAGAGTAACTAGACATTTTGAGTGAAGCATCTAATTTTTAGTATTGGTGAAGTTTGATAGTGTTTGCATTCTAGCTGGGTGGTACTGTTTACAATTTGCATATTTATATTTTCAAAACAAATAAAAGAAATAATAAATGTTACATATAAATTTAAAAGCCCAATATGTTTGAATAAAATATTTCCTTATATTTCCATATATAAATATTTTTAATTGTACATACAACACAAATTTTAATCATATTGAATTACTTTAAGAACACGTTATATTCGCGTTTGAAATATGGTTTGACAACGATGGATTAAGAAAAATTACATTTATGTAGGGTAATAAAATATAAAATTAAACTAGAAAATAACAGTTTTTGTAAAGCATAGTATATTCTTGTATGAGCTAGAATGAAGGCAATTCTTCACGAGGATGAAGTTTCCCGGAACGAGCGTAGCGAGTGGAGGGAATCATCCGAGTGAAGAATTGCCTTCATCCTAAGCGAATACAAGATACTATTTTATCCACGACTACAAATAAATCAAATAATTTCATTCATCTTTTCCTGTATAAGTTTGTATCGCCATATTGAATGAAATGAAAAAAAAACCAAACATGTTTGTTTATTTTATATTTTATATTTGTATTGCTTTTGTTTTAACTGGTTTATATTACTATACCAACAAATCAAGTTTTTAATTTGTTAGGGGAATTTTGAATAAATAAAGCGTAATAAAAGAAATAAAAAAGAATTTGATATATAGAAAAGGAATGAATACAATTACAATGAAAGATATACGCATGAAAAGTATATATTCTTTAGTATAGTAGGGGAGCCCGGGATGCTAAATTTGCAGTTACTAGAGCGTCATAGGGACTTATTGGATTGTGAAGTTTACGTTCTAAAATGAAAAAAGTTTATGTCAAGTTTTCCATTTTAGTGGGGGGGAGAGCGTGTAAGAATTTTTAAAAATGTAAAAAAAAACAGTCACATAAAAATACTCGAGCGCGTCAGATATTCATAGAGTATATGCGCTTTGTCTTTCTAATAACCGATACATATAAATCTGACGATTAACTAAAGGGAGGTGGGCGTATAGAGAGGTGGAAAAACAAAAAAAAAAAAAGTTATTCGAGCGTGTCAGATATTCAAGGTTTATGTAAAGTGAACTCAAAAAAGTGTCCTATTTAAATGACTGACGATTTAAACGTGACCAAAAGTCATGGCTGATTTTGAAAAATGTAAAAATAAAATGTGACCTTGAGATACTCGAGCGCGTCAGATTTTTATGCAGGGGGATCAACTTGATGTCTTCGTCCTCCAGGATGATAATCTGACAATTATATGGAGGGGTACTGTTCGTCTGACAATTTTAAAGTGACAATTATTTGTCGTTTCTATTTCTATGTAATTTTTTTAAAAAACAGTATTTTTAATCTACAACTGTAGTAAATTTAATAGTTAAAAAGCATAATTTACCATTTTGTTTTATGTTACTAGGATTATCTCAGTTATATTAATGCTTTTGGATTGAAAATTACGATTACTACAATTAATGTAATATGAAATATTTGACAATTGATTTTTCCTGCAATTAAGCGAGCAAACATTTACTAGATTTTGGAGTGTTTTTAATTTATTTTTAAACAGTGCATGAAATTCACAAAATAACTTATAAATACAACAAACAAATCAAAGCGTCTAGCAGCCACTAAAAACGTGTACACCATGGTGATCAGCTGAGATGGCGTCATGCCAACAGACGCTCTAGTGGAGTCGGTGCGAGAGAGTAAGAGATAAAGAAAGAGTGAGAGAGAAGTGAGGCGTGGAGTGGGGAATACACAGCTCTCAGCATCTGTACGCTCCATCTTTTATTGACGATTTTACCTGAATCGCCCCATGAAAACTGTCAGAATATATGTTTTCCGTAATCCTGATAGGATTACCTTCAAAATTAAAAAAAAAATTATCGCGCTCGAGTATTTCAAGGTGTCGTTTTTTTTTTACACCTTTGTGACTCGCCTATTTCCTTATGTCACGGTCAAATTGTCAGATTATTGAAATATACACTTTTCTGGATGTATTTAACTTACCTTCTCTTAATCTGACGCGCTTGAGTTTTTCTGACGATTGATTTTTTTTTACTAATCTGACGGGTTGCCCTCGACGCACCCCACTACATTAAGGGTTCATATTTGGTAGGAGTACATTACAGGGTGCAAGTTTTCTCCCCATATGATTTTCTGACGCGCTCGAGTAACTCGCAAAATCCCCGCTTGGGCTCCCCTACTAGTAGTCGTGGATAAAATACTTTATGTTTTTGTTAAAACATCATTCTAAACCCTTTTTATGTGTAGTGTTAGCAAAAATATTCTAATCATTGATATGAAATTCGATGATCAAATTTCAGTGTATTTAAGGTTATTTGTACATATTTTAATGCAAAACTTCATTTTTATGAATAAACTACTGCACAAATACTAATAATTGATTTGGAAAACATTAATTTAAACTTTAATTTTTATAAATTTTGTTTAATTTGAATATCTTAAAGTAGAATTTCGGATAAAAGCTATGATTTTATTTTAAAATACAAAACAAAATATGTCAAATGTCATGGATGAAGAACGCACAGATATACAAATTACATACTTCAAAAAATATTCGTGTAGCCACACGTAATTATTCTTCCTTATATATTTATTCAATGGTAAGTTTAAGTTTTTGAGTCGATTTGCAGATTTAATTTCAATTTCATCGAGAATGGGCCACGGCAATTATTATTTTAAATAAAATTATTATTTTTTAACAAATTAGTTAATATAAGAACTGAATCTAAAAAATTATGGTGCAAATTATGAAACTTTTTGCAATCCATACAATTTTAGAGCGATCTAGTTTCGAACCAATGAGAAAATTTTTTAAACTTTAAAAAACTTTATCATTCTCATCAGGGCTAGCCGACTAGATAAACTCTACCAAAAAATGTTAACGCTAATGATTATAAACCAAAAATTAGGTTACAACTCTAGCGAAGTGTAAAAACAAAAAATTTACATAAACATACATTTAATAAACTCAGGTTTAGTCAATTAATTTCTCTGGTGATCACTGTTTTGTTATACTCTAGATTTTCTAGTATTGAATAACAAAATTGTATCTGTGAGAAGAAGATGACTAGTCTTCACTTGTGTCTATTGACACATGATCAACAATTAATTCAGTAAATTATTTGTGATGTAACATCACCCCGATGGAAAATCTCCCATCAAGAATAATATAAGAACTGAATCTAAAAAATTATGGTGCAAATTATGAAACTTTTTGCAATCCATACAATTTTAGAGCGATCTAGTTTCGAACCAATGAGAAAATTTTTTAAACTTTAAAAAAGTTTATCATTCTCATCAGGGCTAGCCGACTAGATAAACTCTACCAAAAAATGTTAACGCTAATGATTATAAACCAAAAATTAGGTTACAACTCTAGCGAAGTGTAAAAACAAAAAATTTACATAAACATACATTTAATAAATTCAGGTTTAGTCAATTAATTTCTCTGGTGATCACTGTTTTGTTATACTCTAGATTTTCTAGTATTGAATAACAAAATTGTATCTGTGAGAAGAAGATGACTAGTCTTCACTTGTGTCTATTGACACATGATCAACAATTAATTCAGTAAATTATTTGTGATGTAACATCACCCCGATGGAAAATCTCCCATCAAGAATAATATAAGAACTGAATCTAAAAAATTATGGTGCAAATTATGAAACTTTTTGCAATCCATACAATTTTAGAGCGATCTAGTTTCGAACCAATGAGAAAATTTTTTAAACTTTAAAAAAGTTTATCATTCTCATCAGGGCTAGCCGACTAGATAAACTCTACCAAAAAATGTTAACGCTAATGATTATAAACCAAAAATTAGGTTACAACTCTAGCGAAGTGTAAAAACAAAAAATTTACATAAACATACATTTAATAAATTCAGGTTTAGTCAATTAATTTCTCTGGTGATCACTGTTTTGTTATACTCTAGATTTTCTAGTATTGAATAACAAAATTGTATCTGTGAGAAGAAGATGACTAGTCTTCACTTGTGTCTATTGACACATGATCAACAATTAATTCAGTAAATTATTTGTGATGTAACATCACCCCGATGGAAAATCTCCCATCAAGAATAATATAAGAACTGAATCTAAAAAATTATGGTGCAAATTATGAAACTTTTTGCAATCCATACAATTTTAGAGCGATCTAGTTTCGAACCAATGAGAAAATTTTTTAAACTTTAAAAAAGTTTATCATTCTCATCAGGGCTAGCCGACTAGATAAACTCTACCAAAAAATGTTAACGCTAATGATTATAAACCAAAAATTAGGTTACAACTCTAGCGAAGTGTAAAAACAAAAAATTTACATAAACATACATTTAATAAATTCAGGTTTAGTCAATTAATTTCTCTGGTGATCACTGTTTTGTTATACTCTAGATTTTCTAGTATTGAATAACAAAATTGTATCTGTGAGAAGAAGATGACTAGTCTTCACTTGTGTCTATTGACACATGATCAACAATTAATTCAGTAAATTATTTGTGATGTAACATCACCCCGATGGAAAATCTCCCATCAAGAATAATATAAGAACTGAATCTAAAAAATTATGGTGCAAATTATGAAACTTTTTGCAATCCATACAATTTTAGAGCGATCTAGTTTCGAACCAATGAGAAAATTTTTTAAACTTTAAAAAAGTTTATCATTCTCATCAGGGCTAGCCGACTAGATAAACTCTACCAAAAAATGTTAACGCTAATGATTATAAACCAAAAATTAGGTTACAACTCTAGCGAAGTGTAAAAACAAAAAATTTACATAAACATACATTTAATAAATTCAGGTTTAGTCAATTAATTTCTCTGGTGATCACTGTTTTGTTATACTCTAGATTTTCTAGTATTGAATAACAAAATTGTATCTGTGAGAAGAAGATGACTAGTCTTCACTTGTGTCTATTGACACATGATCAACAATTAATTCAACCATCAACCATCGGGGTGATGTTACATCACAAATAATTTACTGAATTAATTGTTGATCATGTGTCAATAGACACAAGTGAAGACTAGTCATCTTCTTCTCACAGATACAATTTTGTTATTCAATACTAGAAAATCTAGAGTATAACAAAACAGTGATCACCAGAGAAATTAATTGACTAAACCTGAATTTATTAAATGTATGTTTATGTAATTTTTTTGTTTTTACACTTCGCTAGAGTTGTAACCTAATTTTTGGTTTATAATCATTAGCGTTAACATTTTTTGGTAGAGTTTATCTAGTCGGCTAGCCCTGATGAGAATGATAAACTTTTTTAAAGTTTAAAAAATTTTCTCATTGGTTCGAAACTAGATCGCTCTAAAATTGTATGGATTGCAAAAAGTTTCATAATTTGCACCATAATTTTTTAGATTCAGTTCTTATATTATTCTTGATGGGAGATTTTCCATCGGGGTGATGTTACATCACAAATAATTTACTGAATTAATTGTTGATCATGTGTCAATAGACACAAGTGAAGACTAGTCATCTTCTTCTCACAGATACAATTTTGTTATTCAATACTAGAAAATCTAGAGTATAACAAAACAGTGATCACCAGAGAAATTAATTGACTAAACCTGAATTTATTAAATGTATGTTTATGTAAATTTTTTGTTTTTACACTTCGCTAGAGTTGTAACCTAATTTTTGGTTTATAATCATTAGCGTTAACATTTTTTGGTAGAGTTTATCTAGTCGGCTAGCCCTGATGAGAATGATAAACTTTTTTAAAGTTTAAAAAATTTTCTCATTGGTTCGAAACTAGATCGCTCTAAAATTGTATGGATTGCAAAAAGTTTCATAATTTGCACCATAATTTTTTAGATTCAGTTCTTATATTATTCTTGATGGGAGATTTTCCATCGGGGTGATGTTACATCACAAATAATTTACTGAATTAAATTAGTTAATACTTACACAGTTTTAATTTATTCTTCTAAAAAACTTATTATTTTGTAGTTAAAAATAATAATAATTAAATGATACACAACACAATTAAAAAAAATAATTCACAAAATTGGAAATGCTATGCGTTAAACTTCAAAACTGTATCATTATAACAAAAAGTTGAAATCATCAACAGTTTTTTCGGGTTTTTTTTTTTATATTTAAAATATATTAATACTTTTAATTGAGATAAAAACTATCCTATCGAGTATATATTAAGCGTAATATATAAAATATTATTCTTATGTCGCTCAAACATGAAAATTGCCCAAAATTACCATACAAACTTGTATGAAAAATTTAACCTATTTTCGTATTTGTTTTACGGACAGAAGAGAATAAAATATTTTATGTATTATGCTTAATATTGTCAGTAATTGTCAATAATAGTTCATAAAGAAACTTAAATTATTTAATTGTAGTAAAATGAGAAATTTCATAGATAATTTTTTTTTGCTGTCAGATATTTTATTTTTCATTCATACAAACTATGGTATTTAAACAGTAGGCTTTGTTTTTACTGTCGGCAATTCTTCTTGTCGTCGATAATTTTGCTTTGTCGTTATGAAAATTCTTTGTTGTCATTTTTTCTTCTAACAAAATGAAATATAATTTTATCTTAGTAGGCGCATAAATGCTATAAATTTGTAATTTATGTTTGACAAATAAACATAAACAAGCAATCATTTATGAATGAAAACGGACATTTTTATTATTTGCAATTTTACATAATTTTTTATAAGCTGAATAATTTGTAGAAAAAACTTTATTTAGAAACTAATAATTATTATCTTTTAAACAAAATTATAATTTAAAAAAAAATTATCTCATTAAATACCACTCTTCATTGAAATTTTTGTCTAAAATTTTTCAATTTTACTCATTAAATTATTTTTAAGCAACACTGCTCAATCAAACCACTACTAAAACCACTCGTCCTTCGGACTCGTGGTTTATTGTGCGCTTTGATTCGCAGTGTTGCTAAAGAATTTAATTCGTAAAATCAAAAAATTTTCGAAAAAATTTCAATGACTCGTGGTATTACAACCGATAATTTTTTTTTGCTGTCAGAAATTTTATTTTTCATTCATACAAACTATGATATTTAAACAGTAGGCTTTGCTTTAACTGTCGACAATTCTTCTTGTCGTCGATAATTTTGCTTTGTCGTTATGAAAATTCTTTGTTGTCATTTTTTCTTCTAACAAAATGAAATATAATTTTATCTTAGTAGGCGCGGCGCATAAATGCTATAAATTTGTAATTTATGTTTGACAAATAAACATAAACAATCAATCATTTATGAATGAAAACGGACATTTTTATTATTTGCAATTTTACATAATTTTTTATAAGCTGAATAATTTGTAGAAAAAACTTTATTTAGAAACTAATAATTATTATCTTTTAAATAAAATTATAATTTAAAAAAAATTATCTCATTAAATACCACTCTTCATTGAAATTTTTGTCTAAAATTTTTCAATTTTACTCATTAAATTATTTTTAAGCAACACTGCTCAATCAAACCACTACTTAAACCACTCGTCCTTCGGACTCGTGGTTTATTGTGCGCTTTGATTCGCAGTGTTGCTAAATAATTTAATTCGTAAAATCAAAAAATTTTCGAAAAAATTTCAATGACTCGTGGTATTACAACCGATAATTTTTAAAATTATTCAAGTTGTGTTTTGAATGAAATCCCAAATAAATTTTATTGAATTTATTCTCTTTTCCTCCTTTTGCAGTGCCAAAAGAAATTTCAATTATTTAATTGTAGCAAAATGACAAATTTCATAGATAATTTTTAAAGTTATTCAAGTTGTGTTTTGTATGAAATCCCATATAAATTTTATTGAATTTATTTTCTTTTCCCCCTTTTGCAGTGCCATTGCAGCAAACACCGGAACAAAATAATCACTCAATAACATATTTGATAGTCTATATGGGCCCTACATGGATGATTAAAAAGTCGATAAAGCAGGTTTTACAGTAGGCTATTTAATTTACGCCGCCATCTGAAAGTTTGCTTATGAACTATCCATATTTAACATTTAATTCGCAATCAAGAAATATTTAAACATTTAATTGAAATAAAAACTATCCTATCTCTCAAGTTGGACCATTATACACACACTGTACAACATTTCATTAAGATTGGTTACGTTGTTGCGGAGTTAATCGCGGACAAACATCGTGACACGTGATTTTTATATATATAAGATAAGATGTATTGTTCTCGTTTTAACCTTTTGATATTACTATAATGAAGTTTTTAATTTGTTAGGGGAATATTTAATAAACTATAGAACTGTTGTAGAATGTAATGATTGCGTCACATTCTACATACAAGTGAGAGAATGTATAAAATTACAATGGAAGACATACACATGGAAAGCATATATTCTTTAGGAGTCGTGGATAAAATTTATTTTACTTTTGTTGAGCGTGATAGTTGATGAATTTAATTTACCTCATTCATACAATTCTTTTTTCAACACTAGTAGATATTTTCACCTTGAAGTTATTGAATTGAGTATTTAATCTTTAGTTGTATTTGCCCTAGTGATTTTGGCATAGAAAAAATTGTACAAAACTTAAATAATCAGAAAAGATTCGTAAATGACAATTATCACACAAAGAAATAGTTTTTATTATTTAAGGTAACTTATGTGAACTTATCCTAGCCTGGGCAACCCTTTGGCATATGTAAGCATTATCCATAAAGAAATTTTAAAATACCCTGAATGATTTTGAAAGTATATGTATTTGAAGCTCAAGATGTAGACTTATTTTGATTTGACATTGTGTATTTATTTGTAACGTCGAGAATTCTCATAAATAATATTGAAACCAATTTCTATACTTTTCTCCGTTCATTCAAAATATATTTCAATCATTTCATTTCATTTTTATAATGATAACAATTTAAAAATTTTCAAATAATAACGACTAAATCAAATAACAAACAATAGATAAAAAACTCATTTTTTTTGGATTTTTCATTTAACGAACATGTATTTGTGTTGCTCAATGTTGCTCTATCTTCCTTATTTTTAGATATGATGTGTCAAACAAAAACACACATTTTAATTTTCAATTTAATTTTGCAATTCATTCCATGTTCATTTGTCGAACAACACAAAGTTTAAAAATTGGAAAGAAAATTATTAGAACAAAAAGAAATGTTTTTTATTATAACTAATATATAAATAAGATTTCAATAAAAGTTATAAACTTGAGTACATATTTTCATATTAACAAGTTGTGTAATTTATTTAACAGCAGAAAAATTATTGAAGATCCGGTTTATGAATAAAGCTGTGAAGATGGCTATGGTAAAGGTTTATATTAGGAAAGTGATTGAAGATCCGGTTTATGAATAAAGTTGTGAAGGTGGCTGTTGTAAAGTTTTATATTAGAAAAACTATTGAAGATCCGGTTTATGAATAAAGTTGTGAAGGTGGCTGTTGTAAAGGTTTATATTAGAAAAATTATTGAAGATCCGGTCTATGAAAGAAGTGGTAGAAGTGGCTGTTGTGAAGGTTTATATTAAAAAAGTTATTGTAGATCCGGTCTATGAATAGAATTGTAATATGGTGGCTATTGGAAACGTTATCATCAAACAACAATGGAACGATCAAACCAGATAAGACTTCTTTTAATTTTATTACTATTGTTATTATTGTATTTGTATACATACCATCTTTCTTTTGGATTTAATTAGTAATCGTTAACGATTGCCTAAAATGTTAGGTTAAGAGGCATAATATTTGGGAGATTCTAAAGATTTAAGATTCGTATGGGGATGAAAAGTTACAGTGTTTCGTACGTATTTCCGTCTTTAATTATTAACAGTATTAGTATAGTGAGTGGAAAAGGTCCAATCCAACAAGTGGCACCGAAACAGGGACCTGAACCCTGGACCCTTGGAGTATTCCTGTCACTGTGTAGAAACTCTGATACCCCATATGTAAGAAACACTTCATTCCTCAGAAAAGCATTCGCCTTCGGTGAAGTTGCGTTTCTGAGTGGTTTCAGTAGTACAAACTTCGTAGCATGATCCAGAACAATCAATAATACCGTATTCCCAAGTGTAGAACGAGGGTACGGTCCCAAAAAATCTATATAGACTCTCTGCCATGGACGTGCTGTTTCGAATTGATATTGCATCGGAGGACGCAATATCTGATTCGTGGCTTTTGTTTGTTTACATGTGTCGCAGGACACAACATAGTTGTGTACCTGCGACGCCCTGCCCGGCCAATAATAAAGACGTCGAAGTAATTCTAAAGTCTTTTTAACACCCCCATGTACAGCAGTGCTATCATCATGATGTTTCTGAATCATGTTTGAAGTCATCGGTTTTGGTATCCAGAGCTTCCACTCAGGAACATCGTTGGGTATTGCATCAGGTCTGGGCTCAATACGTATGTATAGCTTATTATCCACGACGTTAACTGATGGAAAGTCCTTGGGTGATGATTGAACTTTAGCCATCATATCTGTATACTCTTTGTGCCGATAACCTTCATTGTCGAGTTTAATGTCGTTAACATGATGTGATAATGCTTCCGTCAATTCCTCGTGTGTATCGTCATAAAGACGAGATAGAGCATCAGAGACTATATTTTGGGTACCTATTTGGTGGACAATGGTAAAATCCATATGTTAGAGTTTTAGGCTCCACCTAGCCAGACGACCACTCAAGTCTTTCTGTGACATTAGCCACTTCAGACTTGAGTGATCAGTCACAAATGTAAATCGGTGACCTTCAACATAGCCCCTGAATTTCTTCACACTCAGAATTGCCGCAAGACATTCCAGCTCAGAAACTGAGTAGTTTCTCTGAGCTTTGTTTAGCTTCTTCGCCATGAAGGCTATCGGACACTCTTGTCCATCGTTATCGACCTGATATAACACGCTACCTACCCCTGTCAGACTTGCATCGCATCTGATAAAGAACTCTTTATTATAGTCAGGGTTAATTAATACCGGTGCTGTAGTCAGCAATTTTTTTAAATTTTCAAAAGCTGTTTGAGCTTCTAATGTCCATTTTAATTTTCCAGAGCTTTTCTTTAACAAATCTGTTATCGGTGATACCACGTTTGCGTAGTTTGGTATAAAACGTTGGTACCAACCGGCCATTCCTAATAAACGTCGTATTTGTTTTACTGTTGATGGAGCTGGATACTCTGCAACAGCTCTTACCTTGTCAGGATCTGTTCGAAGACCATCTTCACCAACCAAAAATCCCAAGTATTTCACCTCTCTCAGAACAAATTTACTTTTCTTGAGGTTTATTGTTAACCCAGCCGCTCTTATCAATGAAGAGACTTTGGACAGCAATTCCATATTCCTGGAACGTGGAAGAGACTACCAATAGATCATCTAAATAAACAAAGACATTCTCGTGATATTGATGTGGTATCACTTTGTGCATTAGCCAACACATTGTCTGGGGAGCATTGCACAATCCAAAGGAAATAACCCGCAATTGATACAATGGACGACCAGGCACTGTGAAGGCTGTCTTGTCTCTAGCTGCTTCTGCCAGAGGAATCTGCCAGAAAGCATCTTTGAGATCAATACTGGAAATATACTTTGTGCTATTTAGACGACCTAGTAAGCCATCAATCAAGGGAAGTGGGTAAGCGTCCTTTTTTGTGAGTGAATTGACACGACGGCTATCTATACATAATCTGTTTTTACCAGATTCTTTTTGTACCAAAACGACTGGCGAACACCAAGCAAGAACTGTTACTCTCTTCGATCACGCCCATTTGAAGCATTCGGTCGAGTTCGGCATAAACCATTAGTTGAACAGCGATGTGGGATGTGGGATAATACCTCTGTTTAACAGGCGCATTATCACCAACATCGATGACATGTTCAACCAAAGAAGTCTTTCCGAGCCCAGACACTTCAAATGACGGGAAAGAATCCTTGATCATATCCAGTTCTCGTTGCTGGTCAGTGGTGAGGTTATGTGTATTTAAATTTTGTGGCTCTGTACGAGTCAGTTCACTAACAAAGGAGGGAGCAATACCAAATTTCTCCCAGAAATCTACGCCCAGGTAGAGCTCTTCTCGTAAACCAGGGACAATATGAAACCGCATTAGTTTAGTGGAGCCATTCACGGTTATTGGAATTTCAATGTAAACTAAAATTTTATTAGCAGTACCATCCGCCGTACGAATACACCAAGTGTATTTACGGTAGGTTGTACCTGATGATTCCAATAATTCCAAGGAATTTCTTCCAAGTATAGTGATTGACGCTCCACTATCCAATAATCCTGAAATATTTTTGTCCAAAATCCTAATTGTTAATCGCGGCCGAGGATCCTTTGTTTCTGAAAGGATAGATGAAATACATGCTTTACGAAATAATTTCCTCATCCTCCAATATCTAATATTACGTTCAAGACGTCTAAAATACGTTCGATGCAATAGTGGGAAATTGAATGTGCTAGATGATTTTATTCGGGTTTCTTTGGTGGCAGATCGTCCTGCGTTTCTACATCTCTCGTCGCTTTCTTCGGGCTCATTGGATGTTGAACCGAGGGTACCATCCCCAAAGCATGTACTCTCGGACGATAGTTTAACGACGGATGACAGTATGAACAATTTGCATATATGATGTCAGGCTTATTGCATTTCCAACAATATAGTTTTATTCGGTTCTTAGAGCACTCTAGAGCTCGATGTCCATTTACACCGCATCTGAAGCAGACCATTGGTTGTCTGGACATTGATGAACCAGGTTGATTGTTATTACCAGGTGACATGACAGGTCGTTGTAAAATCCGTCTTGGTGTTGAGTCCATCGCTTCAATATATCCATCTTGTTCTGGTTCCAAGTCCACCTCATAGTCGTCCACTTGCTGCAGCTCGCTAATTCTTAAGTTTGACGTTCTGGTCGGGACTGGTGTGGACCACAAACGTTCGAACTTCTGACACAATGTCCGAAGCTCGTCCATAGTTGCGATTGTTGCCGCGAGTGTAGCGTTTCTAAGTTCCACACTCAGTCCTTCCCTAGCGATTTCTAATAATTCTCCTGCAGCAAATGGTCGATCTAACCTTCGGTTCAACGAACCCACTTCCACTAAATACTCGTACACGCTCTCTTTTGCCTTCTGTTTACAGTTCAGTAGAACATGTAATACCGCTCTATCATCGGCGAGCGTACCGAAGGTGCGTAGGAGTCCCTCCCTTAGCACTGGGTAAGTCACCTCCTCATATTCATGAGTTAAGTTCAAGTAATATCTATCGGCCGCTGCCTTGAGGTACCGTGGAACGATAGACCTAAGGTCGTCCCAGGACACACGGTCCCTCCTGGCAGCTGCCTCTACTCTATGAACAAACTCATGAGCATCAGGAGAGTGACCATCCCCTGTGAAGTTCGGCACCCAATTTGAGTCGTATTGACTCAAATTGTTCCTACGTACCTCTTGGTTTGCTCCCGGTGACAATGCTGGAGCAGCGATACGTGAGGATACCTGAGGAAGTAGGTTCTATGGTGGTGGTGCTGTAAGTGGAGCTTGTGGATAATTTACTCGAAATTGTGGTTGCTGTACCTGTGGTATCGGTGGATAATTCAATTGAAATTGTTGTTGTACTTGTGGTACTACTTGAGGATGATTCACTTAATGTTGTTGAGACTGCTGTACCAACGCCGGATTTGTATGTATTTCTTCAGCTTGGAACGATGGACCCAATTGTGGTATTGCAAAGTCCTCAGCTCTCAAACCTGATTGTTGGAAATATGTTGGTGGCAATTGTTCCAGCCGTCTCCGTTGTTGACGGTTCTGTTGGTTCAAACCATGAATCATATCCATCATTGGCTGTACCGGAATCGGAGTGGATCTCTCATCTGGTTGGAACGTAGGTGAAACAGATGGTGCAGATGATACTCCTGGTTTATTTTGCAAAATTGGACGTGGTGATAGCGATCCTATTATATCCCAAGCGCGTGATAGTTGAGAGGCAGCGTAGGTGCGGGCTTCTTGTAGTTCGTCACGAGAACCCAACCTATTCATCTTACCTGTGTAATGTAATATACGATTCGAACAACCGTATAAAAAGGTTTGGTTAACCGGTCGCTGAAGCCGTCTTACTTCATCCAACATAAGTTGTGCTGCCTGCACCATTATTTGAGATTCTGCTAGTAAATCTCTCCCATGAGATACCGTTATTGGTACTGCACCATGATCTGCGTGGTTTCGCAGTTCTTCTGCCCAATTGACCCCCCTGAAGTCCACACCCCGAACCAAACATTCGATCTGTAGTTCGCTAGGTTCCAAACCATAGAACGGATAGTCAACATCTAATTGGTTTGACATTTCGATAGTAAAATTTGTAAAATTTAGAATTCGCAACAAACAACAATATTAAAACCAATTCAAACGGAATAAGTGGAGTTAGTACGCCCGGTAACAATCGTCCGATGGAAATGTAAGAATGATAACGCAAAAAAAATGAAAAACAACGACCAACCCAATTCGAAAACACAAATTATTTGTAAAAACAAATTTAATAAAAGAACAACAACAAAAAAATGATAGTTGCACTCAACGTTGCTACACCTTTCACAAAAATTCCTAAAATGTTTATAATATAAAATATAATTTATTTATTTAATTTCAGATACGCTGAAATTCCAAATTATAAGTACCTAAAATCATTTAGTGACGACAACATCCCTAAAAAATATTTATTTATTTTTAATTTGAAAAGATAAAAAATATTTGAGGAAATTGCTTAATTATTGGATGTTCCGTCTTAGCTTGAAAAATATTTATTTATTTTTTAAAAAAATAAAAGATATTTAGTTATATTTGGAAGTTTCTGCTTATTTAAGAAAAAATTGTATTTACTTAGAATTATTTTCCTAAAATTTATTTTATTTAATAAAAATTTTTATTTATTTATTTTCAAAAATTTATTGTTTTTATTTATTTTATTTTTTTATTTAATATTTAGTTAAGAGATTCCCAAGATCAAGATTTGTCTGGAGACAATTTAAAAAGTAAGTATGGTTACAATATCGATTTTGTCTAAACCTGAAATATCGCGTTCGCGAGCCCACTCCAACAATGCATGTGAGAACCGACTGGAAAAGCCCCCAACGACCAGATTCTATAGAACAGTTTCTCCCCAACCTAACAAAAACAATCACAACTGTCACGATTAGACCCTAGGCCCATTTCTACTGACCCAGCTGCGGTTGTTTTACCTAAAAATAAAATGCCATTAAACTAATGCCGTTGCTGAAGAACGCTCCCGAGCGCACTTCAAGTCTTAAACTCCATGAAAAATTGTCTATTGCAAGCTTAATTGTAAAAATGAAAAAGTTTTGAAGTTTAGTGAGGTGAAGCCTCCGATCCTGATAAAAGAAATAAAATTGGTTCTCCTCTATCATTTCATTGAAGAAGCTCCTGTGCAGGGAATGGTGCTACTGATTTGTACCTAAGTACAGACCAGCAGTAGTCATTCCCTTATACCACCATTTGCCATTTAAACTTTACATATTTGATAGTATAATATGAACCTCAGCATAATTAAAAAGAATCGATGTTGAAGTTTTTCTCAATCTACTAACTTACGCCTTACATCCAATTTTGATGACAATTGTACTTCTAGCGGAATAGCGGAAACGATCTATTACTTCGGTCTGAAAGACATTCATGAGCCAAAAGTGAAATTCTTACCCCCACTTTTTTGGCATTTCTCGACGTTTTAGGACCTACTGATTCTAAAAAAGCAAAAAAAATGTATGTCTGTCTGTCGGCCGGCCGTCCGTCCGTCCGTCATTACCTACGCTGCAGGGAAAACCCGTGGAGGGATTTCAAATTTTTTTTTCTAAAAATAGGTATACTCAAGGGACAGGTCCGAAAGGACGCTGTGTTCGAAAACTGTACCGGAAGTGTGCCAAAAAAAATCATTAAGTGTTTCAAAAACTGCAAATTTTCATATTTTTGGCTTAAAAATCGTTCATTTTAAGTGATTACGAGTAGGAACATTAAATTTGGAGAAATCTTGATGGTAGGGATTGGTATGTGAGATCAAAAACTAGATTATTGCATTATAAGTTTGTCAAAAAAATGTTGTCAAGTGTGTCAAAAGAAATATTTTTATTTATTTTTTTACCCAATTTTTTGGAAAAAAATAAAATTAATTATATGTTTGAAATTAAATTTTACTTTATTATTATTGAGAATTATGGCGTTAAAAGTTTGTCAAAAAAATGTTGTCAAGTGTTTCAAAAGAATAATTTTTATTTATTTTTTTACCCAATTTTTTGGAAAAAAATAAAATTAATTGTTTGTTTGAAATTAAATTTTACTACTATTATTGAGAATTATGGCATTATAAGTTTGTCAAAAAAATGTTGTCAAGTGTGTCAAAAGAAAGGTTTTTATTTATTTTTTGCCCAATTTTTTCATAAAAAAAAATAAAATTAATAGTGTGTATAACATGAAATTTTATTATTATTATAGAGAATTATGGCATTACAAGTTTGTCAAAAAAATAATGTCAAGTGTGTCAAAAAATGATTTCATTTATTTTTTTAGCCAATTTTTGGGAATAAAAAAATGTAGCTGTTTAGAATTTTGAAAAATTTTAAATTTTTGATTTTATTATAATTTTTGGAATTTTGAAAAAATTTTCAATTTTTGATTTTGTAATAATTTTTGCACTATTTTTAGAATTTTGGAAAAAGTTTGAATTTTTAAGAATTTTTGGAATATTATTTTAATTTAGAAAAAGTTTAAATATTTGATTTTAATCTAATTTTTGGAATATTTTTGGAATTTTGAAAAAAGTTTGATTTTATTTAATTTAACAATATTTTTGGAATTTTGAAAGAAATATGAATTTGTGATTTTGTAATATTTTCTCGAAACGCTAAATGGAGAGGTTTTTGAGAAGTTGGCTGATTGCATAATCTTTTCACTAAATTGTGTTAATTTATGATCTGTTATAATTTTCCGACAACGTATTGATGTTTCGTGTTAGTTTTGTAATACATATCTAAACAGAGATAAAAAATACATGTACTTTAACAAAAAGCTATGTTTGATATACATCGCTGCCCAAAACTAAAATCCATGCCCTCATAAAAGTTTTTTGCCGAAAACTATATCAAAATCCTTAACCCAGACCGAAGTCTTGATATCTCAGAGCTGTGAGATTTCAGCCCCTCCATATTTTAAATTTGCATTACAATTTAAAGTATTTTTCCATTTCATATTGATTTTTCTTAATTAAAATTGAAGATCAATGAAAAATTTACATTTAAAAAAATAAATAAATAAATTTAAATTAATTTTTTTTATTTTTACTCTTATTTTTATTCAAACTTTATAACAACCAAATATATTTTTATTTTTTTACAGGTTTTCTATACTATTTAACATTTCTAATTTTTTATTACCTCCACTCAATTATCAGAAGTATTTGGTAACATATTTGATTTAGTGTAATTTGCTTATTCGCAGTCTTCTAATAAAAACATAAAAACAAAAATATTTGATGGTCTATTTAGCCCTTAGGAGGAAAAAAGAAAACCGATGTTGAAGTTTGGCCAATAAACTAATTTACGCAGCCATCTGTTAGATATTTATGAACCAATATTTAATTTGCAATTAAATATTTAGCCCATTATTCCAGATAAAAACTATCCTATCTTAAACTATCCTCCTAACAAAGTTTCATCAAG
>OY856187.1:285629635-285664285 GCA_963693315.1 Diogma glabrata | reverse complement strand
TAGGGTTCCGTACTTTAAAAAAGTAAAAACGGTACCCTATTGGTGAGACTTCGGTGTCCGTCCGAATTTCTACATAATCAATTTACTCACAAACTATAAGTGCTATCAACTTGAAATTTTCTACAGTTTTTAAACGTGTTTTTCCACGCCTACTGATAACAAAAAAATTCAAATATTTGTTTTAATCTATATTTTATGAACATAGATAAGGAGATAGTAAAACAAAAGTTTTTTGTAAGGAATCGAGTTTGGTCTAGAAAATCGAGAAAGTTCAAAATATTTTCAAAAAAAAATTTCAATGATTTTTCGACTGCTTAGTTTTTTTGATATTGCCATAAACGGGTATTGTCTTTCCTGTCCCCCCCCTTTAACTTCGAACATTAGAAAATAAAAAATTTGAAAAAATTCATGGTTATGGTCAATGTTGTAAAGATTGAATCAAAACTATAGCGGTCGGGTCATCATTTCAAATGTGATTCTGAGGGGGTTGAGAGTGGAAATTTTGAAAAAAAATTATTTTTGACCTCAGTGAGTGGGGTGTCATATGAAAGGTGATTTTTTTTCTAGTCCAAGCCAATTTTTTTTGCAATTTTTAAAAGCGCAGTTTTTGAGTTATGTTAAAAAATGTGACAAAAATTTCCTGTCCCCCCCTCTTAACTTCGAACATTACAAAAGAAAAAATTTGAAAAAATTCATAATTATGGTCAATGTTGTAAAGATTGAATCAAAACTATAGCAGTCGGCTCATCATTTCAAATGTGATTCTGAGGGGGTTGAGAGTGGAAATATTGAAAAAAAATTATTTATGACCTTGTTGAGTGGGGTGTCATATGAAAGGTGATTTTTTTTCAAGTATAAATCAATTTTTTTTGCAATTTTCAAAAGCGAAGTTTTTGAGTTATGTTAAAAAATGTGACAAAAATTTCCTGTCCCCCCCTCTTAACTTCGAACTTTACAAAAGAAAAAATTTGAAAAAATTCATGGTTATGGAAAATGTTGTAAAGATTGAATGAAAACTATAGCGGTCAGCTCATCATTTCAAATGTTATCTTGAGGGGGTTGAGGGTGGAAATTTTGAAAAAAAAATATTTTTGACCAAGTCGATTGGGGTGTCATATGAAAGATTGATTTTTTTCTAGTCCAAAACAATTTTTTATGTAATTTTAAAAAGCGCAGTTTTTGAGTTATGTAAAAAAATGTGAAAAAAATTTCCTGTCCCCCCCCCTTAACTTCGAACATTACAAAAGAAAAAATTTGGAAAAATTCATGGTTATGGGAAATGTTGTAAAGATTGAATGAAAACTATAGCGGTTGGCTCATCATTTCTAATGTTATTTTGATGGGGTTGAGGGTGGAAATTTTGAAAAAAAATTATTTTTGACCTTGTTGAGTGGGGTATCATATGAAAGGTTGATTTTGTTCTAGTCCAAAACAATTTTTTATGTAATTTTCAAAAGCGCAGTTTTTGAGTTATATTAAAAAATGTGAAAAAAAATTCCTGTCCTCCCCCTTAACTTCGAACATTACAAAAGAAAAATATTTGAAAATATTCATGGTTATGGGCAATGTTGTAAAGATTGAATGAAAACTATAGCGGTCGGATCATCATTTCAAATGTTATTTTGAGGGGGTTGAGAGTGGAAATTTTGACAAAAAATAATTTTTGACCCCCACTCGGCATATGAAAGGTGAATTTTTTTCTAGTCCAAAACAATTTTTTTGTAGTTTTCGTTTTTTTCGGTTTTGATTCATTTGATTAAAATTCTAAAATTGTGTTTTGTGAAGAACTATTCACGTAAAATAATCGTAGAAGAGGATAAATTTTACTACGTTGTAGGAAATGTATATTATAGTCAATATTGAGTGAAACGAAGTAAAGAAATGAACAAACAAGATCAGATTAGATCAACACAGTTTAACAAGTCAGATGAACTAAACTTCAGGCGAAAGGCGTTAGGTTGAAAAATTATGCAATAACTTACCAGATACCTGTTAGCTATTCGATAGATTATCATTTAATATGGTTGCATTGCAAATGTTCTCTGTAAAGTTGATCACTAATTACAAACATTTTTGAAATTTTTGAACTATTGAACTACTGTTGAACTAGAAAATTGTTACAGTCAAGTTAATCGAGGTTGGGGATCTGTTCTTTTCGTTAAGTCTGATACAGTACCACCAGTGCAGAAAAATAGTAGCCACCATCACTTTGAGTTTAGCTCTGCTGGCAGTCATTGTGAATGTTCAACTAGCTGAAGTACAAATCCTGTTGGTATACTATACCGATCTCCCCAATGTTCAGTAGACAAATCACTCGACTGTGTTAACAATGCACTCGTTGGAAATAATTTGACGACACTTTTTCTCCGTTTTTTCCGTTGGTTTCAATAAAAATCCTCAAAACTGGCTCTCAAACTATTTTCTACAAAAAAATTTACAAAGAAAAATTCATGAACCAACAACAGTTGAGGCTACCACAATTGATAATGTATTTTCCAATATAAATAATTTAGAAGCTGGGGTTATTGAAGCTTTCTTTAGCCACCATAAACAGCTTTGGGTAAGATTCAACCCAACTTGAAACTATACTTACAAAAACTGTTTTTTTCTCATATTATATACACGGAACCCTCAGCGAGCGAATTATATTCGCACTTGCCTGACTTTTTTTTTTAAGATGATGAACGCAAATTTCTTATCTTTTGGTTTTTATATTCTTTTTAAAGAATGGAAAACTAAATAATAAATCCTTTTACATAATAATAAACGACATAGGGCAATATTTCATGATAAAATGGAGGAAATAAAAATAAAATACATTTTTTTTCAAATTTGTAGGAACAAAGCTAAATTGGGTTACTAATTATCCTTATAGTGCTAGAAGCATATACTAAGATCATGAAAAACATGGTTCAAGGATTAAACACGGCATATTTAATAGTTATATGGAAGCTCATTTCTTCAAGCAAGCGAAAAAGTTCATTCTTTAAAAAAATATACAAAAATAAAAAATTTGCGTCCATCAACACTTTAGAAAGCATTTTGTTGATGGGACCTTATTCTTCAAAGGTTGTTATTTTTTGTTGTTGCATACATTGTAATTCGTACAACCCAACACATTTTATTTAAAACAAACAATAGCGTGTCATCATCATCATCAAAGAATATTAATACTATAACTAAGACTAAGGGTGCTTTCGTTGATTGAAAAAATTCATCCGCCGAAACCCCTAAGATATCACTTTGGCTAGTGATATCTCACTGCTATTGCCAGTGGTATACGATATCTCAAGCTAACTCATATGCAAATAGCAGGGACCTAAGTACGCGGGGTTGTCACACCCATAGATCAAACATTTTAAATTTTACAAATCTTCCTGCGGGAGTATCTAATTAATTCGTTAATGAATTCATTAATGAATTGTTACCGTTTGAAAATTACTATTGCATACGTGTTGCCAGCTAAGTCCCACCATTTTTAATTAGTTTGTTCATCATGATTGCCATCCGTGTTTGATCAACTATGCTTCTCTGTATAGTATTTGTGCAGCTCCCATTTCGTAATTTTGAGCTTTAAATCGATTTAATCGATTGTAAAGTCAGTGTTTATGAACTATCTTGTGGTGATTACTATAAAAATATTATACGGGCAGACGTAGGGTTTTGAAGAAACGCTTTAAGGCAAATTCTGTATACATTAAAACAGACCAACCAAATAAAACCCCTAAAGCAAAACATGTTTTGGAAAATAAAATGATTATTTAAATTTCTCAATAGATAATATGAGGTTAAAAGAAGAGGTGCACGACAGCAATAAATTGGATACTTTTGAATCCCTTTACATTCATAAGAACATAAACGCAATTAATATCGACAAAGGCAACATAAATTCAAATTTATTTAATTTATTTACTAACCACACAGGACAATTGGACAAAGCAAGCGTAGTGAATTTTCAAAACTTTGACATTAAAAACATTGTTTTAAATACAAATACGGCACCATCTATTGGCTAGCCCAAATTTATGAGGCGTATATCACACTATCAAATATATTGGTGAATAAAAAAAAAATTGACATGAAATTGGAGAGTTTAGAGCATTGAATAAATATATAAGGAAGAATAATTACGTGTGGCTACACGAATATTTTTTGAAGTTTGTAATTTGTATATCTGTGCGTTCTTCATCCATGACATTTGACATATTTCGTTTTGTATTTTAAAATAAAATGATAGCTTTTATCCGAAATTCTACTTTAAAATATTCAAATTAAATAAAATTTATAAAAATTAAAGTTTAAATTAATTAATATGGAGTCTAATGACAGTGGAAAAATTCAACTTAAGTAAAATAAATAAGTGATGAAGAAGTTTCAACTTTGAAATTGTCATCGCCTCAACGGCGTAATCGATAGCGTGTCTGCGCAAAGATTCGAGCCGGGCACTGACGAGGGTAGGTTCGAATCCGATCCGAAACACGTAAAATGTGAATTGTAGTTTTTTTCTGAGAAACTTCAAACCATACCTTTGAATTGAAAATATTCCAATTACTTCTTTACTTACTTGAGTTTAATTGATCTCAAAAATCCAAAATTAATTTGAATTCCCTTAATGTAGTCTAATGTTAATACATATAGAACTACAAATTGACCAAGTGTCAGCCATTGATTTCACATTGATTGGAAACAATCAATAATGACTATACAATCGTGACTTAGGATGTTAATTAGAATAGAAATGTTCCCCATTCTATGAATTCACACAAAGTATTGTCTAGAAATTTAATGCAAAAAATCCCATATAATGTAAAAAGCATTTCCATAATATGGAGTCTAATGACAGTGGAAAAATTCAACTTAAGTAAAATAAATAAGTGATGAAGAAGTTTCAACTTTGAAATTGTCATCGCCTCAACGGCGTAATCGATAGCGTGTCTGCCCAAAGATTCGAGCCAGGCACTGACGAGGGTAGGTTCGAATCCGATCCGAAACAAGTAAAATGTGAATTGTAGTTTTTTTCTGAGAAACTTCAAACCATACCTTTGAATTGAAAATATTCCAATTACTTCTTTACTTACTTGAGTTTAATTGATCTCAAAAATCCAAAATTAATTTGAATTCCCTTAATGTAGTCTAATGTTAATACATATAGAACTACAAATTGACCAAGTGTCAGCCATTGATTTCACGTTGATTGGAAACAATCAATAATGACTATACAATCGTGACTTAGGATGTTAATTAGAATAGAAATGTTCCCCATTCTATGAATTCACACAAAGTATTGTCTAGAAATTTAATGCAAAAAATCCCATATAATGTAAAAAGCATTTCCATAATATGGAGTCTAATGACAGTGGAAAAATTCAACTTAAGTAAAATAAATAAGTGATGAAGAAGTTTCAACTTTGAAATTGTCATCGCCTCAACGGCGTAATCGATAGCGTGTCTGCCCAAAGATTCGAGCCGGGCACTGACGAGGGTAGGTTCGAATCCGATCCGAAACACGTAAAATGTGAATTGTAGTTTTTTTCTGAGAAACTTCAAACCATACCTTTGAATTGAAAATATTCCAATTACTTCTTTACTTACTTGAGTTTAATTGATCTCAAAAATCCAAAATTAATTTGAATTCCCTTAATGTATTCTAATGTTAATACATATAGAACTACAAATTGACCAAGTGTCAGCCATTGATTTCACATTCATTGGAAACAATCAATAATGACTATACAATCGTGACTTAGGATGTTAATTAGAATAGAAATGTTCCCCATTCTATGAATTCACACAAAGTATTGTCTAGAAATTTAATGCAAAAAATCCCATATAATGTAAAAAGCATTTCCATAATATGGAGTCTAATGACTACAAATTGACCAAGTGTCAGCCATTGATTTCACATTGATTGGAAACAATCAATAATGACTATACAATCGTGACTTAGGATGTTAATTAGAATAGAAATGTTCCCCATTCTATGAATTCACACAAAGTATTGTCTAGAAATTTAATGCAAAAAATCCCATATAATGTAAAAAGCATTTCCATAATATGGAGTCTAATGACAGTGGAAAAATTCAACTTAAGTAAAATAAATAAGTGATGAAGAAGTTTCAACTTTGAAATTGTCATCGCCTCAACGGCGTAATCGATAGCGTGTCTGCCCAAAGATTCGAGCCGGGCACTGACGAGGGTAGGTTCGAATCCGATCCGAAACACGTAAAATGTGAATTGTAGTTTTTTTCTGAGAAACTTCAAACCATACCTTTGAATTGAAAATATTCCAATTACTTCTTTACTTACTTGAGTTTAATTGATCTCAAAAATCCAAGTTTAAATTTATGTTTTACAAAACAATTATTATTATTTGTGCAGTAGTTTGTTCATAAAATTGAAGTTGCATTAAAATATGTACAACTTTGAAAGTTTTATATTAATTAGCAATACAAATAAGAGTATTTTTCAATTTGATATTGATTTTTGTAAATTAACATTGAAGATCAATGATAAATTTAAAAAAATAAATAAATAAATTTAAATTATTGTTTTCTTTAGTTTTTACTTTTATGTCGAATTCTTTTCACCCGGATCCATAAAAAAAATTGATGTAAACCAAAAATTTTATTCTATTGACACAAAAAATCAATTTTTTTTCGATTTACATCAAAAAGAAAAATGTGCATTTTTTCGTAAATTTTTTTGACATTACTAATATCCACAAAGAAAATTTAAAATATTATCGTTTTGTTAACGACAATTTTTATATAACTTTGAATTGTTTAGTTTTGAAAAATTAATTATTGTGTTTTATAATATATATATATAATATACAATAATGTAACTAACATTTAATAAAATAACTCCTAATAAATAAAAAAACTCCAAAATGGACTTATTAAAAGTAAAATACTATATTCCATTGGGCGGATGAAAAAAGATGCATCATAGAAAAAACGAAGATGCTTTTCTCTAAGTGAAGTAATTTAAATTGAAAACAAATATGAATGAATAAAACAAAATTATTTTATTTACAAATTAATTGAATCTTTTATATTTCAATACGCAATTGCAGAATATGCTATTATACGAAATTTTTCAAATTTAAAAGTAGACAACCGCCATTTAATATCACTAATACAAACATATTTCACATCAATTTTTGTTTTTTGTTTAGAAATTAATTTAGAAAAGTGAAAAGAAAACCATATTATTTTTATTCAAACTTTATAAAAACTAATACACTAATTTTTTTACATGTTTCGATACTTTCTAACACTTCTATGATTAATACAGATAGTCCAGGAAAATTAGTCAAATAGGGGCAAGTATCTCGGAATGAGAGATAGTCGGCTGTAAACTTGTATAAACCTTTATTTTGGCACCCTAAATCTTGCCTCAAAACCTACTTATCGTAGGGTGTCCGCGTCTACAGATATTCCAAGGTCAAAGGTAAAAAAATCGATTTTATACACATTTATTGCAAATATCTCGTTTCCTATGGGCTTTATGCTATTTGTATTTATAATAAATATTGTAGAGGATTAAATTCTCTACAACTTTTTTTAAAACATTTTTTTATATATTGAACCATTTTTGAGATAGAGAGCAGAGCGCGCGCTGTGTTTAACTATTTAGAGTATCATTCGAGGTCAACCTGTAGTCTCGATTTAAAACATGCTGTATAAAGTTTATAAACTATTGATAAATACATGATTCTAAATAATTTGCATTTTTTATTAACTATTACGTTATAGTTAATATTTTTTTCCATAATTCAGTATCTATCCATTTAATAACACTTACCTACTCGTGTAATTATAAAGTTATTAAGGGAAATACTTTAATTATTTTTTAATTCTAATATAATTTCTACTATTTACTTCCTAACTAAATAAAAAGAAAAGAATTAACTTTTTAATTAATGTTTTTATTAAAAAATACCGTTCCATACATATATGAACGTTGAAATTTAAAAATTGAATAATAATAATAAAAAACACCACAAGTTCTAATTTCAATTTTCTTCTTCTTCTTCATCATTGTCTTCCAGTCGCTGTAAATTTTCAAATTCCTCTGTGTTCTCGTCTTCACCGTCATTTGTCTGTTCTTCCAGGATTTCGGGATCAAAAGTACCGTCTTCATTGATATCACTCTGATATGGTGAAGCATTAAGACAAGCTTGCCCATTACACTGCCCGCAAGCTAAAGAGCACTGCAACCCTGCTTTCTTGCATTCACATCGCGAACCACAACTATTCTTGCAGTTGCAGAATATTGTGTTAATCAATTCTTCCGAAACTTGTGGATTCATTGTCATAACAGGTTTGAGGTTCCAGGACTTCATCACGCATTATCCAACCCCAATTCTGGGGTTCTAAGTCTAGGGCATGACTAAGTCTGAACTTGATAATAAACACGCTTGAAATGTTGGTGAGCTGCTGCACTCGTTGGTGGAAGATTTGATAACTGCACAGGTTTATGCAGTTTTGTTAATTTGATGAACTGTGCATAGCGAAGACGATTGATACAGTCCTCAGATTGATGATGGCAATCCTTCACTCGAATGATTCCCTCCACTCGCTTCGCTCGTTACGGGAAATTTCATCCTCGTGAAGAATTGCTTTCATTCTAAGCTCATACAAGAATCTACTATTTCCTTAATAACTTTATAATTACACGAGTAGGTAAGTGTTATTAAATGAATAGATACTGAATTATTGAAAAAAATTTTAACTATAACGTAATAGTTAATAAAAAATGCAAATTATTTAGAATCATATATTTATCAATAATTTATAAACTTTATACAGCATGTTTTAAATCGAGACTACAGGTTGACCTCGAATGATACTCTAAATAGTTAAACACAAACACATATCTGTAGACGCGGACACCCTACGATAAGTAGGTTTTGAGACAAGATTTAGGGTGCCAAAATAAAGGTTTATACAAATTTACAGCCGACTATCTCTCATTCCGAGGTGAAACCCCTAATATTCCTGGACTAAGAAACGTTTTGACTTAGCATAGTACGCTTTTCGTTTATTATCAAATCAAAGCCTTATACAGATGTTGAAGTTTACTATCAATTGAATAAATTGATTTACGCTGCCATCCGTATTTAACATTTAATTCGCAATTAAAAAATATTTAGACATTAATTCAAAATAAAAACTATCCTATCTCTCAAGTTGGACCATTATACACACACTGAACACAATTTTATTAAGATTGGTTACGTTGTTGCGGAGTTTATCGCAGACAAACATCGTGACACGTGATTATTATATACATAAGATTATTCTTGTCACTCAAACATGAAAATTGCCCAAAATTCCCATACAAACTTGTATGAAAAATTTAACATATTTTCGTATTTGTTTTACGGACAGAAGAGAATAAAATATTTAATATATTATGCTTAATATGGTCAGTAATTGTCAATAATAGTTCATAAAGAAACTTAAATTATTTAATTGTAGTAAAATGAGAAATTTCACAGATAATTTTTAAAATTATTCGAGTTGTGTTTTGAATGAAATCCCATATAAATTTTATTGAATTTATTTTCTTTTCCCCCTTTTGCAGTGCCATTGCAGCAAACACCGGAACAAAATAATCGCTCAACATATTTGATAGTCTATTTGGGCCCTACATGGATGATTAAAAAGTCGATAAAGCAGGTTTGACAGTAAATTAATTAATTTACGCCGCCATCTGAAAGTTTGCTTATGAACTATCCATATTTAACATTTAATTCGCAATTAAAAAATATTTAAACATTTAATTGAAATAAAAACTATCCTATCTCTCAAGTTGGACCATTATACACACACTGTACAACATTTCATTAAGATTGGTTACGTTGTTGCGGAGTTTATCGCGGACAAACATCGTGACACGTGATTTTTATATATATAAGATATATATATATATATATATATATATATATATATATATATATATATATATATATATATATATACATTTATATATATATATTTATATATTATATATATATAAATAATAAAAATATATATATATATTTATATATATATAAATATCTATAAATATATATATATATATATATATATATATATATATATATATATATATATATATATATATATATATATATATATATATATATATATATATATATATATATATATATATATATATATATATATATATATATATATATATATATATATATATATATATATAATATTTAAATTAATGAATGATTTTCTTTGTTTTTTTTTAATTTATCGAAATTTTTTTTTTTTTCTGAAGAACTTAGCGAAGACACGTTTGCTTTAGTGCAAATCAATTTTCGTCATATCTACAAAATCGTACACTTTACAAAAAAATTTTGTAGGCAAAAAGTGTGTAGTTTGATTTACTTAATTAAAAAAAAATATTAAATGTATAGGTTCTAATTTAAAAAAAACCTATTTTGGCATATATCTCCAATACTTATGAGTTGCAAGGTCATTCAATATTACCATTGGACGTCCCCCTTGACGCTTAACAAATATTACGTTGGGTTATTTTGTTCCATCTAGCATGGTTCTCGAGATAAAAGCCTGGCATTTTTCAAAAAACTCACCCTGTATATATATATATATATATATACATATATATATATATATATATATATATATATATATATATATATATATATATATATATATATATATATATATATATATATATATCTGTAGGTGGGAGGTAAACTACACCAAGTCCAATTTTTTCAAAATACGTTTTTTTATACTGTAAGAATCAGGATTTTGTTCTCTACCGAGAGGTTAATAGCACTGAATCCTAACTAGTGTAGTTTTCGAGATAAAACAATTTTAAATAGTCCAAGTCCATAGTAAATAGTCCATTTTCAAACAGTTTTTTGGCTTTCCTGTAAAATTTTAAAAATGTGACTTGGTGTAGTTTGCCTCCCACCTACAGATATATATATATAGATATATATATATATATATATATATATATATATATATATATATATATATATATATATATATATATATATATATATATATATATATATATATATATATATATATATATATATATATATATATATATATATATATATATATATATATATATATATATATATATATATATATATATATATATATATATATATATATGCTTTTTTTTGCGTGCATTGAATCGTCAAATTCCTCGATAAGAATACTCCATAAAAGTGAATAGCGCTTTTAAAGAAATCATATTTATATTTAGGCTGGGGCCGTTACCTTTTTGAGATGAAAAAATTAGTAGCAGGTAACGGCCGGCTGGAATATATAGTTGAGGTCATAAACAATGAAAAAAAAAACTTTCGAACTTGAGATGAAGGGAAGTAGTGAAATGGGGTGATGTGTAAGGGGAGAAAACTGTTTTCCGTTATTTGTAACGAAACGAGGCCTCCTAGAGAAAAGTGTTTCATATAAAAGTTGTAGATAATAAAAAAATCTAAAACTTTAGTGAACTCATTTTTCGACATAACCTCAAAGTTTGCGAGAAAATGATGAAAAACCGATTTTTCTGTTTTTTATTTTTTTTTCGCGTGAAAATTATTTAATTTGAATGAAACTTTGTGAAAGTACGCAATTATTTGCGCACAATAAGCATAAATTTTTTCAATTATGGAAAATAAATGTTTTTCGAGATTTTATCATTTTTCCGAAAAAACACTCCTATCTTCGGCGAACAACTTTATTGATGTTTTTCTGGCATTTGATGTTGTACTAGTGCTTACTTTTTTTGTCAAGATGTCTACTCTCAAATGGTATATCGATTTTAATGATTTATTGTTATTTAGCAGCTTAAAATTGAGAAAAACCGAAAAAAAAATTTTCGAATCTCGAACTTGTCGATTTTTTTAATTTTTTTCAATATTTTAGCATATTTATGTTAATAGTTCATAATATTTTAAAGAAAAAACTTTCTTTGGTATAAAATAAATAAAGTTGAATGAATTTACTTATTGGAAACAACGCTTAAATTGAATAAAGTAAAAAATAAAAAATGCTGATACGTATTCAAACAGAAAAAAATTTACAAAGTTTAAAATTTAACAGCATACTATAGGGTTGCCACGTGTTCTACTTTTGGTAGGACAGTCCTACTTTGGAGCAAGAATATCCTACGTCCTCCTTTACTATAAAAATGTCCTACTTTAGGCAAACTGTAATACAATATCTTACACTGAAAAAAATAGATTTTTTTTCTACCTATTTCTCTCAATAAACGCGCTAGCAAAATAAGTAATTGCACCTTTACTTATATTAAAATTGTAACTGATTATTTAACTTTATGTCGAAAGGCTAGTAACAATAGCAAATAATTTACATTGCTGACATATGTGAATATCTATGCTTTATTGCACGATTTATTCAGGTGGTAAACCACCATTGTTTAAATTTTGAAATAAACCCACCATTAAACCTCTGTTCTTTTAAATAACTTTTGTTACAAAGTTCCTGTTCTTAGAATTATTAATAAAATAAATTGACTGAACCGAGTTTTGTTATAAAGTAAAACCTTTGGCTACAGAAAGCTAACGATTTTGAAGGAATATGTAAATACACAAAACTACTACTACTTATGAGTAACTTATACACAGTTGAAAAAGTAACTGCAATATTTAAAGCAAGTCTTGCAATAGGAGCTATGCGTTGCAGGTTATTATTGAATTGTAAAGTAAATGTTGCATTAAACCTAATTTCAGTGCATTTCTATAAAATTTAAAACAACTCTTGCATCATAATTTATTTCGATAAAACAGCTAAAAGTTTTAATGCACCTTGCTACAATTTAATACATTAATGAAATTTTAAAATTCACTAGAGTATTATCCATTTTAGAAATATATAGTTAAAATCGTTTCATGGATATTTTAGTTGTCGCTTCTCAGCTGAAAGTCTATAATAATAGTGATTAAGGTGGTATGCATGTTTTAATTTTTTTCCGTTGTAATTTTTTTATTTTAATTTGATTAATTTAGGCAGGTGCGTAAGTAACTCGAAATTATGATTTAATTTGCATTAAAATGTCATACTAAAAAAAATGTTGCGCGTAATTTATTTAAAGCAAATAACAGACATTTTTAAACAACAAGCTTTTTATTTTACTCCAAGTACTCTGTTAAATATTGATGCAAAGAGCATTAGTTTAACTTTATATAGCAAGCTTTGTATTGTTTTGTAATGGAAACTTCCGTAGGACCTATATGTCTAGCAATTTGCATTACATATTCAATTTTTTTTTAACTGGGTACAGTTACTTAACTACTTATGAGTAATTGGCTTACAACAGTGGCGTAGCGACATACGGGTTTGTTCGGGTTTAAACCCCCCCCTCCCCCATTGAAATTTTAAAGTTTCTGTAATCTAGAAGAATTGCTCTAATATTCTAATTTTAAGATTTTTTCCCTGGTATCTTACGAATGAATTGAACAGTTGCTTTCTTTTCATTCCACAGAACCCCACCCTTTCTATGTTGTCATAGTGATAGCACACATACTCACTAGCACACATACTCAAAAAGTTGACTGCCAGCTGCATGCCACGATGCGTACTATAAATGGTACTATCAGATCCACCCCTTTCCCTTGGCCCCTGTGTTAAGCAATATCGCTCCACGTGCACTCAGACGCTCGCATGCTCTCATGCGTGAACATTAAAAGGTAACCAACAACATCACGTTACCCTTGCACGAATATTACGGTGACCACACTCGTTGTCGATTGAAGTCAAGAAAGCCTCTACATAAAACTGCCAACAACCAGCTGGCAACTAATTTTAATATCTTGGATGCCTGGGACACCTCCTGGCATTATTACAACACAACTGGCCTTTCTATTACTAACCCGACTTCTACCCAACCTGGTTTCGATCTGCCACGTCATACTTGGACTACACTAAACCGAATAAGAACGAATCATGGACGTTGTGCTGATTCTTTCTCCAAGTGGGGTATTTCAGAGTCCCATGAGTGTAATTGCGGCTCTCCACAACAAACCATAAAACACATTGCAACTGTTTGTCCAATTCGACGGTACAATGGCAACATCTCAGACATCCATTTGGCAACTTCCGATGCAGTAGCAATTAGCATGGATAGACTCGCTCGATGTAAAAATCTAATGTTCAAATGTACTGCCCAATGTTCAAATATTTTACTTTTTACTCATAGACGCGCAATCAAATCGATTGTAAGTTCATTTAATGTGCATCCATGTTTTGTTTTAGGTGGATTTCATTGAAGAGTCTACCTATTTTAAGTTTAATTTTTAATGTGTCACAAAAAAAAACCATACGCTAAATAAAAAAAAAATAGTGGTACAATAATTTGGAAAAAATAACAAATATTATGTCAAAGGTAGCTTGTTCCACATATTTTTATTTCAAAATTTATGCAAATTTATAATTTTTTTCTATAGCAACTGTTAAAACGTGCTACTATCAACTAAAATTAGAGGGAAAAATAGCACTTTACCATCAAGGGTAGATAAAGTAGTACTTTAACAGCAAGGGTAGATAGGGTAGAAGTATTTTGCTGTTGATATTCTTCAAGTTTTTCCATTTTTGAAAGCACAGGTATTCTCTTTGATGTACCATCCGCGAGTTTTCAGGCAATTCAAAATTTCAGGCCATCTACAAATTGTCACTAAAGCCTCCTCTTCCATATCAGAAGGCAGTTTTCTTCTGTAATATCGCACATATTGACAAACCCAAACTATCTAGTTTTTAAATTCAATTTTTGCAAAAAACAAAAAAAATTGATTTGTTTGTTTGTTTATAAAACTAAAGGAGTTATCAAAGCTTACCTATACTCATGTTTTCGTGAAACTGTTTTTTTCTTGATACTTTTAAATCAATTTTTCGACATTTTTTGGTCTTCTTTAACAATTGCTATAGAAAAAAATATTGCGACGCTGATGCATAGGCTGACTTCATCACAGCTCTGGAAACATAGTGTTCTGGATATATAATGAGCTAATATCCATAAAATAATTTAATTAAAAGCTAACCAATATTATGGACTTCGTAGTTCTAATAATAAAAATATTAAAGCAGGCAGTAGTATCCCAACAAACATAAATTCTGTTGTACGAGAAAAAGTAAACAAAAATTTTATCGGAAGTGACAAAGCGGAAGTTAGGATGCAGAACTGTTGTAAATCGTACTAAATGAGTATGTACCAAATTTCATCCAATTCGATTATCAGATACAGAAGTTATTGAGCTTCCAAAATAACAGGTGCTTGGAGGACCCCCTACCACTTTGTTCACTATCGCTAAAAAAACTAATCAGTTCCTTGCCATACATATTTGCATCTTTTTGCAAAGTGTAATCAAAATTACTTAACGAACGAATGTTGTATGCTTCCAACAAACATTGAAACAATAAACAGGTGTTCGGGAGGACCTCACCACTTATCCTAATATTGTCCAAAAACTAGTCAATTCTTTGTCAATAAAGTCTTTATCTTTTTTCAAAGTGCCATTAAAATTGATTAATGAATGAAGTCTGTATGCTCCCAACAAACTTGAAAAACAAAGTGTGAAAAGTCAGCATTTGTATGGTAGACCCCCCACCACTTTGATCAATGTGTCCCAAAACAAAATAATTATCTTTTCACACTAATTGGAAGCCTATTCCATAAGTTTCATCATAATCACTTCATTATTGTAGGCTGTAGTGTGCATAAAGACACTGAAAAAACTTCAAAAAAGTACAAAAAAAATTTTTTTACCGGAAGTGAAAAACCGGAAGTTGGGATGCAGAACTATTGTAAACCGTAGTACATTCTCATGTACCAAGTTTCATCCAATTCGCTTATCAGGTACAGAAGTTATAGAGCTTTCAAAAAAACAGGTGCTCCAGGGACCCCTTACCACTTTGTTCACTATCGCTCAAAAACTAATCAGTTCTTTGTCATACATGTTTGCGTCTTTTTCCAAAGTGTCATCAAAATTCATTCACGAATGAATGTTTTATGCTCCCAACAAACATAAAAACTTTGTGGAAAAAACCACCTGTTGTATGGTGGACCCCCCCAACCCTTTATCCAATGTGCTCCAAAAGCTGATAAAATCTTTCTCATGTTATTTAAAAGCTTTTCGCAACGTTTCATGAAAATCGATCGGTAATTGTAGGCTACAGTAGGGATAAACACCTGAAAAAAACTTTTTAACCGGAAGTGACAAACCGGAAGTTGGTATGCAGAAATATTGGAAACAGTACTAAAACCTTCTATACTAAGTTTCAATAAGATCATAGCCTGGGATCAGAAGTTATTCAAGATTTAAACTTAGAGGTGTTTGGGAGACCCCCCGCCATTTTGTCCAAATTTGAAATGAATCCAGATCTTCCATTTTCAAGTGAACTTGTATCATTTGCCAAAGTTTCATCAAGATCCTATGCAGAAAACTAATTTAATTTTAAATTACTTATTTGAACGAATCAGTACCTCGATTCTGGATCCATGAGAAAAATGAAGTGGAATGGAATTATTATTTATCTCGAATTTTGATTTCTCACTAAATAATTCAATTCCACTAATTGGTATTCTCGTTCTCTTTTCGAGATAGCCTTTTTAGTACAAGTTCTAAGCTAGTACAAATTTTTGAAGATGGAATTCATATGTCAGTTTATTGACTTGTTTTTATTTGTGTTTCTTTCGATCGCTAGTTTACAAGTTCGCTATAGATTTTAGCTGTAAAATTGTTCTTCAGAATTTAATAAATAGTGTGTTTGAATAGTGTATTTTGCCACATCTTCCCATTTCCCTATTTCCGTCTGCCTTATCAAATCTGCGAGAAGCATACAAAACAATATGTTTTGTATATAAATTAAATAAATAATTTAATTTTCTAAAATAGTTATTGATAAATAATAAAATAAAATATCGTTAACTCCCACGCGCCAAACCCATATTCTCCTCTAAATAATTAACTAAAATTTCTTTTGGCATGATTACTTAGGCGCAAGCGGATTTTTTAAAAAATTTTTAGGGTAATTTAAGTAAATGTAGTAAAAGGGACAGTTTTGATCTGTTTATCTTATATACACATAGGAAATCGGGATAGTAAATTTTGTAGAAGGAACATATTTGAATAACATCGTATCAAAAAAGTGTAATTTTGTGATTCTATATCAAATAGAAAAAAATCTTGGCGCCTAAGTAGATATCTTTTTGATTTATCGTAACTTTTTTCGACATTTTTTCTCCATTTTTGTGGGTCTATACAAAATTTCAAAGCAAATAATCGCATTTCGTCTATAAATTCGTTGACGAGATAATTTGACAGTTCATCTCACAAATGCGGAATTTACTTTCTCATTCCACTGAATCTGAATGCAAAAATCCCATTTAGTACAAAATCTCATTCCACGAAATAATTCCATACAACCAAAATCTAGCTATTAGCCACTTTTTTTTCGTTACTTCAAACATTTATTACTCAGTGTTAATTTCAATTTGAAGCGAGAAGTTGTGTTCTTGCGTCTTTAAATTTTACAAATAGATTTAGATTTTACATAGTTTACAAGGTAAGAAATCTTTTTCTTTAAAATTAATTATTTAATGTAAAATAATTTAAGATAGTTAAAAATAATCATTAATCTACTTTTTAAAAAATCATTAATTAAAAAAATTAAAATTAAGTAAACATTAAAATGAAGTATATATTATTGTAATGAAATATTAATATAACTAATTAAATGATTTATTGGGTTAAACTATTAAGTCTTATAAAATAATTCTTGACCCCCCCCCCAATGGAAAATTCTGGCTACGCCACTGGCTTACAACATAAGTTTATTGATTTTTTTGAAAGTGCCAATGAATCAGCAGAGGGCATGTTTGGCTGTATTTCTGAGTTCTTAAAACTTTAAGTTTAAGTTTTTCGAGTGTTACCGCATTGGAGGCTAATAACATCAATGCGAATTTGTATGCCATTATTCATTATAAATAAATCAATTAGCATTACAGAAATAACGCCCATACATTCATTCATACATTCATACTTACACCAAACCGAAACCGAATTTTTTTTTTTTAAATTTATTTTTAACTGAAAATTGATGTGGCACAAATCCAACGAGTTTTTTAGTTTTGAGACATTAGGGGTAGTGTGTCCTATTGTGTGTAGTAGTTTTGTGTATTTACATATTCCTTCAAAATCGTTAGCTTTCTGTAGCCAAAGGTTTTACTTTATAACAAAACTCGGTTCAGTCAATTTATTTTATTAATAATTCTAAGAACAGGAACTTTGTAACAAAAGTTATTTAAAAGAACAGAGGTTTAATGGTGGGTTTATTTCAAAATTTAAACAATGGTGGTTTACCACCTGAATAAATCGTGCAATAAAGCATAGATATTCACATATGTCAGCAATGTAAATTATTTGCTATTGTTACTAGCCTTTCGACATAAAGTTAAATAATCAGTTACAATTTTAATATAAGTAAAGGTGCAATTACTTATTTTGCTAGCGCGTTTATTGAGAGAAATAGGTAGAAAAAAAATCTATTTTTTTCAGTGTAAGATATTGTATTACAGTTTGCCTAAAGTAGGACATTTTTATAGTAAAGGAGGACGTAGGACATTCTTGCTCCAAAGTAGGACTGTCCTACCAAAAGTAGAACACGTGGCAACCCTATAGTATGCTGTTAAATTTTAAACTTTGTAAATTTTTTTCTGTTTGAATACGTATCAGCATTTTTTATTTTTTACTTTATTCAATTTAAGCGTTGTTTCCAATAAGTAAATTCATTCAACTTTATTTATTTTATACCAAAGAAAGTTTTTTCTTTAAAATATTATGAACTATTAACATAAATATGCTAAAAAATTGAAAAAAATTAAAAAAATCGACAAGTTCGAGATTCGAAAATTTTTTTTCGGTTTTTCTCAATTTTAAGCTGCTAAATAACAATAAATCATTAAAATCGATATACCATTTGAGAGTAGACATCTTGACAAAAAAATTAAGCACTAGAACAACACCAAAATCCAAAAAAACATCAATAAAGTTGTTCGCCGGAGATAGGGGTGTTCTTTCGGAAAAATGGTAAAATCTCGAAAAACATTTATTTTCCATAATCGAAAAAATTCATGCTTATTGTGCGCAAATAATTGTGTACTTTCACAAAGTTTCATTAAAATTAAATAATTTTCACGCGAAAAAAAAATAAAAAACAGAAAAATCGGTTTTTCATCATTTTCTAGCAAACTTTGAGGTTATGTCGAAAAATGAGTTCACTAAAGTTTTAGATTTTTTTATTATCTACAACTTTTATATGAAACACTTTTCTCTAGGAGGCCTCGTTTCGTTACAAATAACGAAAAACTGTTTTCTCCCCTTACACATCACCCCATTTCACTACTTCCCTTCATCTCAAGTTCGAAAGTTTTTTTTTTCATTGTTAATGACCTCAACTATATATTTCAGCCGGCAGTTACCTGCTACTAATTTTTTTTATTTCAGCTATAAAAATCCATAACGGCCCCAGCCTAATTTGGAAGGCGCATTTTTCATCGCAAACCTTTTATTTTGCTATGCATATTTCTTCGTAATAATATGTTAGATTGGACCTTTTCCACTCACTATACTAATACTGTTAATAATAAGAGAGCAAAATCTATTGAAAAAATCCAAATTTTCATGATAATTTACGTTATGTAATCAATATAATGTTCCATTCCCTATTTTCTAATGTATTCAAGTTAACATACTTATAACTTAACATTTTATAGCTTATATCAATAATAAATGCAACATCGTTTTTACTAAATCCCTGGTTAAAGTAGCTTTGACACTCGTGTAGCTTTTGTCATTTTCAAAATTTAAAGCATCTCACACATCACATCTGAAGTTTGATCATGTCTATCGTTTATGGTGTTGTGTCGTGGATGATTTTAAAAAACAAATAACATTAACTATTTTAACCATTAAAACCGCATACTCTATTTTAATATTCTATGAACGAATCACAAATGTTCGCAAACAAAACAATCAAATTCCAACCACGTATAAACAAATGATTTATAGATAAGGTCTTAGGATAATTTGTCGCAAAATTTTACATATATTGCGAGTGAAAATGATTTTGATGGAAAATGTGTATAAATATTTAAAATTTTCTTCTATTCCATTATGTTTAAGTATCAAAAAATTACATGTGTTGATGAGGTAGGTTTTTATGTATTTGTTGTAATATTATAATATGTATAGTAAAGATTTTCAACAGATAGAATTTTCAATTTTCCTTATTTACTTTTGTGAATTTTGTATGATCAAAATGTAAATTTATATGATGTGGCGTTGAGTTTATGGTTAATGTTCCTTATAATAAATAATTAACAACAAAACATATATACATTTTTATTTTAAATTATTTTTGACTGTTAGATGTTAATTTCTTATTTATTGTAAAACACTTATATCAGTCTTTTGTTTTTATATTTTGTTAAAGCAATGAAAAACAATATTTCGTCGCAATAAACGTCAACAATAAAATGTCGAGAAATGCCGAAAAAAGTGGGGGTAAAAATTTCACTTTTGGCTCATGAATGTAATACTTAGCTCTTTCAGACCGAAGTAATATTATGGTCATTAATTGAGATAAAAACTATCCTATTTCTCAAATTTTCATCAAGATTGATTACGTGGCTGTGGAATTCATCGCGGAAAAACATAGGGACACGTGATTTTTATATATAAAAAGTTATTAACTAATAATTTATAAAATGTTGTCCCTAAGGAGCACATAAAAAAACATGGAATTTTCATATAACTGTGTATGGAAATTTAAGAGACTTTTTATTTTGCTTTTGTGGCCTACATAAGAAGAAAATTGTTATATATTAGGCTTCATTTAAAGTAATTAATACTTTACTAGGGGTATATCCAACCCCCCCCCCCCCCCACATACGCCAATTTTCATCCGGCTTTGATACAACTACTAAGTGCTATCCATCATAATCCAATCTCTTCTAATCTATTCTGTGTGCACCTACAGCTTAACTACAATTCTATAAAAAACCATCGTGAGGTTCCATCGTACCATCACCAAACCATCGTACATACTATAAATTTTTATACGATCAATCACAAATGGTTGGAAATAATAATAATAAGAAAATACTGAAATAGCAGCTATTTACAAAAAATGAAACTATGCAAAAATGATGCTAGAAAACAAATATTATATGAGTTTTAGCACTATCTGTCATATAAATAATTAATTTTGTTACCTGCTCCCTGCCAAAGCCACCATGATCCTAACTTCATATGTCGCTAATCGTTCCTACCTGAGTAGGGAGTATGCGCAGAGAAACTTTCAGCTTTTATAAAATAACGACGGTCTGGCCGTCGCGGGCTCTCAGTCTATTAATTTCTAATCAATAGAAAATATTTAAAAACAAAGAAAATTATGACTAAAATAAAAGTTAAGATGCAGAAGAAAGGAAACTTAAAATAATTTTTTTAAATTATTCCCTATGCATGAATTTCATTTTTAATTTTCCGAAAAAAAGAAAGTGAAAATGAATTTAGACATAGCTGAAATTTTAAAACAAATATTTTTTTAAGCCTGAAATAAATTAAATCCAAAATAATACGTCTATCCACTCCGCAAGAAAAGCATAAACTAAATTGAAAATATTAAAATTTAAATTTCTTATTTCATTTGTTGTTTCGTTTATTTTTTTCAATCGTTCAATTTTTTCATATTAATTTTTTTATATTCTCTTTTTTCCTTACCGCATTTTCCCCTTTCCTTAGGTATGGCTACGCTTTTTCGTGTCTTCTGTATTATATATATGATTAACAAAAATTTCATGATCATTTTTAAAAATTTAAATTGTAAGGAAATTTATTTATTAGGGATTTATTTACTATAATAATTTCTGCAATTTTTTCGTGCCATCGTTTTAAAATGCTGAAATAGCTAGGTTTAAAAAAAATTCGAAAAAAAATCTTACACAAATTAAGTAATACTTACCCATTTTTAATTTATTACTTGTAGTAGTTTTCTACTATGTAAACGAAACACGAACGTTTGAAATATATAAATACATACTTATATAAGTACATATATGATATTGTAGATAGAGAGTAGTGAAATAACATAATTGAATAAAGCACGTTTGTTAATTTTAGTTATTGGTTTAATTTAAAATAGCTTCCTGGCAATTAGTACATATTTAAAAAAAACTTATTATTTTGTAGTTAAAAATAATAACAGACACAATAATACACGAAAAATTGAAAAAGCAAAGCGTAATATATCTGCAAAACTGGAACATTAAAGAAAGTTTGAAATCAAAACACGACACCATCTATTGGCTGACCCAACAAAGATAATGCGTGTATTACACTATCAAATATATTGTCAAATTGGAATAATCAAATAAATATATTATCAAACATAAAATTGGTGTAATAGCTATAAAATATACTTCAATAATATATTTTACACAATATTATATTATATACTACATATAATATAATAGCGTTAATAGCGGGAAAAGATCTACTTAAATGAGCAATACAAATAATAGCATTTTTCTATTTCATTTTGATTTTTGTTACTTAAAATTCAATTAATGAAAAATTTAAATTTAATTAATTTAGTTATTATTTTTGCTCTTTTATTTTTACTCAAACTTTACAAAAAGAAAATATATTTATTTTGCTGCAGGTTGCTTTACCTGTAAAAGTTCTGATAAATAAAAAGCAGAGAACATTATTATTGATAACCGGTTGTTCCAATCACAACGGTTGTTTTAGGCCGGGTGTTCCAATCACATCCACTAAATATATTCTGTTTTTGCATTTTATGAAGTTTATCGGTTCGGTCGTTGCTATTTCTGTATCGTGTCGTTGAATATTTTAAACCATTGTGCTGATGTCAATTGGGGATTAGCATATATCGGTTAAAGTAAACAATATTTAGTCAAAAGAATTAAGGATCAAAAATACCATATTTCCCGAGGAAACAAATCACATAGTGCTTTGTGTGATCACGTTCTTACTAACCACCATGAACTAGATTGGGAACATCCTGAAATATTGAGTTTTCAATCTAATTCAATAAAAATAAAAATTTTAGAAGTGACTCATATTAAAAAAAGGCCTAGCGGCAGGTATATTCGTTAGAAATAGGTAGATTTCGGGATCAAACAGTTTTGTGAACAAGTAGAATTAGATGTATCAGATTAGTTTAAATAAAAAAAATAATTACAAACAGCATTATCAAACGGACTTTTAAAAATAACATTATTTATGAGCATTCCCACAACTATGCAATTTTGAAACGTTTTTTTAATTGACATAAAATCAACCAACTATAAGAAATATCATATAAATGTTAGTTCCTTTTTAATTTAGGAAAATAGTACATTATGATACTAGGGCGTAAAGCTAAACATTTTGGACGGATGTGGAGTCTGTGGCGCTAGCCGAGATTTGCACCCATATTAAGTCCAAAATAGCTTACGTCCGTGCATCATATACTATTTTTTATTCGCCGCAAGCAAAATATTTAAAAAAAAATTGTTTATTCTAATTTAAAATTATAATTTTAATTATAAATTATATGAGTTTTAGCACTATCTGTCATATAAATAATTAATTTTGTTACCTGCTCCCTGCCAAAGCCACCATGATCCTAACTTCATATGTCGCTAATCGTTCCTACCTGAGTAGGGAGTATGCGCAGAGAAACTTTCAGCTTTTATAAAATAACGACGGTCTGGCCGTCGCGGGCTCTCAGTCTATTAATTTCTAATCAATAGAAAATATTTAAAAACAAAGAAAATTATGACTAAAATAAAAGTTAAGATGCAGAAGAAAGGAAACTTAAAATAATTTTTTTAAATTATTCCCTATGCATGAATTTCATTTTTAATTTTCCGAAAAAAAGAAAGTGAAAATGAATTTAGACACAGCTGAAATTTTAAAACAAATATTTTTTTAAGCCTGAAATAAATTAAATCCAAAATAATACGTCTATCCACTCCGCAAGCAAAGCATAAACTAAATTGAAAATATTAAAATTTAAATTTCTTATTTCATTTGTTGTTTCGTTTATTTTTTTCAATCGTTCAATTTTTTCATATTAATTTTTTTATATTCTCTTTTTTCCTTACCGCATTTTCCCCTTCCCTTAGGTATGGCTACGCTTTTTCGTGTCTTCTGTATTATATATATGATTAACAAAAATTTCATGATCATTTTTAAAAATTTAAATTGTAAGGAAATTTATTTATTAGGGATTTATTTACTATAATAATTTCTGCAATTTTTTCGTGCCATCGTTTTAAAATGCTGAAATAGCTAGGTTTAAAAAAAATTCGAAAAAAAATCTTACACAAATTAAGTAATACTTACCCATTTTTAATTTATTACTTGTAGTAGTTTTCTACTATGTAAACGAAACACGAACGTTTGAAATATATAAATACATACTTATATAAGTACATATATGATATTGTAGATAGAGAGTAGTGAAATAACATAATTGAATAAAGCACGTTTGTTAATTTTAGTTATTGGTTTAATTTAAAATAGCTTCCTGGCAATTAGTACATATTTAAAAAAAACTTATTATTTTGTAGTTAAAAATAATAACAGACACAATAATACACGAAAAATTGAAAAAGCAAAGCGTAATATATCTGCAAAACTGGAACATTAAAGAAAGTTTGAAATCAAAACACGACACCATCTATTGGCTGACCCAACAAAGATAATGCGTGTATTACACTATCAAATATATTGTCGAATTGGAATAATCAAATAAATATATTATCAAACATAAAATTGGTGTAATAGCTATAAAATATACTTCAATAATATATTTTACACAATATTATATTATATACTACATATAATATAATAGCGTTAATAGCGGGAAAAGATCTACTTAAATGAGCAATACAAATAATAGCATTTTTCTATTTCATTTTGATTTTTGTTACTTAAAATTCAATTAATGAAAAATTTAAATTTAATTAATTTAGTTATTATTTTTGCTCTTTTATTTTTACTCAAACTTTACAAAAAGAAAATATATTTATTTTGCTGCAGGTTGCTTTACCTGTAAAAGTTCTGATAAATAAAAAGCAGAGAACATTATTATTGATAACCGGTTGTTCCAATCACAACGGTTGTTTTAGGCCGGGTGTTCCAATCACATCCACTAAATATATTCTGTTTTTGCATTTTATGAAGTTTATCGGTTCGGTCGTTGCTATTTCTGTATCGTGTCGTTGAATATTTTAAACCATTGTGCTGATGTCAATTGGGGATTAGCATATATCGGTTAAAGTAAACAATATTTAGTCAAAAGAATTAAGGATCAAAAATACCATATTTCCCGAGGAAACAAATCACATAGTGCTTTGTGTGATCACGTTCTTACTAACCACCATGAACTAGATTGGGAACATCCTGAAATATTGAGTTTTCAATCTAATTCAATAAAAATAAAAATTTTAGAAGTGACTCATATTAAAAAAAGGCCTAGCGGCAGGTATATTCGTTAGAAATAGGTAGATTTCGGGATCAAACAGTTTTGTGAACAAGTAGAATTAGATGTATCAGATTAGTTTAAATAAAAAAAATAATTACAATCAGCATTATCAAACGGACTTTTAAAAATAACATTATTTATGAGCATTCCCACAACTATGCAATTTTGAAACGTTTTTTTAATTGACATAAAATCAACCAACTATAAGAAATATCATATAAATGTTAGTTCCTTTTTAATTTAGGAAAATAGTACATTATGATACTAGGGCGTAAAGCTAAACATTTTGGACGGATGTGGAGTCTGTGGCGCTAGCCGAGATTTGCACCCATATTAAGTCCAAAATAGCTTACGTCCGTGCATCATATACTATTTTTTATTCGCCGCAAGCAAAATATTTAAAAAAAAATTGTTTATTCTAATTTAAAATTATAAATTTGCATAAATTTTAAAATAAAAATATGTGGAACAAGTAACCTTTGACAAAATATTTGTTATTTTTTTCAAATTATTGTATAACCATGACAACAAATGATAACAACTATTTTAATTGGATAATGAAATTTTGAATTTAAGGGTTGTTATGATAAAAAAAATTTGTTTTTCATAGAATTTAAACAAATACAAATGCTTTTTGCTTTTTTTGTAGATGTAACTATGACAACAAAATAAATAGTTAAAAAGTGACACTTTAAGGCCACAAATCACAGTAATAAAGTAACACTTTAATATGTAGGCGAATCAAAAATTAATTTTTTTGTGTGTTTATTTGCAACAATTTACTATCTTTTCATTTAATTTTGTTGTAGGAAAATATTTTTGCTGTGGGCCAAAATATGCGCAGTCCAATTGTTTATTGCAGATAGCTAAAGAGCCGCTTATTGCAGATGTCTGGTTTTTCAAAAAACGATAGAAATATATTCAAATATTAATATTTAATATTTATAAATTTTGTTTCAATGTACGGCTGTTATAACAGTTTGATTTATATGGTACATTTCAGTACATGCATTTTGATTCATAATATGTAGCAGAGAAACGAGCTCTGGTTAGGCAAATCAGTATCAAAAAATGAACCAATCAATAAAGTGGCAGCACATTTCTTAACCTAAAGTTTCAATGCAATAGTTCATCTGTATATTATTTATCAGTGGTATGACACTATATGAAAAACACACCACAAACTCTATACATACTCTATAATCTATCTATATCATACGTCATATAATCTATATCATTCTATTACTGCGAAATATCATAATAGTTTATTTCTAAGAAATAGTACATTATAGAACAAGGTTGAGAAGTAAGCTATTATTGACCGAGAACTTTTATATCCTGAGGCACGTAGCGCCGAGGAATATAATGTTCGAGGTCTAAATTAGTCTTCTCAACCGAGGTATATATAGAATTTTTTTAACTACTAACACTAATTATCATATTTGTTTTGATTAGATTTTGATATTAGTCATTTTTCATTTCATTTTTTAAATATCCTAAAATATCAAGTAGCCTGGAAGTTTAGTTTCCTACAAATAAAACGAAGCAAAGGAATGCAATTATTATTTGTTTGTGTTTTTTTGTTCATTTCAATTGAAAATAAAAGAAAATTTGTCATTATTAACCTAGGTAATTTTTTGTTATTATTATTGGCCTAGGTTGAGAAAAATTACTTCTCATTGGGGCATTCGAGTAAATAATGACGATTTCTCAAGTTAGTAGTTAAAAAAAAAATTAATCTCTTCTATTCAAATCTTTTTATTTTTTTTTCATTGATTGTTAAGGTTTTTGCAAATTGTTGTTGTTGTTAATGAATACTGCAAACTTTTTTGTTGAAGCCGACAAGTCAAAAACCTCTAACTGCAGTGGTTTATATTTAAAAGAAACGGATTAAAATGTTTTCAAAAATTCCAAATTTATGAAGTTTTTAAAAATATTAGTATCCAAACGGCCGTTATAGCGGTATAAAAAAACTTTTTTTCTAGTAGAAAGCCTCTAGTTTCTTAACCATCAGTCGGATTTTGCTGATTTACGAACTTGTCCAAAATATTAGTAAAATACACAGTTTTAGAAAATTTTTTGTTCTGTCTTCACCAATGCGACCGTGAGAGTGCCGGTTGATTCAAACGCATTTTATGTTTACAAGCTTTTTTGTTGGAGCCGCTCACTCAGGGACCTCTAATTGCAGAGGTCTATTTTTAGAAGAAATTGATAAATCAGATTCCAAGAATTCTAAATTTTTAAAGGTTTTAAAAATATTAGTATGCAAATGGCAGTTATAACAGATTTTCAAACCCAATTTTTTTTCTAGTATAAAGCCTCCAGTTTCTTAACCATGTGTCGGATTTCGCTGACTTACGAACTTGACCAATATATTCATAAAACACACTTTTTTTGATCTGGATCCACAAATGCGACCGTGAGAGTGCCGGTTGTTTCAAACCGGCCGGTTGTTTTTTTGCAAGCTTTTTTGTTGGAGCCACTCAGGAACCTCTAATTGCAGGGGTTTATTTTTAAAAGAATTTGATAAAAAAGATTCCAAAGATTCTAAATTTATACAGTTTTTATAAATATTTGATCCATTTTTTTTAGTAAAAATCCTCTAGTTTCTTAACCACGTGTCGGATTTCGCTGATTCACGAACTTGTCCAAGATATCACACACATGTACTGTAATTTTGTACTGTAACATGTAATTTTTTTAATCTACCTCAGCAAATGCGACTGTTTTCGTTATATCTCATATTGTATATATATATCAATATATATATATATATATATATATATATATATATATATATATATATATATATATATATATATATATATATATATATATATATATATATATATATATATATATATATATATTTATATATATATATATATATATATATATATATATATATATATATGTATATATATATATATATATATATATATATATATATATATATATATATATATATATATATATATATATATATATATATATTGATATATATATATACAATATGAGATATATATATTTATATACAGGGTGAACCATTTAACTTGGCACAAAAATAGGTCTCAATTTAAGAAAAAGTGGTGGTCCATTAGAAGATCTGGAATCTTCATCTTAATAAAAAATAAATAATATCATTATGAAGCCTATCCAAAAAAAAATTTCAAAATATTCAAAATTTTCAAAATTGCGTTGTTTGGAAGATATTGGGTTGTGCCAAATTGAAGCTTATTTTATATCTAACAACTTGTGAAAGTTTAGGACTAGTATCATTTTTTGTTTTAGAAATAAAATTCGTTGTGCATATGACTGTCGGGAATCAGTTTTTTTTTTTTCTGAAGGAAAATTATAAAAATGGCGATTTTTAGATTCAGATTTTCTTTTTATGTTAAATATCAAATATTTTATTATTAAATGAACTTTTTAAAAAGCAATTTCAGTCAAGTTCAGCAAAATTTTGCGACATTTTAATCGAAACACAATAATCGAAATATCTTTGGCAAACTCGGTCGTTGATCTGGCAACAATCAATAGTCATGTTTTGGAAAGAAAAATTACTAAATTTAAGAAGAATTACTAATAAAAAATTACTAAAAATTACTAAATGATTTTGACGTTAAAGGAATCCTTCAAGTCAAATATCAACAATGGAATACCACTGATCGATGCAATTTGGATCCTTTAATAGAAACTGTAGAAGAATTTATGAAAAAATTTATTTACCGTTTACAAATTTTGATACCACACAACTTTATAGCAAAACAACAATCTACATTCATTGAGGAAAAAAAAAAATTTAGAAGCAGGAGAGTGCTTCGTTCAAGGGGATTTTTCTGAAAACTACGGCTTCATAATTCAGAATGCGGTTCAAGGCTATTATTATAATAATTCACAAGCTACTATTCATCCATTTGTCATTTATTTTAAAAGTACCACAAGTGAATATATACAGCACCGAAGTTTTATACTCATTTCGGATATAAACGATCACAACAGTACTACAGTCCATCTTTTCATTACAAAACTTATTGAATTCATCAAAACGCATATAAATTCTAATATTACAAAAATAATTTATAACACTGACGGTGCACCTTCTCAATACAAAAATAAACATAACCTAATTAAGTTATGACACCATAAAGAAGACTTTAAGGTTGACGCTGAATGGCATTTTCACGCTACCAGCCATGGAAAGGGACCTTGTGATGGAATTGGTGGTACACTGAAGCGTGCTGCACACCGTTATAGTATGGCGAGCGAAGATAATATTATTGATACACCAAAAAAACTTTTCGAATGAACTTTACAATGGGAATCTACCATGAACTTTGGATACGCCGATAAAATGAATATCAATTAACAAAAGAAAAATTACAAAATCGATATAAAAATGCGATTACTATAAGTGGAACTCAAAAATTTCATTCTTTTGTACCAGTAGATACTAAGACAATAAATGCAAAAATGTTTTCCAACTCAAAAGAAACTTTTGAATGTAAAATAAGTAAATAATTTTTAATAACTATATTTATTTTCACATATATAATTTGTATTATATTTTAAAAAATTTATTCAATAATAAAATATTTGTAATTTAATGTTAAAATACAGTCTTTTACTTTATGATTCCATAATAACATAATACGAACATAATGCTTCTCCAGTCAAACGTTCCTAAATAGATTTAGTTATTTATACGGCTTTTTTGTTTGCAGTCGAGACTGTCAAATTATTTTTTATAAGAGTGACAAGTGATTACTAAAAGTGATAAATAAACATTTCATTTTTTATGTTATCTAATACAAAGAAAATAATTGCAGAAGTGCTTTCCTATTCAAAAGAAACTTCTGTCTGTAAAATAAGTAAATCATTTTTAACAATTGTATTTATTTTATTTATTGTACTACATATATAATTTTTATAATATTTTAAAAAGTTCATTTAATAATAAAATATTTGATATTTAACATAAAAAAAAATCTCTTAGTTTATAACGCCATTTTTATAATTTTCCTTCAGAACAAAAAAAACTGATTCCCGACAGTCATATGCACAACGAATTTTATCTTTAAAACAAAAAATGATGCTAGTCCTAAACTTTCACAAGTTGTTAGATATAAAATAAGCTTCAATTTTGTTTAAAAAAAAAAAAAAAAAAGAGGCTATGCCATTTTTTTTTCAATTACACCGTTTTTTTCTTATGTTGCACCGTTAAAAATTATTTCAAAAAATTAACAGTGTACATTTTTAAAAACTTTGTTCTAATACCTATTCAACGACATATCATTTATGAAAATCGATTCAGTAGTTTTTCTACAATCGCTCGTCAAAATGCACTCACATCACAAAATAACAAAAAATTGAGGGGTACCCTGTGAAGACCCCTGGTCGAAAAAAAAAAATTCTAAGAGAACTCGTATTTTTTATTTATCCAAGACTATCCATAAACAAAAAATAATCAAAATTAAAAGGGGTCAAGTCAAAACGATGTTGAATCTACGTGAAATTGCTCATATATATACTATATATATATATATATATATATATATATATATATATATATATATATATATATATATATATATATATATATATATATATATATATATATATATATATATATATATATATATATAGATATATATATATATATATATATATATATATATATATATATATATATATATATATATATATATATATACATACATATATATATATATATATATATATATATATATATATATATATATATATATATATATATATATATATATATATATATATATATATATATATATATATATATATATATATATATATATATATATATATATATATATATATATATATATATATATTAGGGTGGGGCGATTTGTATGGGAGGGAAAAAATCTTCATGGGCCCCTCGCGATTCTGATTCCTGGAGTTGTTCTGAGCAAAAAAGTCCACTAGACCATATGTCTACGGTGAAAATCGAGCTTGCGAATTTTTGTTTGAAGTTTTTTTGTCGCAATTCATATTTTGTGAAAACTTGCAAATTTTCTTAGGCTCATATCTCGTAAACCATTTAGAATTTTTGTGTAAATAAATAAGTAGATTGTAGCTCTTGACCTCAGCTACAAATTTTCTGAATAAACAAACCGAAAAAAATCACATCTTCATGACCAAAAACACGAAAATGCCAAAAAGTTGCTATTTTTTACACTGTTTTTTACCGTTTTGAGGCCATAGCAGCTAAACCGCAGAAAATTAAAACTAATATTCTGCTAAAAAATTGTAGCTAATTAAATATTTAACAATTTTTATGATATACTAACAACGTCTGAACATTTTTTCATGCAGTTTTTGTCCTGCAAAAGTGAAAATTTATCGCGAAAATACTGAACAATTACCATTTTTGGTTGTTTTTAATTTAAAATCATCAAAAGCTTTCTGTTTGTTATTTTACTTCGGTCTGAAAGACCTAAGTATTACATTCATGAGCTAAAAGTGAAATTCTTACCACCACTGTTTTTGGCATTTCTCGACTGATTCTAAAAAAGCAAAATAAAAATGTATGTCTGTCTGCCGGCCGGCCGTCACAACCTACGAAATCTAGAAAACCGCTGAACAGATTTCAAATTTTTTTTTTCTAAAAATAGGTTTACTCAATAAGAAGAGCCGAAAGGATGATGTGTTCGATAACTGTACCGGAAGTGTGTCAAAAAATCGTCAAGTGTGTCAAAACAAGGAAATTCGCAAATTTTTTGCTTAAAAAACGTTCATTTTAAGTGATTGGATTGGTATGTGAGACCGAAATCTAGATTATTGCATTATAAGTTTGTCAAAAAAATGTTGTCAAGTGTGTCAAAAGAAAGATTTTTATTTATTTTTTTACCCAATTTTTTGGAAAAAAATAAAATTAATTATTTGTTTGAAATGAAATTTTATTATTATTATTGAGAATTATGGCATTATAAGTTTGTCAAAAAAATGTTGTCAAGTGTGTCAAAAAAAAGATTTTTATTTATTTTTTTACCCAATTTTTTGGAACAAAATAAAATTAATAATTTGTATAACATGAAAATTTATTATTATTATAGAGAATTATGGCATTATAAGTTTGTCAAAAAAATGTTGTCAGTGTGTCAAAAGAAACATTTTCATTTAATTTTTTAGCCAATTTTTTGGAAAAAAAAATGTAGCTGTTTTTATGACGTAAATGTAATTGAAAATGAAATTGGACATGGAAATTTTTGAATTTGTTATAGTTTTTGAAATTTTTTTTGGAATTTTAAAAAAAGTTTGTATTTTTGATTTTGTAATAATTTTTGCAAAATTTTTTAGAATTTGGCAAAAGTTTTAATTTTTGATTTTGTTATAATTTTTGCAATATTTTTTGAATTTTGAAAAAAAAAATAGAATTTTTGAAGTTGTGAATTTGTGAATTTTATATATATATTTTTAGAATTTTGAAAAAAGTTTCAATTTTTGATTTTGTAAGAATTTTTGGAATATTTTTTGAATTTTGAAAAAAAAATGGAATTTTTGAATTTTATATATATATTTTCAGAATTTTGAAAAAAGTCAATTTTTGAATTTGTAAGAATTTTTGGAATATATTTAGAATTTTAAATTTTTGATCTTACTATAATTTTTGGAATTTTGAAAAAAGTTACAATTTTTTTGATATTGTTTTAATTTTTGCAATATTTTTAGAATTTTGGAAAAAGTTTGAATTTTTGAATTTGCAAGAAGATATTATTAGAATTTAGAAAAAGTTTAAATATTTGATTTTATTACAATTTTTGAAATAATTTTGGGATTTTGAAAAAAGTTTGTGTTATTGATTTTGTTATAATTTTTGCAATATTATTTGAATTTTTGAAAAAAGTTTTAATCTTTGATTTTGTAATATTTTTAGAATTTTGAAAAAAGTTTGATTTTATTTAATTTTTACAATGTTTTTGGAATTTGAAAATATGAATTTGTGATTTTGTAATATTTTCTCGAAACACTAATTATAAAATTTATTATATTTATCATAAAATTTATAGCTTCAGGGACTTCCATTGAAGTTGACGGGTATGATGTTCGCTTCAGGGACCCCTAATATGAGAGTCTGAAAACATAGCCTCAAATACAGTTTTTACCAGAAATGGTGTCAAAAAATTTAACAAATGTTTGTTTTAGGATTTATTCAGAATCTAGATTTTTTGGCATTTTCGTGTTTTTGGTCATGAAGATGTGATTTTTTTCGGTTTGTTTATTCAGCAAATTTGTAGCTGAGGTCAAGAACTACGATTTACTAATTTTATTCATATTAAAATTCCAAATGGTTTACGAGATATGAGCCTAAGAACATTTGCAAGTTTTCACAAAACATAAATTGCGTTAAAAAAACTTCAAACAAAAATTCGCAAGCTCGATTTTCACCGTAGACATATGGTCTAGTGGACTTTTTTGCTCAGAACAACTCCAGGAATCAGAATCGCGAGGGGCCCATGAAGATTTTTAAATCGCCCCACTCAAATATATATATATATATATATATATATATATATATATATATATATATATATATATATATATATATATATATATATATATATATATATAAATATATATATATATATATATATATATATATATATATATATATATATATATATATATATATATATATATATATATATATATATATATATATATATATATATATATATATATATATATATATATATATATATATATATATTATATATATATATATACATATATATATATATAAATATATATATATATATATATATATATATATATATATATATATATATATATATATATATATATATATATATATATATATATATATATATATATATCTATATATATATCTATATATATATATATATATATATATATATATATATATATATATATATATATATATATATATATATATATATATATATATATATATATATATATACTAGCAGGACCCGGCGTGCTTTGCTACGCTTATAAATAAAGCTTGTGCACAGACATTTTGTTGACGTAGTAGCAATGATTTCAAAAA